>JASJFT010000002.1:593993-721593 GCA_030770425.1 Darksidea phi | reverse complement strand
TGGGGGGGGGCTCCCCCCCCTTATAAAAGTGTTTTTTTTTGTGATATTTCATTTTCACGGGTGTTTTGGGGGGTACCCCCCCCCCCCCCCCCCCACCCTATAGCAATTGCAGAAGGGTGTAAAAATGAGGTTGAGAACTATACCCAAATAGGAAGTACATGATAGTTGATTGAGTATGTACATGATAGGCGTATAAGTAGCCCACATAAGGGCGAGCCGAGCTCAAAACGCAATAGGCTAGCGTCAAACTCCAAGGCTGTTAGGGGTAGAGGTAGGGGAAATGAGCCTTATATAGTGAGATAGATCCTGAGGGATCTAGGGGTAGCGTGCCCTATATAGTGAAACAGATCCTATAGGATCTGGGGGTTGTCTTGATAGCGCTGTGTGTGCTGTAATGATGTGCCAATAAGTAGGCGCTCGAGGGGTCTACCATGTGTAGCCAATCGAGGGCGTTCTCCTCTTGAGAATGCCAGAGTTATGCCATTTGAGGTGGCAAACCAGTACGTGCAGCGTGTTGATTGCGGCGTATTGATTGCGGCGTATTGATTGCGGCATAATGATGTGCGGCGTAGTTCTCGTCTTCGAGTGGGATCAAGTCCAGTGAGATGGTTGAAGCCACGTCGACGCATATCTCTTTCAGGATCTTGTCTTTCTGTGCCCATTGCTTGTGTTTGTGTTTCCATATCTTGAACTGTAGTGTAGCGTTCTTAGGAGGGTCCTCTTGCTCTTCTGGAAAATCTGGTTCCTTTGGGATAGGTTCTGGAGAGTCGGTATTTGGGTCGCAGTATTGCCAGACGTCATGTGCCAGCGCCTTGTCTTTGTGTTGAAATATCCAGAGATGCCAGTGCTCAGGCTTGCTGAGTATGATGGTCGTTTTTGAAGACCTCTGGACGTCTGGTGTAGCCATTGTTGTGTTGAGTGATTAAAGCGACGAAGATGAGGTTGATGACTGAATTGCGAGGGTCGCTAAAAGTGATGGCTTCTGAAATGGTGAACTGCAGCGATGTCAAGAACCTATTATAGGGATGACGGGCACTCCGGGCTCATAACTATTACAGTGAGGGTTCAGAGTGAATTACTGTGAGGGAAAGAAGTGAGAACTGCGGTTTATTGTGAAAGCTCTGTATGAGAGCAGCTTATATAGAACAGAATGAGGCGTAGCAGCCAGGAGCAGTCATGTGTTCTGATCTGGTGTGTGAGCTAGCCTGATATACTAAGCCTGATACTGTGCCTGATACTGTGCCTGATACTATACTACCGGACGGCCCAGAAAGATATAATACGTATTTTCAAGGCCTTATCTAGCCCGTATCCACCTTCAGAAATCCATATCTCACTTGCATCATACCGTGAACCTCGCATATTTTGGATATCAGAAGAGGAGCAATGTACTAAATGAGGCTATATGAAAGCAGCTTGGTCACGAACACAGACGCTTTGATCGGATCTATCAAATATTTTGAAGGGAGAGACAGGGCATTGAGAGAGTTAAATGTACGATTATAAGTCAGAAAATATATACGGGAACACTACAGCTCGTATGTGGTACCCAATGATCCTATGAGTCATCTTCATGTAGACTCGCATTAACAATTTCTGTGTGTAGAGGAAGATTCTTACAAACAAGGCAATATAGAAAAGAATTGTCGATATCTAAGCACAAAGGATGGATAGTGTATAATTACGAGGCGTAGCTGTACACTTTCAATGCCCCTAGGGTGGTTCCAGTGTGCTTAAACCCGCGCTATATTGCGAGGGCATGAGGTTATCGCTTATTCATTCGTAGCATTTCAAACATTGGCTATGTGTTGCGCCGGCCCCTCCCCCAGGAGCTTGTGCCACTACCCGGCGTGACGCCACGTTGGCTCCTGGGCTGGCTGTGTTTTTCGTGATTCTAATCACCTCATTGTGTTTTAATGTGTCGACATCTCACGCAACAGGCAGCAACTACACGACAATGACAGCCCCAATTTACTAATGATATATGTAGATAGTCAAACGCGCCGACAACGCCGGACCCCCCATATCTCGGTACGGGCAGCAACAACGAAAGCAAGGTAACCTACGCCAGGCTACTTCTCAGTCCTTTACTCACCGGCAGCCTCCCCAGCCAGGTATCCCCGTCGTCCTACGTCTTGCCTATCCCTACCGGTTTCTCCGTATTCGACGCAAGGCCTACGCTATCGTTCGTATCGTATCCACTATAGCTACTAGCTCCATCTTCTATATTAGGTACCTATTCTGGTATCCCTCTAAGAACGTTAGCTTGTACGCTATTAAGTACCTTCCTTATATAAGCCTTTTCTCTAGCGTACGTAGACGATATAACTACCTCTCGATAAAACGCCTATCCTCGTTATATAGGTCCTTAGATAGGAATATATTATAGGTAACTACTAATAGCTATACGAGGATCCTGTCGCCGCTTGTTCCCTTAAATATAACTAGTATATAGTTAACTTTATACTAATAGTTATTATAATCGAGAAGTCCTACCGATAGTATCTCCCGTGTGTAGCACCGGGGATACTCCGCTGTAATATTTAAAAGGTTTAGAGTACTATACTTAAATAGTCTATTAAACTCTAATTTATTCTACTAAAGGACTAGGTAAACGATCGTTAGTAAAGATATATACAGTAGTTAGTAAGTATTAATATAAGGAAGCTAGCTAAGGATAAGAGATAGATATAAGTAGAATACTAGTATTATCGTAGGTAATTTTTATACTATAGGCGGTAGTGTAGGTGCACTAACTTATCGCTACCACTATTAGTCTTCTAACGCTCTGTAGTTCGGTAGCACATATCATTGCTCGTCGCCTCAATATTTGAAACATTACCTCGTCGGTATCTTACGATCGACAGTACTATACACAGCTCTATAGCTTTATTATCGTATATAAGGGGTGGGTATAGTACCTCTACTGTGTACAAACTCCTACTGTTTCGTGTGGACCTTATAAAGAGACTCCCACTTTGCAAATCCAAATCAAAAAAATGTGTTGCGCCGGAACGCACCCCTGTACGTTCCTATTCCTCTCTATTCACCTGTATATAAGGGGGCCTTGCCCTCCCTTCTACTGTGGTGTAGTAGTTGTAAGGAGGGCCCGATCGAGTATCGAAGGCTTATGTAAGCGGAGAAACGTTAGGCCGGGACCCGAGAGGTTGATGAGTCCGGCAGCGTTTTCAACTGAGACTCGTCATCCATCCCACCACCTGGCAGACAGAGGAAACAGTTCAGTTTGATTGATTATTCGGCCGCCTATTCTATCAACCCTCTCTCCTATCCCTCCGACTGCGGGTCGTGAGCTCCGCCATCCTATCTTCGATATACCCATACACCACACTACATGGATACTCAATTCTTAGCTTCACACTATGTCGTCAACCAAATAACCTAAACTTAGGTTGAGAGGGTTAGAATCACGCCGAAACATTCGTTGGCGCAAAAATGACGATCCTTAAATAACTTATGCTGATAGCCTGCAGCCGGTGTAACATCTCCAATGAGGGGCGGTGACGACATTGAGAGCTCTAGCAGATTTTTCGCCGCCTTGATGCGAGCTTGTGTCATGAACAATATATCTCCCGGCCTCATAGCCTTCAGTGGCTTAGCATCCTCCGACTGTTCTCCCGAAAAGTAAGCTCTGTGAGTTTCAACGTGGGCTCGGGCGCTCCACCTCAGTGGCCCAGCAACCGTCACCATATGAGGCTCAGCCGATGGATCGCATACCTGAAAGCTCTCAGCTGGGGCAACAACGGCCAGCTTCTCTGAAGCTTGCCACGTTACTGGCCCGGCAACCGTCCCGATATGCGTCCTTCACCTTTTCTTGTCCCGAAGGCGCTCTAGCTCTTGGCGATACACTTAGTTCCTGCGCCTGGTTCGAGCTCAAGTTGAGCACCAGAATCGACTTCGCACCGAACACCACGCCACTCAACTACTGTCAACTGCCGTCAACTCCCCAACAATGGCGAACCTACCGCCCGCTGCAGGAGCGATCAAGCGGTCGAAACTCAACTCTGAGTAAGTGTTAGCTCCGAAACGCCTGAATTCAGTAGTAAATCTGACTCTAATTACAGCGTGGCGACGCAAAACGAGGTCTCATCGCACACTGATAGCACGGAGCGGTTCGCACAAGAGATCTGGGATATGATCCTCAAGCACATGACATCCGATCCCAATGTCAATATCTTGCCACAACTGTGTGCCCTGCGCTACAGTAGATACCTCCATAAGCGGATTACCGCCCTGATCTTTGGTACCTCATTGGTCCGACTTGGGCGCCGAAGCCGGAACGAGCTGTTCACGGAGAGACCATACTTACAGCGATTCTTACAGGGGCCATTGCTGAAAGCCATCAGACACCTGGGAGTGACTTTTCCCGCAGCGGAACTCGATGAGCGCCTTTCGGAGCGGGCGCAATATCCGTTCCAACGTCTCCTATCTGAGATTGACAGCAAGCTCATCAGGACTTTCGTATTTAGCCGCTTCAGTGCCTTGACGGAGGTCGCTTACGACGATTTCATTGCGGAGGTGAAGAAGATGCCAAATTTGACGAAACTCCACGTCCCCGCACCGGCAAACCGGGACGCCAGGCGCTCGTGGAAAGCAGATCTGGACGCATGCGCCCGCTACTCAGACGGTAGAGTTCTCTGGTATCAATCAGGTGGCGACCTTGGACTGGCCACCTACTTTCTCAGGAAGGTCAACAGTGGCGCAGGTCTTCGATCACTTGCCATCATTGGCAGCAAGATATCTATGCGCAAGGACTTCGACAAGTTCTTCAAGGCGACAAAGTTAACTAAGCCCGCCAAGCTCATCACCATCCAGCTCGACCTTTCCCTTATTTCTCGGTATATGATACTATCTAATCTGGATGGATTGGAGATTTGGGATTGCTGGCTTGTTACTCAGGTTCTGGCGAAGATGAAGCATGTCAAGATTCAGTCATTCCAATGGCGGACGACCGATGGCAACATCAAGAAATTGGACGCAAAAGAGGAGGGCGCCTTTGTTGCTTTTCTCCAGAGGCTTCCCCTTCTTCAGCATCTGTGCTTCCACAGTTTCCACGACTACGTACACATTCGCGACTCCATCGCCTTGAGCATCCCATCGGAGCTAAGCTCGCTCTCAGTCATTGTTAACGAACTACACCACCCCCGAGACGCCCTCACCACTTCTGCAGCCGAGTGGGCTCATCGTTTCAACGATCTAGTAGCTTTGCACCTAGCAATGCCCGCAGCGACTCAAGTCCTTGTAGACGAGCACTGGGATAACAACGCTCGCTATGTACAGTCAATTGAAGAACTCGCCGTAAGTAGCGCTAGCCTCTATATTTATGACCAAACTGACATGAAAAAGGGCTACTATCAGGCTTGCACCGGCTTGGAGCAAGTTGCAATCAGTGCTACTACCAGCGCGGCTAAACCCCCGAGCGCCCACACCATGGCCGATATGTCTTTGTATCTGGCGCAAGCGATTGCGAACAGCTTCAATGACATGGACATCAATCTCAAGATGGTTTTCATCCACTGGCGCAACCAAAAGCTAGAGGCTGGAGAGAAGATGCCGGATGCTTTATCTTACGCTATTCATTGGCCTCCGGAGAAGAAGAGGCTAGGTGTCCAGCGGCCTCGGGCAGTATATGTTACGGGGAGGGAAGCGGATGGCCAGAAGGCTGCTGGCATGAGCTCACTCGGCTTGAATACCGAGTACGCGATACACGATTTCGTGGAGATGGACTTTTCGCTGTTACCGTCCAAGGGCACTCTGAGAGAGCATTGGGAATCTCTTCATGGTGTCAGCTTCTCATCATATTCTGCAGAACTGGAGTGACGGGTCTATCGACGGATGGATTGCAGTTGGAGCAGAGGCAGCATGCGGTTTAACCAGGGTCTTTGATATGCATTTTTGGCAAATGGTATTGCCACACTCAGATGACGTTCTTCCTCGAGTATCAGAAAAGTCTAATAGCTCAATGAAAAAAGAAAATCTCGCACCACCTGCCAGCGGGGATTCCCCATCATATTACAACAGGTGGCTTATAGCGAGATACCTCACACTACAAAAATTCCACTCCCAGGACTGGTAAACCAGGCCTTGGGAGCAAAATGAAACGTAGCGCAAGGGTTGGTAGCTCCCCTTTAGAAGAGTATCTCAGTAAAAAGACAAGGCACAAGCCCCTCTAACCCTGGACGCTACCACATCCAGGTCCTAGCCTCCCCGAAGGCATTGTGGGACATCCAAGACGCTCGGGGCGCTCAGATGGCTAGAATGATCTAGCATCCACCGGATACGCAGAAGGAAGTGTTGAACTCCTACTGGACGAGGTCATCCTCCTCGGGAGAAATGAGACTCGCGGGGACATTTATCTCGCACCACACTCTAACAGGACTAGTCCCGAAGATTGAATATGTGGCTTGGTAGCGAGAGCTCCTCACGCCGCGGAAGCCCTGGAAACGAGGATAGTAAACTAACCACGTAGGCAGCGCAGCTACAGGCAAGGATTTTCCTCCTTAGGAACGGAGGAATGAAGATCTGTGACTTGTCAGCAACGAGGTATCGAAGGAGACTTACCGCGTATTTGCCTGAGTACACGCTTGTGGGCGCTGGGCGGCCTAGCTAGTGGTCGGATTCGGTGGTGGAGTCGCTTTGCGCTGTAAGTAATTGGACCTTGGGTGCGGGGCGCGAGGCTTTTATATGAAAAGCGGCTGAGTCAGGGCAGGTGCGTCACGTCCACCTATTGGGGGCACTTGTGGTCACGTGTGTTACAGAAGTGACGTATGTGAAGTCTTGGTGAAATCGGAAGTTTCTGCCTGGCGAAGCGTTTAGGCCGCGCTTTGACTAATATTATCACATGCGCATTACAATATCCCCTCAAGTGAAAGATACTCATCGTACTCGCACACTGCTACATTGCACGACAAAACCGCAGCGATCTAGTAGGCTATCCTCCACTACAATTATGCCCGCAATACCTTGCCCGACGCGGATGCCCGCGATTGTAGTAAGAGGGACTTGGCATAGCTTTTCACTCACAAAGCCATCATGTGTGGGGCGCTTGAGCAGTTTAACTGCCAGGCCGGGAGGTTCCTATCTTACGGCATTGTCACGGTCAGGCCTCGTTGGACGGTCAATTTACCAGTCGACACGTCAAAGTTGAACGGAATGACATTGTACGTGGGAAACCTTGCACATTCCGAAACGTCGGAACGGAGCGTGCGTCTTGATCAGCAGAAGGGATACGGATAAGATGTGGGAGGCTAGGATGCGAATCGAGAGGTTGGGGTTGATGGGGCATAACTATCGCTTTATTTCTTTGAGCAAGCCCGATTTTGAAGGACATACTGAGGGTATGGCTAAGAACCTACGGAAGATATTTGAAGGCGCGGATGGGAAGATGTGGCAGCTAGGCGTTTTAAGCCAGCATTGGACTACGCCATTGGCTTTGATGGAAACCAACGAAGATGGGGCGCTGGAGGTTTTGGTGGATGAGAGAAATAGGCTGCGATTCTCTGAGAGTCGGCAAAGGCGTAAAAACCATTTCGCTCTTCTCAAGTAACCAAAACTGAGTGATGGCAGCGTGTGCGCTCGTCCAGCGTCATCTACCCTATACTCCGACATGCCAGCTGTTTTCCCATCGACTATCACAAGCCAAGAAGTATATGTTGTAGTGGGATATAAAGAGAGCAGTAATAAATGCACACATTTGACATTTCGCAATAATCGTCACACGCGGTTGCAAAACCCGCCAGACCTTTTGCTCAAAACGCAATAGGAAAGCTAGAGAATGACTAAACACCACCAGCGCTGTAGCTAGATGCGAAAACACCTTTCGCCAATTTGTAAGGGACTACTTGACTCAAGTGTAGCTAGTGGTAACATATGAGAATAAAGGGAACCGTGACTTTCTGATAGTAGCCCTGGAAACACTGTAGCCGCTATACAATGCCGAAGATGCCCGGGTTCGTATCGAGCTTTTGGTACGTTTAGGACAGTTCCAGGAGTGGATAAGGCTGACCCATGTCGTTGGTTACGACCGAGATCACTATCTCGCTAAACAGGTAGAGATGAGCAAGAAATAGACCGATAGGAGTTGTCCACATCGTTGTCTCGTGAAATGGTAGCGGTTTAGTGATGATCATTCGGTTGAGTTCCAAGTAGGAGTAAGAATGCATACGGTGCCATAACTTCCGTGCTCAGAAGTCGAGTCCATGATTCCAGACACAGCGAGCCCTGACTCTCTCTCTAGTGTGGAAGTGTATACTTGCATTCCATATCGGATGAAACAACCTCTTGGGATTGTTGTCCATCAAAGGTTGAAAAGATGAGCGGTAAGCTGGAAGAGTCCAATCCTCGTTATTCTATGGGATATAAGCAACGATTTCCAAGTTGGATCGTAGTTGGTCCTCTTAGAAACCAGGTTTATGAGGATTCCCATCAAATGATTGTAAAATCCTGGAGCGGAGCCTCTTGTATCATCTTTGTGATCTTACAATGTGCGTCGTACTGCCACGGATCGGGATCTACTAGTCCTAACTCCTGCTTTCGTTCTTCCTCATCCGGTATATCCACCTCCGGCCAATCCTTCGGATCTCTGTCTGGAACCCGATCTTCAACCGCCACAAGCGTCTCCTTATCAATAGTACCTGGAGAAAGCAACGCATATCCAATGCGCTTGTACACAGGTGAATTTCCGGAATCTTTCTGACAACAAGAGACTACCAAGCATTCGACCATTTTATCGTCGATCGTTATAGAATTATTAGATTCCGTGTAGATGGGCGATGAGTCGAATGCACGGATTACTAGCGGCAGCAAGTAGACCACAGAGCCCGACTCTAGAAATGCAGGACTCTCTGAGTTCCATACGAAATGATCGATACTGATTGCGTGATGGCGATAAACCACATCGTGGGTGAGAAGGCGACATGGAAGACGTTCATATTGATAAAAGTCTTCTGGGTCGTCATATGTTGTTGACCAGTGATGCATCGCGCCTGCAATGGCTCTACAGGTGATGGATATCTCTGCCTGACGAAGCTGACCAGCCCAATCTGGCCCATCTAATGTACATTCGACCGCCTTGATCCGAGTATCCTCCGCGACAAATCCCTTTTCGTGGGCAACCATATCCAGACTACGATGCATGTACCAGAACCCTTGCAAGGACGCCCAGGACCAGGTTGGTGCTCGCCAGTCCGAAGGATGATTTTGTGGCAAGCCTGCATACCAAACGAGATCATGGATACAATCTTCTTCCCATAGTCCAGCTAGATAGCGCGATCCATACTGGCGGTGCCATGAATGCACGAGTCCGGAAAGCGCGGGAAATACGTCGCTACTGTGGGTCATATCGAGTCCGGCGTAACATCTAATTAGCTCCCGCCAGACTATAGCCTTGGGAATCTGTGAGGGAGGAGAATTCAAAAACGGAAATTCATTGCGTCGTGTATAGGTCTGGCTGATGCTTTGACCTTCATAAGAGCCGGCGATATTCGTTCCGTCGTTACTACAAGTCTCACAACCGGCCACATGTTTTGGAGCAGGGCTAGAATCAAGGACAACAGGGCTTGTCGGGCGTATGGCTTCAGCAAAGCACCTTTTTGGGTCCGGAAAACGCACACCATATTTACTACTATCATAATCATCATCATCCGCAGCTTCGCATTCGCAATCGTGTGTCTGCTTGCATTCCCATTGTAGCTCGGCACGGCCAAGATAAATTACGCGAGAAGCAAGGAGACGCTCTTGAAAAACCCAAGCTCGGCCTAGAAGTGGAAAGAATCCGCAGTCACGTCTTCTGAAAGCGTGGGGTATTTGGCATCGTGCGAAGACTGAGCAATTCCGGTCTCCGACCCTTTTTGTTGAGTTTATTTTGTATGGCTTGTAGAGTGACCAGTCACTTCCGCCGAAGCAGCCAATCGTGGAGTCGGAAGATGTCGCAGCGGCTAAGGTAACATACGAATTTTCGTATATTGAAGCCATTCTAGCGGATTCTTTCTGCCAATCTGACGGGACAGACGTGTCGTGTTGAATGATGCATAGAGAGTCTATCCAGAGGTATTGCAGACTAAGACCACGGGTAAATTCGATGGCATCTCGGAAGGTCGCAGGAATGCCATCCCACGGGATTGATTGTTGAAGCAGCATGATGTTCTCAGGCGTGGTTTCCAAAACAGGTTTTGTCCCCCAACAGTGGCTCAGGCAAGCGTATCGTCCTGTCTTTCCTGCTCCGGACACTAGTCGAATTGTCGATGTACTAACATCAAGGAGCCTCGTGGGCAACGATTTAGGTACTTCAGACCTGCATAGCTCATGGTCCGAGTTACATACTTCTAGCCAAACCTTTGCTCTTTCCACGTTTGTCGACAGAAAAAACTCATTGGCGGGTACGCATATCCCATTGCGATGGAAAGGAAGAAGAGGTAAGATCGCATGAGAGGCATCTATACCTGTGAGCGATGCTATGATGTGTGGGACTTGCACAACTCTACCATCAGCAGTAAAGAACTGGATGATCTCGCAGCTACTGTCATCTTCGAGACTCAGACTTGGTGAATCCTTGAGACATGTCACGGACACATCAGGGTCGTCAGTCCATACTGTTGGCGCGCAATTGAGTATCGCTTCGATATGTATTTCACAACGGTTACATCCACGCTCAGCAGACTCCTGGATCTTACCGATGGCGGCGGCGCCCCATCCAATCTCACAGTCAGCAGAGTGATGCGACAAATCGCCAAAGCACTTGCGGTCATCCATCGCGATAGTCCAACAGATGCGTCCAAGCCTCCTCGTCCAAGCGGGTCAGTGAAGTGTATGCGCGGTTTAGGGCACGAGGAGTAAATTTAAAAGTCGAGATTTGAACGCGATATGAGTGCAGGTAGCCAAGGGCAGGCAATCTTAGATCAAGGGCGTCAGCAATGGATATTAAAATCCCAGCCTGATCAGACCGGTCAAGCGTCATGCAGTTCCAGCCAATTGCAGACAATGTGGGTCGGCTGAGCTGTCAACGAACTGCTTGTATCGCGTCATCGCGTGTCGCAAACCTGTCCAACGGTCTAGCGTGCAAATATGAAATCGTGGGAGAAGTCGCGGAAGGTTAGAGTTGAACGCCCACGTGCTGACTGAGCGATGATCTAATTTCAAGATTGATTCGACCTCGGAATTTCGCCTTTTACACAGAATCATAAACATGGCTGCGCCACGCCTACCCTTCCTATGGCCAATGCTATTCAAGCCTCTGAAGCCTCCGCGAACGCGCGCCCGTATTCCTCCACGCCGTAGAGCCGTGGTAAGGTGTTTTGTGACGACTCCGCCATGTCGGGACCGGGTTCCACAACGCTATGGAACCGCGCAGGAGCCGTCGCCGCATCTACGAGGAGAGCAGTCACAGGAAGCTCAAAAGGAGCGAAAGACATCCGAAACGGAGAATAAGGTGCTGGAAAAGAAGTCCACGGAGGTTGTAGAGGAGGACGAAGAGGAGGGACCGCCACCCAAAACGATCCCTCCCTCACAGCCAAAGCTCGCAGATGCCACAGGTGCCGCAGATGCCTCACCAGCGCCCGCGCCGGACCCGCCCAAAACTGCCGAATCGAAACCCCTGGAGACCGTCCTGCATATGCCTTCGCCTCAGGAAGAGGAACAGCGCAAGCCGCCGCACCTCAAAACCCCGCCATACGTCCACCACTTCGACACGTACAGCCTCGTGAAAGACCTCACAAAGTCCGGCTTCACACAAGACCAATCCGTGTCCATAATGAAAGCCGTGCGCGGAATCCTGGGCGAGAACATGTCCCTCGCACGAAGGGGCCTCGTCAGCAAGTCGAACGTAGAGAACGAGACGTACCTGTTCCGGGCAGCTTGTAGCGAGTTAAGGACAGAGATTGGGAATGCGCGGAAGGGCGAGATGGAGAGGTTGAGAACGGAGCGGAATCAGCTGCAGCATGAGGTGGATATCCTGGGGCAGAAGATGGGTCAAGAGACGAGCCATTTGAAGGACGACTTGAGGGGACTCTTTGACGATAGAAAGATGGCTGTTAGGCAGGAACAGAGGGTCAAGGAGACGAAGGTATATCCCTCCATCCACGGTCGAGTTTACTCAACTAATTGTTGCACAGATCCAAGAGCTCGGCTATAAGATAACAATCGCGCTCAACTCGGACGCGCGCAGCGAAGTTGAAGGCCTACGATGGGTTCTCACACGCCGCGCTGCTATGACCATCGGCGTATCAGCGTTTTTCCTTTTCGTAGCGCTGCGATATTCAACCTACGTTAATCATCAACAGCAGGAGCAGAAGAAGAAAAAGGCGAAGAAACCGCCTCCAGACGAGGGCCAACCTCTTCTATCGACTGGCAAACCTGCGCTGGGCACAAATGAGTCTATTGGAGGCGAATTGCTAACCACCAAGGGCGGTGTGTCACTAGCATAATCTAGTGTAATCAACTCGTGCAAATCGTCGACCACATTTTGCTTGATTAGGTGGTATCTACAGTTTATGCTTCTTCTCCCCACTAGCAATCTTCCTGAACTCCTCCTGCGGCACGCCCTTCATAAACCGGTGCAACCCCGCAAACACCTCCGTAACCCCCTGCTTATCTAGCGACTCCATCTCCGGCTTCCGAATCAGTGCCTTGATTTGTATCAGGCTCTCGCTGTTCAGATGACTTCCCAACCGATCATCAACCTCTTTCAGCACTTCTTCTAGGAACTTCGGGCTATCTTTACTCCCGACATCAATAACCTTATTCACAAAGCCCGTTTGCACCAACTCTTCACACGTAATCCTCTTACTCATGATCAGCGCTTCGTTAGCCTTGCTGATACCTAAACGTCTCACGAAACCGATAGAGGCGTTACCCTCAGCAACGAGGCCGAGCGAGGAGAACGGTGTAAGGAGGAACGCATGCGGCGCCGCGTAGATGAAGTCTGAGAAAGCGATCAACGCGGCGGAGAGCCCAACTGCGGGGCCGTTGAGGGCGGTGACGAGGATCTTAGGATGGGTGTAGAACGCGTGCGTTATGTGGAGATTGTTGGAGACGAAGTTTTTGACCCAGAAGCGGCGCGGGTCGTCTCCGTCTGATGAAGTCAAGGAGCCGACTGATACGTCTGCACCGCTACACGCATTCTGTTAGCGACCATTCCTGTAACTTAGCTGTGTTGGGAGAGGTGATGCGTACGCGGAGAAGAATCGCCCCTTGCCTGTGAGGACGGTTATAGTAATGTCATCGCGCGCAGCTACTTCGTGCAATGATGTAGCGAGCTTGAAGTACAGATCTTGGTCCAGTGCGTTTAGCTTCTTGGGCAAATTCAATGTGATGATAGCCACTCTGTCCTTGTACTCGACGAGGATGCCTTCTTCTGCCATGGTGAGGACTCTAGAGACGAAGAAGTTGTGTCAGAGTGAAATGGAGGTTTGAAGAACGTCAAAGCTGCAGCGTATAATAGGTGGAAGTGTATTTGGGGATGATGACAACCGCCGGGAGAGTCGTGACGCGCGTGAGCCGAGGCATGTGGGATGCGGAGATGGAGATAATTTGATAGGCCCGATGGATGGATTGGTATTCATGATTGTAGGGCCAGACATTCGGGCTAAAGTGTGACAGTGAGTCTAGTAGTATAATCTAGAGGCGATCTTCGAGCTCATATTGGGGTCGGAGGATCTTTGAGGGTGGAGGGTTGCAGAGTTTATCGATAACGATCAGCCGAACCATCACCGAACCGTCACCCTCAGAAGACTCAACCCCATCGCACTACAAACGCGCACTCTACTCCGTACCCGGCCTTCCCCCCCCTCTACCCCACCAATACCGCCAAAATGGGCGGCCCCAACCTCGAAGTCTTCAAAGTACCCCTCGTCCTTCCCTCCCTCCGTCCACCCAGCTAACCTTCCCAGTTCGGCATGTACATCCTCTTCCCCATCGGCGTAATGTACTATTTCGGCACGAACCTCGACGGGCGCTTCCAAGTTCCCGATTTCTGGCCCAAAGAGGGACAAACGCACAAGATACCGTACGAGCGGGAGGAGATCAAGAAGGAGATTGAGAGGTTGATGGCGAGGAATGCAGAGATGAAGAGGAGGCGGGAGGCGGAAGAGGCGCGGATGAGGGAAGTGGTGGGGATGGAGAGGAGGGAGTAGGGCTTCAGTTGGAAAGGGTTGGTGGAAAGAGTTGATGTGGTGGGCGGGACAGATCGCGAATTATGGACGACTGCGCACCTACAGTCTATCCGCAGATGTATTTGTACGTGCTCACGCCATGAAACTCGTCGCGATCGGTTCCCCCTCGACGGATCATGAACAGAAGTTACACCAGCATTGGAGGCGTTGGGGAATGTAAATATACGTACGCTTGATACGTACACTATTGTACAACGCTGTATCATACATCTATATCTATGGGGTATCATACCGCCACTTTACTCTGCAAATCTGCCCACAGCGCATCGTCTATCGCACCTTTCGACCAATTTAGATGCACAGCCTGCACGCCGGGCAATTCCTGCAACCTCTCGAAGAAATCAGCCAGCTCTTGTGCTGCAACAGGGTCATCTAGGGCCACTTTTGTATCTTCGTTCGGGTCGTAGATAATGTCACTTTCCTCGATGTCCATGCCCAAGGTTTGCGCTAATGCTTCGCCAGTAGATTTGGTTTGTGCCGGCTCCGTGAGGAGTACAATTCGTCCTTGCTCATCTTCTAAAACGTCCAGCACACCAGCTTCTAACGCAGGTTCCAGCACCTCATCTATACCCACGCCGTCCTTCTTCTGCAACACCACCCTGCCCTTCTTCTCAAACATGAACCCCACCGTCGACGCACTTCCTCCCGCGTTCTTCACTAACAGTCTCAAATCCGATAAGGTTCTCAGCTTATTGTCCGTCTGGCACTCTATCACGGTAGCTATGGAAGGTGGGAGTATCGCTTCGAGCGTGACGTGTTCTAGCGCTGCGCCGGTGGCAGATAGACCCTGGCCTCGTGCTATTGCGGCTTCGATGTTGGCTTTAGGAAGGGCATTCTTCTTTGCGGTGGATACGGCGAGGGCGAGGCGCGGATTCATGTTGGGATCGGGACCACCTAGTTTAACGGCGTTGGAGATGTCTTTCTGGAGGTTGGCGCGCGCTTTGCTCTTTGCGGCATCATTTTTGCCTTTGTCATGTTTTATTGTTGCCCATTTCCTGCAGCGGGATTAGCATTAGATTCCTTTGACATTATATTGGAGCACATACGAGTGCCCTGACCATGCCACCGGGGAGTTGCTGAAGCATCGCGCTTGCTCGTAACGAGAGATTGGGTGGAAGCGAACGGTTCTGCGGCAAGCGCACCGTATGAAAGATTTAAGCGACAGTGAGGGTACGATCAGCCGGCGGAATGATGTCGACATTGATGCGTGCGTGATGTCTTAGAGCTGTCCAGACATTTTTCGAGACGACCGTTCTTGCCAAGCACGGGGGTCCAGCGAAACCTCCGCGTCAACTCCGCAACACCACAGGCCACTCGCCTCGAGGCTTGATATTCGCACCACCGCCATGTGAATTGCACGCATCACTCCCCTCAGCATTCATATTGACAGGTCACGAGGTCAGTGTAGCCGGCATGGCGATGTCCGAGGCCGAAGCCACCAACGGGGCTACCTCGAACCCGGAGCTCGACATCAAGAAATTGCACGCGCTGCCCTCGGAACAGCAGGAGCTCTACCTACTGACTTTCTCGTCCGATCTCGCCCGCCATGTCGCCTCGCTGGACGCCGACGGAGCTACGGCCCATCAATTCTACATCAAGAAACAGTTGTTCCAGATCATCAACCTCGCTTCCCCGCCCCCCACGAGAGTAATACGGAATAACTTGGGGCAGGCATTCTCGGGCATATTTGGCAAAGGCGATAGGAAGCTGCTCTTCGAATCCATCAATGAGCTATTGGGCATCTTGAACTCTGCATCCAAATCGGATAAAGGCATCAGGGCGAAACATGCAGCAGCGCACTGCTTGGGCGTCATCTTCGAGGTAGCGGGCGATAGCGCGATAGGACTGTCCCCATTGGCGTCGACATCTCTCCTGAAGCTTGTCAAATCCACTGCGCAAAGCCACACCGGACTCCGAGCGACCCTTCTCAAAGCGGCCGGGAGGGTGTTCAAAGGAGTGGGACGTTCGGCTGAGGAACAGGTTGCAAGAGATGCATGGAAGCAGGGGCGCACTCTCTCTACCGGCGACAAGTCATACCTCGTGCAAACGAATGCTTGTTATCTCCTGGAACAGCTCATCCGACACACCCAATTCTTTGACAATTCAACCGATTTCGACAAGCTCCAGAATGCCATCTGGAAGACTATTGAAAGTGGGTCAGCTTCCGTCAGAAATGCAGCTGCCTCGTGTCTCAGCGCAGCCTTGGTCAAGAATTACTCAGAGACGGCAGGCGCGGAGATTCCTATGCTCACAAGGTCAAAGACGATGAAGAAGAAGAGCAAGAAAAATACGGACGTGGACGGTGATGAGGATATTATCGAACGTCCCGATTCTCCCGCACCGAAGAAGTCAGCGATACGGCTTTCCTTTACCATCCTGACTCTTCTCAAAGTTCTCTCTACTCAATATTGTCGACCCGCAACCGGGAATCGAGCACGTGCTGGCATTGCCCTTTGCTACATGAAGTCGTTGAGGGGACTGGGCGAACAAGTGGTCGAAACCAAATACGGGGATATTGCGCGCCACTTCTTTGTGGATCTCCTCAGCAGCCCAGCGATCGTCCAGCATCGGTATCGTACCCTAAGTACCAGAAGATACGTCGGCATTATCCTTGAAAACGTGATCGGCCGCGAGATGCTAGGCGAAGCTGGTCAGCTCCTTGCAGCGCGATTCCTAGTCAATGACATCCTCAAGGACTACCCGCAAGTCTTGAAGGAAAGACCTGAGCCTTCTAAGCAGACCTTGATTGGCGCCCTCAGCACCCTCTCCTCACTGTGTAGTTCTCTTGGGTCCGTTACAAACGTCAACGCCGATGCTTGTAGAGATGCCCTCGTACAAGTCCTGCAGCATCCCAGTTATACGGTTCAGGTATACGCTTCATCATGTCTTCGTGCATTCGTCCTTGCATGTCCGCTACAGCTCCTCCCTTCAGTCACGATATGTATGAACAGCGTCAACCGTGAGCTTAGCTTGCTAGGAGGTCCACGGCAGTCCCCGAGGCGGTGCGTCGGTCTCGCGAACGGTCTGTCAGCCGTGCTCAGCACATCGACTTCCCAACCGCTTCATGGGTCTGTGGATGTAAATTCTAGGGTTCTGTCCCAAGCCACCTCGCTACTAAAGTCGAGCAGCAACTCTGACTTGAGAGTATCGTCTACCCAAGTACAGGTCGCATGGATACTCATTGGAGGATTGATGACACTCGGTCCCAACTTCGTCAAGATACATCTTTCGCAATTGCTACTTCTGTGGAAGAATGCTCTACCAAAACCTCTCAACAAGGACAACATAGTACAGCGCAATATCCTAGAGCTCAGCTTCCTAGCGCATATACGAGAGTGCGCTTTAGGTTCGGTATTGACATTTTTGGAGTTTAATAGCAGGCTCTTGACGTTGGATGTCACTAAGAGACTGGCGACAATGCTGCAGAACACGACCATGTTCCTTAACACGTTACCCAGCAAGAAGACCACTGAAGATGCGTCTCAAAAGCTCTCGCCAGCTCTTCAACTTAACGACTTTGACCTCATGGTACGGAGAAGAGTTCTGCAGTGTTATACCAAACTTGTCGATCTTAGCCCAGCTGGAAGTAGCGAAGTTCTACTCCAAACGAATCTGCTTCCATTCGCCGTCGCTGCGTTCGCGGACCCCGATAGTTATGCCCCAAGCTCTTTAAGCACAACTATCGCTAGTGCAACGGGCAATATCGAAAACATATGGGACGTAGCGGACAATTACGGCTTTGGTGTAACGGGTTTGATCAAAGGTTTCGACATTGAGCCATTACCAGGAGAGCACGAAAGCGAGAGCCGGCATCATTGGGTCACAAGACATGGACCAGAAGCAATGATCGATTGCACCGTATGTTGAGCTATGCATCTTGATCGCTACTTGTTGCTAATTTACGCTAGCTTCTCTCTCCTGTATGCAGTGCTCGAGAGCATGACTCAATAGCTCTATATGTCCGCAAATCGACGGACGCCTTTGACTTGCCCGATCCGCCAGCGACGGAAGTTGTGAACTCTGCGTTGCAGCTTTTCGCTATCTGTCTGCCCCTGCAAACCCCCAAGATTCAAGAAAGTATCCTAGAGCAAATAACTTCCTTTCTTTCTGCCAACATCCTGCAACGAGATATCCACCGAAAATCTGCGATGATGGTCAATATCGCATATGCACTGCTCGGTGCGTTGAAAGTTGCAGTCAAGGAGACACGGTCCTCTCCTGGAGATCTTAAGGGCTCGGCAGTGGAGAGGGTCATCCAAGAGCTGCTCCATGTAAGGGCATTAATGACCATTCGTTTGCAGGACTAACATAATAGGTGTTTATCATTCTCCCAGACCCATACGTCCGACATCTCGCAGGAGAAGCGCTCGGCCGTCTTTGCAGTAGTTCTGGAAATGCCCTCACCACTACCGAAGTCAACTATCTCGTAGATCAGATCGTCGCGAACCGTGAACCAAACGCCCGCTCCGGGTACGCTGTTGCTCTAGGCTGTATTCATTCACAGCTTGGAGGGATGGCTGCAGGTTACCATCTCAAGAATATACTTGGGATACTAATGTCTCTTGGCAACGATCCGCATCCTGTCGTCCATTTCTGGGCCTTGGACAGTCTCTCAAAAGTGGCTGATTCGGCTGGCTTAACTTTCTCTAGCTACGTCACGAGTACTCTGGGCATGCTCGCACAACTTTACGCGTCAGATTCGCATAATCACGAGTCCGCGTCCCTGGCATCGTCGAATCTGGAGCTAGATCTTCCCACCCCTGCTGTTATCGCGCGGTGCATCGATAGCACAATCAACGTTTTGGGACCCGACCTTCAAGACATGGGCAAAGCGAGGGATCTCATTATGACTCTTATCGGGCTTTTCCAGGCTGAATCGGACGAGCTGATTGCTGTCGAAAGTCTCAGGTGCCAGGAACATCTTTCGCTCTACGCGCCCGGGCATATGGACTTCTCCAGCTATGTAAAGCAGCTGCAGCATTCTGTGGAAAGCAACTCGACGCAAATACGAGACATGGCAGTTGATGGACTGCACAATATTATGCGACGAAACACAGAGGATGTCATACGTTCGGGTGATGAAGGGCTAGAGGACCAACTGTGGCACGTTTTAGACAGCGAACCCGAACATGAGGTTGTCCGCAACATCATCCGCAATTGGCTCCATCAGACCGCGCTTAGCGATACTTCTGCTTGGGTGCAGCGGTGCCATTCCGTCCTTACGAAGACTAAGAAGCTAGCTGAAGTAGAAGAAAAAGCAGACACCAAACCTAAAGCTGGACAAACGGATCTACAAGATGAAGAAGTTGCTGGCTTTGCGGCAGCAGTCAATGCGTCGGGTGATGACGGTGGGTCGACCCAATCCAGCCAGGAACTACTCAAGTGGCAAGTGCGGACTTTTGCTATGGATTGTTTGAGCGAGCTCATTGCAATGGTTACCAAAGAGGCGACTTTCCGAGACGAAGCACCTTGCGTCCTGGCGTTGCAGAAGAGAATAGCTGATGTTGTGAGGATTGCGTTCTCTGCGTCTACGGCCGGCGTTGTTCAACTACGCATACGCGGTCTCAAGATCATCGACCAGGTTTTAAAGGTATGTTCCCTTCGACGCTCTGCTAAGATTTGTCGGGCGAGGGCTGATCATATCTAGCTGTTCGGAAAGACAGCGGATCCCGACTTTCCAGAAGCGACTTTATTAGAGCAGTATCAAGCACAGATCGGTTCTGCACTCACACCGGCATTTGCAGCAGACTCTTCGCCAGAGCTAGCAGCGGAGGCCGTCAACGTTTGCGCTACTTTTATCGCGACCGGCATTGTGACAGACGTTGATCGCATGGGCCGTATTCTCAAGCTCCTTGTCTCAGCGCTTGAGAACTTTTCTAGTATGTTTTCTACAAAAGAATGTGCGATCGAAAAGACTAATGAAATATCAGGCGAATCTGAAAGCGCTGCTATCGGTGACCTGAAAGGCCTCAGCTCGAACGCCCAGGTCATGGTCAAGATGTCGGTCTTTTCGGCTTGGGCAGAGTTGCAAATCGCAAGTTCGGAACAACCGTATCTTGTTGACGTGCTTAAGCCGCACATAGCCAAGCTTACTCCACTCTGGTTATCTTCGCTTCGAGAATACGCACGTTTGAGATTTGAGCCTGACATTTCATCGATGGGATCAGCCTCGTTGTCTGGGAGCTTAGATACTATATATGCTGCCTTGAACCGGGAAACATTACTTAAGGTAGGATCTTATGTCTTGTCATTAGAATATCAACTAACACGCCATTAGTTCTACCAAGAGTCGTGGCTCAATCTCGTGGACGCCATTGCCAGTCTGATTGACGAAGATAGTGAGTTCGTCTTCGACGCATTAGACGGAAAGACCGAGTTCTCCGAAACATCCCTGTCCAACGGAAAGCTTGACCACATCAACTATCGTGATGAACCTGTGGCATTTTTCTTCGTCCTGTTTGGGCTTGCGTTTGAAGCATTAGCTGGACGTCCTGGTGATTTGCAAGCGTCCAAGGAGCAGATACTGGAGATCCTACAAGCGTTAAAGAAGATTTTACGCCCCGCGGTATCTGGCCACGCCATATATCAAGAAGTCGTATTTTCGGAAACAATGGACATGCTCGACCGGCTAGTGTTGACCGAGGGTCTGCAAGTACAGACTGTCATCGTCCAGATAGCCAGGAACCTATGCTTGGGCCATCCTTCTGCAAAGAGGAGCCAGAGGTACGACTCTTTTGACCAGCTTCGACACCATACACTAACAATCCGCAGCCTTTCTCCCGGAGACGAACATCTTTCCGATGATATAGACCAATTATTTGAATTGACAAGAATCATGGTCTTGGTCTTGACTGGACTTATACCCAGTCTCAACGATGGCAAGAGTGGAGGTACGTTTTAAACAACACAGAAATGACTGTCCGCTAACAATATTCCAGTCCGCCACGAGCTCAACGAAGAAGCAGTAGCCCTTTTAACAACTGCTCTTTCCGCCCTTGTCGATGCTGCTCAAGTCTTCCCCTCCATAATCAAGACCGATCTACATGCCTGCATTCTCCACATGTTCGCCAACATCCTCGGCACTGGTTCCTGCCAAGCAACAGTCGTGCCGCGAGCACTACCAATCCTCAAGCGCTTCGTAACCAGCATCGCTCAGCAAGCTGATCCCGGCTCAGAGACAAGCACGCAACTCCGTGCCACCCTCACGCGATTCCTCCAGATACTTAAACACGCTCAGAACCGAGAGTTTGATGCAGCCCTCGCATGCGAGAAGAACGCGATACTTACCACCACTATTCTGCTAAGCTCAGCGGCGTCTGCTTTCCCGGCTGACGACCCGCTCATCAAGCGCTTTATTGAGGAGCTATTCGACTGTCTTGGCAACAGGATGACAAGTAAAGTCGCGGCAGGTTGCTGTCGCTCTTTACTTCTCCTCCCAAAGAAAGGCGCTTTCGAAACATCAATCGCCGTACAAATCCTCCCCCAAATCCTTTCCTTCCTCGCCAACCCATCAGAGGTCGAGGGCCTGGATGAATCGCGCTCCACTCTCGCGCACACCCTAGTCACCTTCATCTCGACGTTACCACAACCACAACAACGGCAAGTCGCATGCAAAATCATCGTCCCAGCACTACTTGCTCGCGCGCGCAAGGAACCGAATACAAGTGCTGAGACTGCGGCACGGCTGTTGGAGATTGCGGGCGCGGATCAGACAGCTTTTAGAGGGGTCGTGGGTGGATTGGATGCAGACGAGAGGAGTTTTATGGAGGGGGTGTTGAAGAGTGGGCAAGGGCAGGCGAGGAAGGTGGAGAGGGAGGATCCGGGAGAGCCCACCATTGCGTTGAAGATGGACTTTGGAGTCTGAGACGGGGTTGTAGCGGGCGGTGATGGAGTAGTGAATACCCGTAGATAAAACGAAATATTTCACCGATGGTTTTCCTCGGAGTGGAGCATGTTAGCTAGGGAACCCTACCATATGTAGGACCCCATTCACTCTGCTTGAGCACGGAGGGAGTCAAGAACCAGAGAGAGGAGGCCGTTATCAGCCCATACACCGCGGGCATGGCGTATTGCGCGTACCTATCAGGCTGAAATTGATATGTACTCGTCATTGATGTGTGCTCCTGCATTGGGATAATGTCTATGGGTTTATAACAGCCTTATAAAAATACACCAGGACACGCAAGGCAGGCTTCCGGCATGATCTAGTTCTCGAGCGACGGCCTGCGCCGTGCCCGGGGTGTCCTGGAGAGGCTATACTGTTATAGGCATTACAAGCGGCCAACATCACATCTCCCGGCACAGCGGCTGGTGACTGTGAGGGATGACACCCTGACCGGCCCGCGCAGGCCAAGCTCCCGGCCGTTTAGTGGCAGCATGCTGCATCAGAGGCCCGTGTCAGCATGAGCATACCGGCAGCGCCCCGAGGGCGAGGAGGGTCCTGAATTCTCGAGGCAGCAGCGGTGATCTCGTTCTTGGTTGTATATGGCCCGTATAAGTGGGGACGGACTCGATGTTGATCCGCCGTTGGGATTGATCTTATGTGGCTCGTCGAGAAGGAAATCAGATGAGCGTCGACGGGGTAGGGGGACATTGGCACGCTTGTAGTAGGGTTCGATGGAGTGTCGACGACGTAAGACCAATGACGTTGTAGCGATCTCATCTACTACTTCTACAGTGAGGGTATTTTATGTTCTTTGTGTGTCCACTGACGTTTTCCGCGCACGGACTGAAAGCGCGATCCACCAGCTGGTGCTCGAGCCCACCGCCGCCGCTGCTTCTGGCCGTCGTCGAGAGGCGCCCATGAGGGAGGGAGAAAGAGCGTCGCGAGGGCCCGACACCCCGCTAGCAAGCGCAGTGCCGTATTTCATTGCGAAAAGCAACATGTGCGCCGTGCTGAGAGGGTCGGCTGCATGGTCGGCCTCAGCAACGGTTCCTTGTTCCTTTTCCGCCTCGATGCTCGTCTCCAAACTTTCTTCGGTTTCACACCTGCATTTCCCCGCAGGCCGCCCGTGCGCGCCCACCGACCTTTAGTCCCGTTCAGGGTAGGCGGGCAATGACACTTGCACGCCTCTAGTCCCGTTCAGGGTGGGCCACTCCCACCGTCCGCCGACGTCCTGGCGTCCTCGTTGCCGCTGCGCCCTGACACGCCTCATAGTCCCGTTCAGGGTGGGCGGGCAATGACACTTTGGAGAACCACTAACCAACCGCATAGTTCGCCGCCCACAAACCTGCAACAGTATAAGACGGCTTCGACGTCCCTTAGAAAAATGCTATCTCATCAAAATCCTCCCACACTCAACGAATTACCTCCACCCCCCGTTCGCCATCTTCGTCCACCAAGCTGCTCCAAATCCACCCAATACCTTATATCGGAAGCACCATGGTCAACATCACCGCCATCCACCCTCACCTTGCCTCGCCATCGACTACCACCTCCTCTTCCAAACCCGTCGACCCGTCCATGGCCGCAACCTCAACCCCAACACCACTGCTCCTGCCCATTGCAACCGCAAACGACAAAGACCCTCCCACCTTGACCATCCTCTTCGGCGTGCTCGGCGTCATCATCGCCCTCATCGGCCTCGCCGTCGCAACGCTTCAACTCCGCCACATGTATCGCCGCCGAAGGATGATGTGCAAGGAGCTAGGGCTAGCATGAATGATAGGTACATCACCCCGTCCCAAACTTCAGTGACCATTCTAACCTACGATGTAGATATAACAGGGCATGATGTTCCAGATGCGCAGCGTCGTCGTAGAGAAGCGTTACATCCATCCATGAGTCCTGCATGGGCCCTTCGTCGTGTTGTCGTCGATCGATCGATCGATCGAATGTTCGGTAGAAATCAGTGCTCTATCAATAAAAGACGTCCATTGTGTTGTACATTACATTACCGAGGCGCAAGCATTTGTTTCTGAAATACCACCCGCTACACTGCGCATCCGATACCCAAGCCCCAAGGCCCCCTTCTTATACCTAACCACACACCTAGGTCCGTCCAATAATACTTCTAACCAACAACACTTGTACCTACCGTTACCTCCTGTTGAGTCCTCAGCCAGAAAACCAACTCCGCTTAGGTGTAATCCACATCCTGAAAGTCTTCCAAACCCTCTTTTCTCTCTCAATCACCAGCCCTACCAAACAAGTCTTCTAGTCTACCATGGCAAACATACGGCAGCTAGCGGGACACGCCTACATCACACCCATGACCATCTCACATGGTGCGGTCCAAAAGGTTAGCTATATAACCTCGCGAAAACAAGTGTTTGAAGCCCATAATAACTCTTGCTTCGCCAACCCTCTTCAGAACAAAACAAGGGGTGCGGAAGGAGAAAAAGACGCTCCGAAGAAAATGACTATGAAGGTCGAAGCGAGATTCTAGTCACCTAACAAAACTTTGAGGCTAGACATGAACAACAAGAGTAGAGTTTCACCTTGCCTTTCCACACCAATGTTCCAACAAACCAAGCATCCAGTGGAGAAAAAGTCAGAGCGTGTATAATACAGCTACACAGCTACGAACGGAACCAGCACTGCAAACCGCCGTCGTGTGCCAACAACCAGTACAAGAAGAAATACAAAGTGAAACCCAAGCAGAACTTTTTTGTTGTGGGGCCTCTAGCCCCCACCGCTATGAACGCCATGCAATGCAATGTCTGAAGGACATACCCAAAAAAACCATATCAAGAATCCCGACCCCGACGTTCTAGTGGAAGAAAAACAAACATGCCGGGTATCTGTGTAAATGTATCCAGAAGGACTTTGAGCAGAAACGATGATCGCAAGCGCACGTGTACTCAAAGCGCAACATCGTGAGAGCTGCTGCCGGTCAAACTGCTTCGATTCGTGCCCTCGCTAATATAAGTTGCAACACTGGTCCGCTTGAATTGGGTTGCCAGGTTATTGTCTCTTGAAGGCGGACTTGACAGACCGTGCTGGTTGCCCGGCGATGACGGTGCGACACCGGGCTGGAGATCACTTGCGCCGTACCGATCGCGCAGACGTTGAATCTCTCGAAGACGGTTGCGCCAAGAAGACACGGATTCTCCGCCGTCTTTGATGAACCAAACTTGCGAGAAGACGCTGGCATTGATGGCGATGAGGCGACAGTATGCGGCGAGGTGTTTCCCAGCGAGCAATTTGGTCTCAGCTGCAGGTGAAATGTCTGGAAATCCAGGCTTGGAAATAACCTGTACCTTGTAGTACCGATTTTTGCCGTCGGGATCTGAATCTAAGCGACGCTGAACAAACGATGCCCGAGACTCCGGCGAAATGACGATATGTACGTAGTTGAAGGCAGATGGGAAAGTGTCAAAGTTGTACGGAAGACCCGAGTCGTTGAAAATGATATTCACAAAGTCATTGCCGATGTGGCGCTTTTTGTTCGGATATGTCATGTCGTCGTCGCGATTCGTAGGCATCATGGTAGTAATGTGGAAAACGAGCTCGATGCAGCGATCCCGCCAACAGTAGGTGAATTCACCATCCATATTGTCGCGCGTGTCTAGCCCACCAGTGTTGAACTTTGCGTCTTTGAGCCGACACAGGGTGCCCAAGTCGCTTACGAAAGAGGTGTAAGCCGGAGAGCCGACGTCGTTCATCAAGATAACTTTTTCGTCAGTTTCGCCTTCGCCAATGTATATGACGCCAACTTTGTAGCTGTCTACCGCAGAGATGCGATCAAAGGCGCCAATAGCACGGCGTATCATGCCGTCATCTGGTAACGGTATTGGTGGATCGAGACTTGAATTCATTGGTGCGTAGAAGGATTGGAAAATATCGTCTGGTAGGATGCCAACATACGAGTCGCTATAGAACGTCTCCGAGGCGAGACCGACTGTCAAAGGGGCCTGGTGACGTGGAGGCGGCGCGAGGAGAGGACGCACGGAGAGGAATCGAGTGCCGCAGGGTCTTCTATTAGTAATTTGCGATACTCCGGTTCTCGCAGCTGTCTCGATCGTCACTAGACTATGTCCCACGATCCAGGTCTTCTTCCACACTTCGCCGTCGCCTGGCTTGGCAAAATTGGCGTCTCGCATTGTCTCGTCGCGGTCGGAGTAGCCCACCATGTTCATCATGTCTACAATGACCTGGCCTTGCTCTTCCAGGTCGGCTAGTCTTCCCATGCTATCAGTGAAGCGCAAACTTCGTGCTATCCAGGGCATGAGTTTAGGTCGATCCTCCATTTTGAGCGTCATGAACCAGAACGTGATGACATGGTAAGCCAACGAATACAAATATTGCGGAAGATCATCTTCGATCACTTTGTTTCTTCTTGAAAGATGGTCGGGCGAAGATGCAAAGTCTCGTGAAGCACCAGTATGTCGAAGCGACCGGTGGCCGTTATGGAATGAGCCTGCGGCTCGCTCGCGCTGATCTCGAATGTGCTGCAGGTATCGGAAGCTGACCCCAAACACCATCTTGAACTCGTCTTCACGGAAGTTTTTGTACAGATCCGGCATCCTGGCAAGAGAGGTGAGAAAGTCTAGGATATGAATGGCGGTAGCCGGCTTGGTGACAATCTGCGACATCTTTTGTATAATCGTGTCCAGTGACTTGCTGACAGAGAGTGGGACTTCATGGCAGCATACAGACAGTGCATGGATACACCATTTTGACGTCCTGTCCCAGTTGCCAATGCCATGGATGAAGGCTTTGACGAGGTCGTCTTCCTCGCTCTTTTCGAAGTGGTCGTGGTAACTGATGAGGACTGTAAGAATGTGAAATAGACAGACGGCAACATCTGCTTTTTTGAGCAGAGTATGGGGAGGAGGATCACGGAACGACGAGTTGCGAATGCGCTCGCAGATGACGCTACGAAGCATCTTCAACTGTGGTATGCAACTGCGTACTAGAGACTGATTCGACAGCTGAGAACCCAAATGCACTAGGGCGTAGCTGTATATTTCCCAGTCCGAGGAGGCCTGTAACAGTGAAATGACAAGCTCGAGCCATAGTGTGACCTCCAAATCAAGAACGTCGTCGCTTAGTGGGTAGTATTCCGCGTCAATATGCGAGAAGACGACTCGACTGACTTCGGGCGATGGCTCTTCGGGGAGACCCTTGGGACCTGGGTACATCCACAAGGGTGGAACTGGCTTGGAGACGCGTCCAGTAGCACTTGGGTAGCGACTAGCGTGCCTGTTGAGTGAATTGTGTGGGCTACCCGAGACTCTGCGGTGCTCGCGCCATGGCGACTGATCCTCATATCGGGCGTGGTCAGCGGTCATAGCTTCCTCGGTTTCGACGCTGCTTGCGGTCTCCTCTGTCCTACACAATACTGCAGCTAGGCTCTCGCCTTCGGAAGTTGCGCTGACCACAATCGCGTGCTCCGAATCCGCACGTAGGCGGAAGAGCAGTCTGAGCACGGCCAAACGAGCATCGCTCTCGTAGCTATCAGTGCCTGCGATGTGACGCAAGACTTCGTAGAGAATACGTGTCTTTCTAGCATTCTTCTTGATATTCCGGGTGAAAAGACGTACAAACGCAGTAGTCACTACGTTGCACGGGGACCCTAATAATCGATCGGCCTTTAGTGGGAAAGACGCTGAATAGGAACGCGAAGGCTTATCCATCGAGGGTTGGTGGGCCATTGCGCAGCGTTCTAATCGTCTCTTCAGAAGACTTATCATGCCCAAGAAGCTATCATGCGATGCTCGATCGGCGACGTCCACGGCAAAGTCGACGAGCTGGTGTAGAACGGCAACATCCTCTTCGGTTTCGATGTTGTTCAGGAGCAGTGCCCCACATTGCAAGACAGAGTCGCTGGCACAGAGTGTCTCCACAGTGGTGTATGTCTCGCGCAGGGCTTGTATGCTCAGTATCCGAAGCGACCTGGGTCTGGTAATATCCTTGAGTATTCCAGAGACTAGACTGCGACACGCTTCCAGCCACTCTCCATTTGAAGGATGCAAGTAGCGTTCCTGTGTGTAATAGCCGATCAAGTTCTCGGCAGTTGAGTCACTCAGACGGTGCGCAAGGCGCATAAAAAGCTCCATCACGGCATCTTTTTGGACGAAATCGAGATCTTTGCTGATATCGTCCAACTTGATCAGGATTTTGAAGATGCCGTTCTCGGTGTTGCGAGAAACAGTTTCGGGGTGAGGCGCGGGCGCGGGCGCAGTCAGATCGAAGTTTGAAATGGCATCAGTATCGTGATCGCCATTTGTCGACGCAACAGAGCCAGTCGCAGCATTGACTGCGGCATTTAGAGAGCCGAGCCCGTTGACTGATAGGGTTTTCTCGTTTACCGAGAGCGTCTTCTCGCTCGTTGAGGGGGTCTTTTCGCTTGCTGGGGTTGCCTTCTCATCCATCGTCTTGTCTGAATTGGCTCTCAAGCGCTCGTCTTCACGCTCGGCGCATGTGTAGACGATTTCTAGGAGATGGCTCCAATCAGTTTCTGTGAGCAGCGATTCCCTCAGCCTGTCTTGAGCAAATACAGCATTAATCATATCGATAACGAACTCTTCTTGGGTTTTGTGTGGCTTTCTAATCGACGCTTCGAGTGCCGGAAACAACACGGAAATGGGTACTGTAGGCAGTCCGTTACGGCCGTCTTCGAGCACGAGCTGCTGCAGTACTTGGATAGTCCCTCTGTAGGCACTGGACTCGCGACCCTTCCGGATTGGTCCATCGATCAGGGTGCGTAAAAGGGCAGATACGGCGGCCTGGCCGACGTGGGACTTGAACAGATTGCTCAGGGTGTTCCATGTCTGCTCTTGGAAGTTTGCGAGCTGACGGTGGACGGCACACAGCACCTCCAAGCAGGGGCGTAAGGCATTGTTGGGCACGTGGACATAGGTGATGATAGTATCGAAGAGCGTAACGGCGTTTTCTATGTCACGGGTCTGTGTAGTCTCCTGGCAGATGGACATGGTCTTCCTCAGGAGGAGTTCCAGGTCATCATCGTTGAAAACCTTAGAATTGAACTTGCAGACGTCGATGGTATATTGGAAGAGCCGTGCCATGTTGTCGAGTTCCTGGAGGCGTTGATCGGCGCTCTTCTTGCCGCCACTGGCCTTGCGGTGTGCCCTGTATGCATCGACGCTCTGCCTGAAGCAAGCATCGAAAGACGTCAGGATGAAGTGCGGAAGGAGGGACTCGCAAGCATCGATGTCGCGGCCACCCTTGGTGAGTGTCGCGACGATGTCGAGGCGTCGGTTGAAGCTGCTGTCGTTCTTGCGCAGGGACGCAGCATCAAAGAAGACGCTGCGTTCGAGGGTGGACAGCTTCTCCAGGGCGACACATCCCTTGAGCAGTCTGTAGCCAGCGTCGGCAACGCGGTCAGGCTGCTCGGGGAGCAGAAGGTCGCTCGCGCGGGACCACAGCTCTAGCACATTCTGCACGTCATATGCACTCAGTATCCCACAGAGGCTCTCTACAGCAGCTGCTCTTTCTGCGAAGGGACGGTTTTTGTCAAGCTGTTCGACCAGCTCTCCCAGCTCCGGCGGCCCGCCCAGCACAGGCCGGCCATGCTTCGACAGCGCGTGCTCGTTGATCCGCTTGAGGGCGTCGTCTGCAGCGTGCACAGTCGGACTAGTCTCAGCGTCCAGGGAGACAGTGCGCGCCGGGGTGTACGTGGTCGAGCATGTCGAGGGGGGCGGCGTTGGGCTCTTCAGACGGCCTTGGGTGAGCGAGCGGAAGGCGCCAAAGAGGGCCGAGGAGGACGAGCGGCGGTCGGGCGTGCGCGGGAGCTGCTGTGAGGACGGAGACATGTGTCTCACGGTGCAGTCGACTACCGAGGCGGAACGTGCCGGGGTCGGTCATGGGCGCGTATGAAGCTGTTGGGGGACGGAAGGGGGGCAGATGGGGGATGGGGGGGGAGGGATCGACGTCGAGGGTGGCTGGACTCGATGCGGTCGCTGGTATCCATCTACGGTGCCTTGCAGACAGCGCGCATGGCGAAGATGGCAATGGGAGGCTGGAGCGCGGAGTCTCTGAACGGGGCGTGGGTCATGGGGCGTGAGGGACCGTGGATGGATGGCGTCAAAGGGCAAAAGCGCAAATCCGGGGCGGCCACGGGCCGTTCACTGTCCCATGTACCCAGTAGCGTCGTCCGCTGTGTTTTTGCTGCAGGCCGGCCAAAACACCAAAATATCTCCGTCGGCCGCATTATACCCCCACCGCCCCAACCTCGACCCCCGTTTTCTCCCCCTCCTTCTGGTGTGCCTTTCCCGACCATGGCTACCGACGTCGCCACGCTCTCCCAGCTGCTCGCTGCGAGCTTGGATCACACCAAGAACAAGCAAGGTACGCTGCATCTGGGTCTCCGCCGACCGGGACACAGCTGTCTATATACCTCCTTCTCCAGCTTCATGTGATGTGACCGCCGCTAACGTATGCAGCCGAGGCCGCCATCGCCCAGGAACAGACCAAGCCGGGCTTCTCCCTCACTCTCCTCCAGATCGTCGCCAGCGACTCTGCCCCGCCCACGGTCCGACTCGCAAGCGCTCTCTACTTCAAAAACTTTGTGAAGCGCAACTGGGTCGACGATGAAGGCAACTACCTGCTGCCCGAGGACGAGGTCGCAGCCATCAAGCGTGAGCTCATTGGCTTGATGGTCTCGGTGCCCCCGAATCTACAGGCACAGCTCGGCGAGGCCATCAGCGTCATTGCAGACAGCGACTTTTGGCTACGGTGGGACACTTTGGTGGACGATCTGATATCTCGGTTGACACCCGACAACGCTACCGTCAACAACGGCGTGCTGCGCGTGGCCCACTCCATCTTCAAGCGCTGGCGGCCGCTGTTCCGCTCCGATGACCTCTTCACCGAGATTAACCACGTCCTATCCAAGTTCAGTGCACCCTTCCTGACGCTGCTCGAGAACACCGACGGCGTCATCACAAACTCGCAGAACAACCCAGAAGCTCTAAAGGCCGCATTCACCACACTCGACCTCATCGTGAAGATTTTCTACGATCTCTCCTGTCAAGACCTGCCGCCGGTATTCGAAGACAATATCGCCGCAATAGCCGGTCTGCTCCACAAATACCTCGTATATGACAATGCAACCCTGCACACGGATGACGAGAGCGAATCGGGGCCGCTAGAGTATGTCCGCGCAGGCATCTTCGAGGCCCTGATGCTCTACGTGCAAAAATACGAGGATGTGTTTGGCCCGCAGCTGCCGCAGTTTATTCAAACAACATGGAGTTTCCTCATGTCAGTGGGCTTGGAGACCAAGTATGACATCCTGGTCAGCAAGGCGCTGCAGTTCCTCACCAGTGTTGCTGGGACCCATCATGCCGAGAACTTCAACAGCCAGGAGGTACTGGTGCAGATCATCGAAAAGGTTGTCCTGCCCAATCTGACTCTGCGCGAATCCGATGTTGAGCTATTTGAAGACGAGCCCATCGAGTTCATCCGGAGAGATTTGGAAGGGTCCGACAACGACACCAGGCGACGCGCCGCGACCAACTTCCTCCGCACTCTCATGTCACGCTTCGAGACGTTGGTCACGAGCACGTCGCAAACATACGTGGACGCCTATCTCCAAGACTACGCCAAGAATCCCAAGGAGAATTGGAAGTCAAAAGACACCGCGGTCTACCTCTTTTCTGCTATTGCCGCTCAGGGCAGCGCAACAACGGCACAGGGCGTAATAAGCGTCAACCCCAACGTCGATATCCTTGCTTTTTTCCAGAACAACATCGCGGCCGATCTGCAAGGCGAGAGCGTCGCGCCCATCCTCAAAGTGGACTCTATTAAATTTCTCTACCTCTTCCGCAACCAACTATCCGCGGATCTATGGCGGGCTGCCTTCCCGCTCCTTGTCAACCATCTGGCCAACACGAACTATGTTATTCACACCTACGCTGCCATCGCCGTAGAGCGCGCTCTCTTCTTGACAGATGCGAGTAAGAATCCCATCATCCAAAAGGAGTCGGTCGTCGGAGCCTCGCGAGATCTGCTCACACATCTGTTTAAACTCATCACCAAAGAGTCTGCCCCCGAGAAGATCCAAGAGAACGAGTTCCTAATGAAGTGTGTCATGCGGGTGCTGATCTTCGTTCGGGAGGGTGTGCTGCCCATTAGCGAGCTCGTACTAAACAACTTCGTCGGCATTCTCAAAGTTATCCGGCACAACCCCAGCAATCCGCGTTTCCAGTATTTCTTATTTGAAGGCCTCGGTGCCTTGATCCGCTTTGCCGCTCCTACGCACAGTGCCGCATTTGACTCCAAGCTCTACGAGCCCTTCTCGCTCATCCTATCAGAGAACGTTGAGGAGTTCGCACCCTATGTCTTCCAGCTGTTCGCCGCGCTACTCGAGGCAAACCCAGCGGGTGATCTTCCAGGCTACTATCACGGTCTTTTCGAGGCTATCATCCTTCCTGGTGCTTGGGAATCTAGGGGTAACGTTCCAGCACTTAGTCGTCTCTTGATCGCTATGATACCGCATGAGATCCAGAACATCGTTGCGAGAAATCAAGTGGAGCCGATATTAGGCATCTTCCAGAAGCTCGTCTCCTCCAAGGCAAACGAGACATACTCGTTCGATCTCATCGAAGCAATCATCACGCACATTCCGCTCGCAGCGCTACAACCATACTTTGTGACGATCGTACAGCTAATGTTGACGCGTCTGTCGAGTATGAAGACGGAAACTTTTCAGCAGCGCTTTATCGCATTCTACCACTTCATCTCAGCTCGACAAGAGAAGGGGCTTGGTGCGGACTTTTTCATCACCGTCAGCGATCAAGTCCAGCACGAGTGAGTTTTCCAACAATGTATACCTCTGTTCTGTGCTAACAGCAATCCAGTGTTTTCAAACAGATCTACTTGAGCATCATCCTTCCCGACACTCAGAAGTTAGCCCGGCCAGTTGACCGCAAGACCGCCGTCGTGTCTTTCACCAAAACGCTCACCGATTCGCAGGCTTTCGTCAACCGCTACCCCAAGGGCTGGAACCTGACGACGCAGCGCCTACTTGAGCTTCTAGTCAATCCACCTGTGCCAGCTGCAGCTGATGACGTTATTCCCGATGCGGATGTTGACGAGTTGGGCTTTGGCGTCGGCTTCACCCAACTCAACACCTGTAAGAAGCAGCCGAAGGATCCGTTCCCGGAGATTACCGATGTTAAGGTTTGGGTGGGTCACTATCTCAAGGAGGCGAACACAAGGCACAATGGAAAGATTGTGCAGCTAGTGCAGGAGAGGTTGGCACCGGATGTCAAGCAGGCATTGGCCCAGTATCTGGAATAGTAGAGGACGGCGGAAGATGAAGATGGGCGGGAATTGTTGCTGTGGCATGGAGGACTTCGAAATGATTTGATACCCGCATGGGTTGCACGGCAGCGGAGTCGGTACATAGAGGTAGGGATGGTAAGCTAGCCTCCTGTGTATAACCCAAAAATTTGGACGAAACAGTACCATGTCAGGAATTTGCAAATCCATGGTTCTAGACTTGATTGATGGGTGTAGACTGATAGTCTAACATACGCCTTCAACTATTCCTTAAATATCCGCTTTTGATTGGACGGAAAGGCCAGCCGACACGTGACGTTATCGATCTGCCCGCGGTCACCGCCTTCACCTCGTAATCCCCATGGACGCGTCCACGTCTCCTATTGTTACCCACATGCTCGCGTGAGCAATGTTCTTGACCGGTCTTCTACTTGGACTATAGTGCCTTCAGTTGTCTCTTCTTTATTCTTTTCTCCCTTAGTTACCGCCTACTGGCGACCCGCTGACGCCGAAGGAAGGTTCTGCCATGATGAGATGCCGCTTCTGACCCGTACTTTCTTCTCCCTTATTCTTGCCTGTATTTCCAACTATTCCTCATTCAAACTACGCGATTCAAAATGAGTCGCGCCAGGCTCAGCAACATCGCTCTTGGGGTTGTTTGCGGACCAATTCTATGCTGCTGGATTGCCGTTGCATCGTGCTTCTGCCCCGGACGCTTACGCCGTTATGGCGAGTCTGAGGACCGGAAACGTTTCGAACGGCGACAAGTGATGGCACCGAGGCCTCTCCCCATCCGCCCGCCAGAGCGCAATCTTACAATTCCCGTACCCAAATCGGCCGAGAAGACGGCCTCTTCGGAACCTGACCGAGGTACGACGCTCAATCAGTCGCAATCGCGGCTCATGCAGCTCCCATACGAGTTGAGACAGATGATCTTTCGTGCTGCCGTCGGAGAGAGCACAATGCACATGATTCTCAAGAAGAACAAGCTCGGTCATCTGCGGTGCAAAGCTCCCAGCACGGTGGAGTGTCCATTGGTCTTCAATGGAAGCATGTTCAGTCGCGAGTGTTGCTGGGGTACGGTGGATAGCGCGAATATATGGCTACCCTTGACCGGAGATGGTGAGGAGGGTACAGATGGCGACTTGCTTCCGCTACTGCAGACGTGCCGGCAAATGTAAGCAGGCTTTGGTTCACGAGACTGCTAGATGTTAACATTCTGACAGCTACTCTGAATCCATAGACCTTGTCTACTCGACAAACTGCTTCTCCTTCTCCGACCTCGATTGCCTACGCTACTTCTCCTGCACTATCCTCCCACGCCGCTTCGACCTTGTCCGAACCATCGATCTCGAATGGTCTATCTCCTGGCCTATATACGACCCGCTGTCCCAAGCCTTGCATCTTGCCGACCCCGCATTATACCCACCTCACGACGAGGCAACGTGGGAAGAAACATGGCGCATTATAGCGGACATGCCAAACCTGAGGTTTATACGCGCTAGCCTGCTATACTTTTACGGATTCAGGAATGCGAGGTGTGAAGAGCGTATGCTAGCACCGCTAAGGAAGGTGACGACGCCGAAGAGGTTTGAGGTGCATGTTAGCTGGGATGGAGAGGAAATTGAGGGGGCGCCGTTTCAACTGTTTAGGCCCATCAGGACTTCGTCGGACGAGGATTTATGAGGTCACCTGTCGGAAATAAAGGATCATTGTAGATATCGCTCACCAGGAACGACGTGTACGATTGTTATGGTCAACGCTTTGTTGTATGATAGCCTATTCATCTTGCATGCCTCTTCTTTGAGAACGACCCTATATATCTAATCAAGCATCGCGCTCTTGCATAAGATTGATACAAATACCGTGTATGCATGATTTAGCATCACAGCTTTCACACGACAGACAACCCTACCCGCATCTAAGCATCAACAACCTCATAAGAAATCTTAGTAATGCCCTTCTGCCGCTTGATATTCCGCACCACTACCTTCCCCAACTCCTTCAACGTCTTCACATGCGTCCCGCCACACGGATAACTCCCCAACCCGCCCAAATCCACAACCCTGACATCATCCCCCGAGATGGCCGCACCGTCCGTCCCGCCTAAGCACTTCTGATTCGCCTCCTCTTGCGTCCAGAAGTGGATCGCTACATCGAGATCCTCGTGCACTAGTTCGTCGACCTTGTCCTGGATGGCCTGCTTGGCGGTGCCGGGAATGAGCCCGATGAACTCGACGAAGGCGGCGCTGGGGTAGTGCGATGCTTTTCCGTTTTTGATGTCTGAGGGTATGAGGGAGGTGGCGGAGGGGGATTTGCTGAGCATGTATATGGCGAGGCCGATTACGTGGCCGGCGGTGTGGTATCTTGAGTGGAGCACGCGCTTGCCTACGTCGATGTTTTGGACCACTTCCGTCTCGCCTTTACCGACGGCGAACTTCTCATTTGGTGGTTCGAAGACGCCCATGTGGAGTATTGTGGGATCTACTTTACGTACTTGGTGGACGATGAAGTTTGGCTTTTCGGCTCCATCCTTTGGCGTGATGGTTCCCGTATCAGTAGGTTGTCCGCCGCCCTGTGCGTGGAAGATTGTTGAGGGTGTTGTTAGGATGTAGGGTTCGCCTTCTGGTGCTTTGAACAGGTTCTGCGTTTCTTGGGGGAGGGAGGAGAGTGGAGAGAGGGAGGATAGGGTTGAGGTGTGTGTGTATAGGTGGCCGTCTTTTTGGTAGAGCGCTTCCGTTTTGGGGGATGACATGGTGCAAGTATGTGTTCTGCTTGGATGCGTATTGAGAATGGGCGCGAAGATGAGTCTTTGATATGGCGATAATCCAGGGCCGCGAAATAGACTGTGGATGAGTGATGCGCGGTAGAAAGTGGAACGCATTCAACGGCGGTGGTTTTAGATGTCTTGTAGGTGGGCTCGGGTGAATCAAGCGTTTTTATTTATATGTGTTCTTCTACGGCCTTTTGCTTCAGTGGAAGCTTCGAGAGTATATGTCGTCGTTCGGCTACGCCCTACAAGTGGCATGTACATCGGGTCTAGCTTGATTAGGAAGGTAGTTACCGCTATCGAATGAGTAGCAGCCATCGCGTCGTCAAACTCGCGGAATAACCAAAAAAGTGACATAAAAAGGCATTTCGTCCCGAATACCTTGAAACGCAAGAAGGTTGTTAGTTGTAGTTATCATCTAAGGCTCACGTCACGGCATGACTGTCCGAGCCTTATAAAAGAGGGCGTAGCGCGTGCGATATTAAGCGGTAGCGACAGTAGTCTACTAGACTCGAGAGTAGCTAGAAACGTAACCTACTGCCTACTCAACGTCCCATAAAAACTTCTTCATCAGCAGAGCGTTGCACTCCATCTTCTATCCTCTATCCTCTATCCTCTAGAGTCTCATTAATCACTCTAACTATCCACGTAGCTAGCTCTTCAACCTACAACATCACCTCTATCTCGCGGCCCTACCAGTGCCCGCGGGGCCGTCTTAAAAGCTATTTCGAAACTTGTCTGCCGCTATACATCGATCCATAGTCCCATGACTTCCATCGCAGCCAGGCAACCGGATGGCGGCGTCGTCACAGGCGCGTCGATGCATCGCTGCCTCTACCCCCCGGTAGTTACCGCTATGTTCTCGCTTGAATGTACTATATCAGCAAGATATAATTCATAATCTTATTAACGGGAAATCCCCTTCGGTTTAGTTTAGAAGGGCTCCTTTCGGATATAGTTACTAAGCGAGATAACCTACTACTTTTAACCTATATGTAAGAACTATCAACCTTTCTACAAGAGAATAGCTTCTATTCGAAGTTATATAGAAGACTATATATAGAGATCGTCCATAACAGTACTTAAAGAATAAGTAAATTACTAAGAAGCTAGTTTCTTATAAAGTAGCTTCTATTTATCTACTAGCTACTAGAGTAGAATCGAATGAGTAGGAGCCCCGCGTCGTCAAACTCGCGGAATAATCCAAAAAGGTGACATAAAAAGGTATTTCGTCTCGAATACCTAGAAACGCAAGAAGGTTGTTGAAACCAAGGGGGCGTTAGCGTTTGTATACCAAGATCTAAGAGCGATACCGAAATGGAACGTACTAGAGAAGCTAGTATTATTCCCGCCTAAACTATAATCTTTATATAAGCGAACAATATACTAGGTAAGCGAGTTAGACAATGCTAAGATCTATCTATAGGTGCTCGTGATTCTATCTAGGACATTAGACGGGGATATACGGAGTAAAGGCGCTAGGATATCCTATTAAGAGCGTCGAACCGCCTAACCTAGAGCCATTAGCAGCGCCGGGATATCCGTGCTTCTATTGGATCGGTCATCTACTAGACTCGAAACCCAAGTCTTGGGCAAACGGTGTTGGTGACTTGCAAGTCGCAGCTATTGATGCATTTCTATAGAAGAAGTATCTCTACTGGCTAGAAGGGCTTACCCTATGCAAGGGCGTGGCAAAGGGTGCAGTTTCGATATCGAAACTATGGTCCCTAATACATGTATGGCATATACAAATAGTATATCCGTACAACGTACATAGTCTACATGCTAACGCAAGTAGGAGGTATGGGACGCAGACGAGCTTAGGAAGCGTGTTCAAGGCGCTCAGCGGTTCACTATGTCATAAAAGGGCAATCGAGAGCTACCTTCTTCAGACATGTACATCTGCGCTGTTGTTCAGTCCAACAGGTAGCATGATTAGAAGACTATTTAAGCACGAAGAGCCAAAAGGAATCATCATCAAGCCAGCTATGAGCGACGGTTAGAGTGCGTGCCCGCAGACGCTCGAGGGCCACAGGCGTTCAGTTAACTCCGTAGCCTTCTTGTATGACTCCACTCTGCTGGCGTCAGCGTCCAGCGACAGCACCGTCAAGATCTGGGATGTAAGCACCGGCGCATGTCTACAGGGCTAAGGATGACTTCCTAGCATGCCAGTAGGATCTACAGGCTTAGGTAGAACCCTTGCATAGGCATTGGCAGCGGCAAGAGCTTATAGTAGTACTAGGGCGAGAGCGGTATGTTTTACGAGGAAAGCAAGTTCTTTGCAGACCAGGTGCGGCAGCGACAACGCAATTATAATTTTAGAGTGCAAAGGTGCCTATACTTAGAATTGCCTACGGCACATAACTTATATAACAGTATATGCAGATATTAGATGTTTATAAAGTTAGAGAGGTGTGATGTTAAAGTGCCCCTTTAATTTTTTGGTGTAGGGGGTTTTCGACTAGCAGGGAGGGACGTTAGCGCTAGATCCTCTCCATATTAATCCTTGGGCACGATCTTGTGATCAGCTGGATTTTCCAGTGCCCGGTCTTTTCTGCTGATTCTAGATGTACTTGCTGTATTGAAGGCATTTGCTAGGTTTAATTAGCCTTATTCGAGGATCCGTGTACGAATGCAATGCGCTTACTAGTTCTCGCTACGCAGGTACTAGAAAGCATGCGCCCAACTCCTTTACCAGGATCATCACCATTGGCACACGGCCAAAGAATCAATATATGGTAACTCCGTCACGGTGACCATTAAAGCGTGAGATTCTTGGCACTAGCCTTGTAGACGATTCCTGGTCGCCCATGTTGTTGCTGATGCTGACTATTATGCTCCCTGTAGCGATGAACCAATCACCCAGTTTAGTAACATGCCTTCGGTGGGTATGGCTCTGTACAGTGTTCTCTTGCGCCAATTTCCCAATGGAGTTGGCTTTGTCTTATCTACATTGATGGGTGGTATAAAATCCTGCATACAGACGCCGCTCCATGTTGAAATTCAGGCAGATTCATCACTTCCCGCCAGTCTTGTCATTACTTGGTACACAACTCAGAACCGTTCTTTCGCGAATTAGTTTCTAGAAACCAATCCTGCCTCTTTCGAGTACACCTGCTTACGTCGCTAAACCATCCCTACATGGAACTATTGTCATTCGTCGGCCTCACGTTGGCTTTGTCCGTGACTCTGTGTAATGCATGGCTTCCAGGAGAGCGATCACTATGGGACCGGAACGGGGCCAGTCTCTTCGATAACCAAACATCGGCCTGCGACGAAGCCAACGACCCCCATTGCAAGCGTTGGCTCAGCGGGAAAGCTGTTCGAGGTGTTAGTCTTGGGAGCCAATTTATCATCGAGCCTTGGCTTGTCCCAAAGATATGGGAGGGAATGGGTTGTGGAAATACAAAATCCGAGTTCGACTGTGTGAGTGCACTTGGTCAGGATACGGCTGATGCGAAGTTCGACGAGCATTGGCGTAACTTCATCACGGAGAAAGATCTCGACGACATGTTGGACTACGGTCTCAATACCATTCGTATTCCGGTTGGCTATTGGATGTTTGAGGATCTCGTGTTCCGTGACTCTGAGCACTTTCCACGAGGCGCATTCAAATATCTTAAGCAAATCTGTGGTTGGGCATCTGACCGAGGATTTTACATTATATTAGAGTAAGTTAACGCTGCACACAATAGGTATCGGCACAAGAACTTGATTCATAATTGCTAACACACATGTAGCCATCACGGTGCTCCTGGTGCTCAAGCCGCGAACAATGCATTCACTGGACAGGTAAGCTAGTGGCTTCTCCACTTGATCATCATATATGACTCATCTAAGAATAGGATAATCCCAACCCTGGCTTCTACCAGGACTTTCAATTTGATAGGTCCTACAGGTTTCTGTCGTGGCTAGTAGATCGGAAATACGAATCCACCGAATTCCGAAATGTGGGCATGATTGAAGTTGTGAATGAGCCTCTTCAGGTTCAGGATGGACGAACTGACTTCATGCGGAATACTTACTATCCGAACGCATATCGGGTAAGCAATCTTTCCTTCACAGTAATCACCGCACTCATATATAATAAACTAATGACTCGACTAGACCATCCGAGAAGCCGAGAACAGGCATAATATTGCTGATAATGACCGCATGCATATTCAGTTCATGAATTCTTTATGGGGTTCTGGTGATCCTCACCAATTCTTAAGCAACGACTTCTTCGCAGCGTACGACGATCACCGATACCTCAAGTGGGCGAGTATCGAAAATTCCAAAGACAACTATCTACGGACATCTTGTCACGATAACCGCGGTGTTAATTGGCCTACAATTGTTGGTGAATGGAGTATCAGTGCACCAGATGGTATCGAAAATTTTCCTGAATGGGCATGGGATCAGGATATCAACTTCTACAGGCGGTGGTTTTCGGCCCAAGTCCTTAATTATGAGCGGTCGACCCTCGGTTGGGTATTTTGGACATGGAAGACCGAATTAGGAGACCCTCGTTGGGACTACAGAAGTAAGTGGTGATATATTATCAAGAATCACTCGCTTGATGGCCGCTGACGCGTGGTTATAGTGGCTGTTGATAAGGGCATCATCCCCAGGGATCTGAACAGCATCGCAAATTCTGGGGCATGCGACGGCTTCTAAGAGGACTATATCAGTGGTTCTCCATACCAAGGGGTGCCTGTCTCGAAAACGGTGGAGATCATATAAAGGTGGCTATGATCATCGGGTTGGTGATAAGCTGAGACGCCACGAAGTCGTTGAAATACTGGTTAAAGCCTTTAGTCGATGGAGTCTAGAGGTATGATTATCTGAAGATCCTTCTATAGAAATTTTATAACTTTCTCTTTCTATTAAACTCTAAGATACTTAGTAAGCTACCTTAACCTTAATAGCTACCATCTAAGGAAGTTCCTTTTATTATCCTTATCTACCTTAACATATATTAAGTAGATACCAAGTTAATAAACCCATCGAACGAGTAGCAGCCACCGCGTCGCCAAACTCGCGGAATAACCCAAAAAGCTGATACAAGAAGGTCTTTCGTCCCGAATACCCAGGAACACAAGAAGGTTGTTAAAACCAAAGGGGATTATAGTCGTTGCCTGAGGCGTTACGGTATGACTGTGAGGGTGATGACCCGAGCCTTATGAAAGAGGGCGTAGCGCGTGCCATGATGTTAGCGTGCTATTGGACTTGAAAACGCGCTGATATATACGAAAGGTTTCGCGCGGGAACAAAAAACATCATCGCCTCGGCGTCTATCCAATTCCACCATCTCTAACACCCCGTTTATGCCCTACGCCCGGGTCGGGGCCACTGGACAAGGAGAAATGCAAAGATCGCCCCGAGGTATACGGGCTTCGTTGTTGTGATATATTGAATTGGTACTTGGGCTTAGCAGCAAAATCTACGTGAAGAGTAATATATTACACTATGAGCTGCTGAGAGCGAGGGCAAGTTGCGCATACGTGCGCATCGTATACTATCAATTGAACGCTACGTCCAACCAAATCTACGCACTGTTTTCAATACTATTCGTCGTGTACACTATCAATAGCTGTATTTAAAAAAGATAGCTTACAAAGGACAGCTTACAAAAGTTAGGCCCACAGCCCGCTATCATTTAGCGAAACGAACCAGATTACCCTTGGTCCGAAGCAGAGGGGTCCCGTCAGTCTTACTCGAATCCAAGAGCACAATGCCTACCCTAGCTCGAACGACTTGCCCGGTAACGAGGTCGCTCATGGTGATTTGAACTGGGGGAACTCCCGAATATTGCGTACTGTCAACGCTCATTTATCTAGTTATATTTCGCAAGATTCATACGTCTAAACGATTAGCGTTACAGTGCTTCAAAAAAAAAATCGTAAAGGCCAAGATAGATGCAAAAGTAAGTGTGTAACAGTATCTTATTGCGTTGATCCGAAACTTGCAGATGCAGGGGCTAGTTCCTTAGTTCCCGAGACTTTCCACCATGAGAGTGAGGCTTAGGATGAGGTACGGGTTCTGTATGATCCTATGCTGAGAGCATAGCACCGCACTGCGTAGCAAGTGGTAGTATTTACTCCGGTCGAATGTCCGGATGGAGAAGATACCTATGATACCTCGTGTAGAAATACCATAGTATTGTACGTTCGTACCATCTAAGACTGCACACACTCCTCCATGTAAAATCGTTCAGAAATCATCAAAATGCCAGCCCAAGACGAGCGTTGGAGCTTGAGAGAGGGGGCTTGGCCTCTTTTCTGGTTCGCCTCCTTGATTTTTACCTGCCTCGCCATCACTTCCTTTCCGAGTCGACTCAATCGTTGGAATGCCGTGTCCATTTTGGTCGTTCCGGTATGCGGTGCATTTCAGACAGCGAAGGGACTCTCCCCCAACGATACGTTGAACGATATCTATCTTCGATTCGTGTTGATCCTTGCATTTCATATTACGTGTTTGTGCTTTAGAGATGCATCTCCAGGCAGTATAAGTTCTATGCTCCTAGGCAATTTCAATATCCTTACTTATGTTCGCGACAGGTACTTGAAAGAAACTCAGACTCGAAAGGGCATGCATGGGTAAGCGGGTACAAGCTTGTGTTCAACGCTAGGTGTGTTGGTACCTCTTGGGAGGTGCCATATCTATGGCCCGGCCAAAAATCCACCGCTGATTGGGCAAAGCCCCCCAAGATACTGGACAATAAGAAAGTAAAGAGATAATCAGGCGAGTCCACGCTAGCCTCTCGAGGAAAATTCGCTGCTATATCGGTTCGAGGTGGCTACCTGTTTTTCAACTTTATTTTGCTCTGTTGTTACTTCGTATGTAGTAGCAATCCTCCCTTCTGAAACAAGTAAACTGACCTTGGGCCCTCGTTTCAAGGATTTCTTGAGTCCCAAGACTTTATTGGGTATTAATACGACCGACTGCGCACCTGCAGAGGCGAGCATCATGCGACGGCTCATACAGCATTGTATCGGGACCTCATCCACCACTACCGTCGCGAGACGAGAACTGATGGTCCGCGTACACGAAGCAGTCGCCAACTTTCTTCCAGACGACCTGACGCTGTCTGCATATCACGATTTCTTCGCCATCATCTTCATGACCGTAGGCCTCGACCAGTCCTGGGAGTGGCCGCCACTTTTTGGTCGAATTTCCGAAGCCTACAGTATGCGGCGGTTTTGATCCGTGTTCTGGCACAGACTGATCTACAGATCGTTCAACTCGCATGCCGCTGTCGTGTCGAGTTCGCTCGGTATCAACCAGAAGACCGCATTTTCACGACTCATTAACAATTATCTCGTCTTCTTACTGTCCGGAATCATGCACGGAGCGGTGATGTGGAAGTTCGAAATCAAGTGTGCTTGGAGGGCGAGTATGCAGTACTAGTTACTACAGCCCGTTGCCTTCGTGCTGGAAGGGGTGGTCCAGTACTACTGGGGAAAGTTACGACGAAGCAAATTGTCAGGGGTCTGGCCTTCAGTCTTTTCGGCCTTTGAGCGCATCGTGGGGTACACATGGGTGTGCTCTTGGCTGACCTGGGAGGCTCCGAAGCGCAGCTTTGCCCTCAGAAACTGTAACGCAAGGCAGGTCAATTAGGATACTCTTTGTTTTAGTTGAAATGTGAAGAAATGCACAAAATACGTCTCTTGAGGTGAAATGGTCGAGCAGAGTGGGGCTTGGTGATGCTTGGCTGCCCAAACGCGTTTGAAATTGGCGCCCCGCCTAACCTCGACCTCGATACACTTTCCCACTATACTCCCACAACCAACAACGCGGCCAAACAGCCCGTGGTGCGTGCAGAAAATGTTTATGCCACGATCGATATGCTAAAGTAGCTTAGTCTATTCGAAATGTCGGGATACCTTAATAACCTGCTGACGACGACAACGTCACGCTACAACTCGCTCCGACGGCAGCTCCTCTCCGACGAAGCAGACGGCGACACTGAGGACGATTCGCATATCTCGCGTGTGCTCCGCGCGTATTATACAGAGAAAGGCAGACCGTTCCCGCAATGGCTGCCGCCCGACCCCAAAGCCCCGCAGGCCGCACCGCCGCAGATGGTCTCCTCCGGGCGACAATACGGGCAGATGGGACCACCACAGATGGGCCGTGGAGGCGGCGGTTTGAGTGAGCTATGGGATACACCGTCGCAACCTCAACAGCAAGAGCCCCTGTCGCTCCGCCGAGCGCAAGGACGGGGAGGTGGCGGAAGGAGACCGATGGGGGATTCCTTAACTCCAGAGCCACAGAGTTCAGGCAGGCCGCTGCCGAGTCAACGCGCTGGAAGCTATCAAAGTGGCCCGTCATTCCGCCCCGCTGAGCCATCACCGCCACCAAGCGCTGGTTCAGGCGCCACAGCTCAGGAAAGACTCAAGGCCAGGTTGTGGGGAGGAAAGTCTTCGAGCTCTGGACAGAGCGCATCTTCATCACAGAACACAAGTCCCGCGGCTACACCTGGTGCATCTGGAATGCGCAGTCCATTCGACCGATCGAGCGGAGGCAGCAGTGGGGGAGGAAGGGCACCTTATCCAGATGATCGAAGCAGTGGGTATTCTAGCGGAGGCGGCGGTGGAGGCGGAAGACAGCAGAATCAATACCAAATGTCTTCGAACTCGCCCTGGGCTGGCAACGACGACCCGTATGCTCCTCCATCGAGTGGCTATACCGCCCCGCAACGACCTGGGGCTGGCGGCAGACGCGTTGGCCTGCCGAGCGGGCCACGCATGCATTAGGGCATTCTTTTGCTTTTATGGTATTGGCATATTGCGGGCGTCATTCGAGAGGGTTTGGGGATAGGTCGCGAGCAATGAATATTATGGCAGCACGGCGTTATGGCGACGTACGGTGCGACTCTGGTTTGGACATGTGTTTTAGTGAATATCGAGGTTTTCTGAAAAGCATGCAGCACCTGAGCTCCAAGTCTATTTTAACAGCCTTGTGACATGCAGGCGTCGTGATTTGCAGCGGGGGTGAACGCGTAGCCCTGCAAAGCGCCCCGCCACAAGGAACGTCATCTGCGAACCGCAGTCCCACGGATGACAAGCAAGCTCCCACCACTCACCTAGGCGCAGCATTCTGCGACCTCCTAACTACACTCCATACTCCTTTTGCCTCAAGATACTCTCTACACTACTGTATCTCCTCCACTTTCCCTGAACTACTGTGTGACACAGAGAGAGATTGTCGTTTTTGTAGCTGCTCGCCCCGCATGGCCTCCCCGGCTTCCTCACGGAGTCCGCCCTCGCCTTCCGCCTCCTTCTACGATCTGAGCGACGATGAAGAGGGAGAATACAATACGATTCGACATACCAGCAGTGGAAAAGGAGTGAAATTGCTCTACACCAAGAGCAAGGTGAGTCGTGCTCTATTGTCGCCACAACGGATGGCGTGAAGGCTGATTTGCCCCAGGTCTACGTGCACCCAACGCCCTCGTCCAAAGACAATATCCCTGGCTTTATAGCACTAGTCCAACAAAAATCGCCGTCTGTTCCCAGCGATGCGCGGCCCAGTACATCCTCGTCAGCCCACAGCGTATCTGGCAACTCGCTACTGCTCGCCTGGCTGCCTGAATCATCCCTCGGCGACGCATACGATACCTACGTAAAGGTAGATAACTCCGATTCATCGTCTCCACCGACACAATCATACCTCGTTCCTCCACCGCCTACCACTACCACACATAGTTCCGCCATCGGTACATACGCTTTCGCCGTTCCAGTGAGCGAGATATACTCCCTCCTGGTGCGCCCGCCGAGCATAGGATGGTGGTTCGGCAGCGTGATAGTCAATACGCGTGCCGGTGATAGCTTTCCAGCGCTTTTCTTCCATGATAGCGAATGTCAGTCGACGATCATGCAGCGAAAGAAGCTGGCGCGAGAGAGCTTTGATCCGTTCGGCGATGGAGGCGGCATGTTTTGGGGTGGCGATGAGGTGCTTAGGTGGCTGAAGAGATATGTCTCGGTCGAGCGCTCTGGAGCGGACCCAAGCATTTACCTCATTGATCCATCCGAAGAAGACAAGCGGTCCGTTGGTCAGAATGCACCGTATTCACCGAAGGCGAAAGCGGCTGATGGCGAAGCGTCTGCTTCAGCATCTGGGAAGAGAGACGGCGGCATGGACCCGGTAACCAAGGCGTTGAAAGAAGCGAGGTGGAACTTTTTGGAGAAGCTTAGCCAGGTTACGACGTTCACTCGAAGGACTGCGCAGGCTGTTGCCGAAAATCCGAAGCTTCCGCCTCAGGTGCGGCGGCTAATCCAGAACCCGGAAGTGCAGACATTGCAAGAGGAGTTCGACAGCGCTCGATTGTACCTGGCACGATGGGCAATGGGCATCGCGGAGCAGAGCGAACGGGAGCGCAACCAGAGGATATGGACTGCAAAGGATGTTCTGGCCATGGAAGAGAGTGACGTTGGAGACTTCGAGATCCTCGATATGGACAAAATGTCATTGGCCGACCGGAAGAAGCCTGTCACCATCAAAGAGTGGAAAGAGTTCTTCGACAACAAGGGCCGCTTAGTACTCACGCCGGACGAGGTCAAGGAGCGCATATTCCACGGTGGGCTGCATCCGGATGACGGTGTACGAAAAGAGGCATGGCTCTTCCTTCTGGGTGTTTACGAATGGGACAGCTCCGAAGAAGAGCGTCGCGCTAATATTAACAGCCGGCGGGACGAGTACATCAGGCTCAAGGGTGCTTGGTGGGAGAGGATGGTAGAAGGTTTCCCATCTCTAGAGCAGGAGGAGTATTGGAAGGACCAGAAGAATAGGATAGGTTAGTTTCCTTTGTAGCTTTTGGGAAATGCCTGGCTGACTTGTCCCATTCTATGGGGTCTACGCTACAGAGAAAGATGTGCACCGAACAGATCGTACAATCCCAATATTCTTGGGCGAAGATATACCACATCCGGACCCTGATTCGCCCTTTGCGGATGTTGGGACAAATGTCCATCTCGAGCAGATGAAGGATATGCTATTGACTTACAATGAGTATAACAAAGATTTGGGATATGTACAGGGCATGAGTGACCTGCTTGCGCCTATCTATGCTGTTGTGCAGGACGATGCTGTAGCATTCTGGGGCTTTGTTGGGTTCATGGAACGCATGGTAAGTATCTCCTAGATCATCTACTACTAACAGATCTCTGTATCAGCTGAGCTAATGCTGCTTAGGAACGCAACTTCCTCCGCGACCAATCTGGGATGCGGAAACAGCTCCTCACCCTCGACCACCTTGTGCAACTCATGGATCCAAAACTTTACCTACACCTACAGTCCGCCGATTCCACCAACTTCTTCTTCTTCTTCCGCATGCTGCTCGTCTGGTATAAGCGGGAGTTTGAGTGGACCGACGTACTTCGACTGTGGGAGAGTCTCTGGACGGATTACCTCAGCAGCAATTTTCACATTTTTATCGCCCTGGCGATCTTGGAGAAGCATCGTGACATCATTATGGCGCATCTTAAGCACTTCGATGAGGTGCTAAAGTATGGTAAGTCATCTCCATATAATTGCGTTACACGTGTTTTTAAGATAGACTAACCGGTGTGGAAGTGAACGAGCTATCAGGTACCATGGATCTTGAGTCGACCTTAGTTCGCGCCGAGTCATTGTACCGTCGATTTCAACGTACTGTCGAGACGATTGACAAGAAAGGCAACTTCCCGTCCGCACCACAGGCGAGGCAACGAAAGCAACTAGCTGCGGTAGCGAATGGCCCCGGCCCGTCGAATGCAAACGCTCAAGCCACAACGTCTGGTGTAGATAAAGGGAAGCAGCCGGGCGGTGAAGAGACGAGGGTCATTAGTCCAGAGTTGAGGACACTGATCAGTCGAAAAGTCGAGAAGCTTGACAAGGAGGATGCCGCAAAGCAAGGCGGTGGTGGATCGTAACTTCCGCGAGGACTCTTGTGCATACAAACCTTTGACAGACTATATATCAGGCATCGGTTTTGACTTGGTGAGGATTTGGCGTTCGAATTGCCAGCGGCGCCTTTAACGGTTCAATGCAACAACAGGCGCACGGCGTCCAGGCTATTGGGACAGGTAAATACGGTCTCGAAGTCCCATTCACGCTTCACTGCTTTCCTTTATCGGGTGTATTCTTCACTCCACTCAAACAACAACACAACACACGTTGAGCTGCGCTGCGCTGTACACATGCGCACGGTGAATGGTATAATATCGCTGAATCATCATCCCATCTCTAGCGTTTGAGAAGCTTCAGTGCGTCACGCGTTCTTCAGTGCGTTGCTACCTAAAGGTTTGCACTTAGGCAGCCATTCACCCCCTTCCAGCCTGCACTTCACAACAACCCAAGCTGACAACACACCATCGCCTCGCGGGTCTCAAGCGTAGGCGCGCAACTCTCAAACACGCAGGTGCCCTCTTCAATGGAGTATATCCGGCGCATTTTCAGCGGCGGCATTGAAGAGCCGCTCGCTGACCCTCCTCAGTCGTTTCCTCATCCGCTCACGAATCCATACAGTTCACCTCAGCCTGCTAGACCTGCGACGTCGCCTCAAGCTCCAGCAGTCAAATTCGAGACTCCCTTGCATCCTCGTCACCGTTCTCACCAACACAAGCGTAAGCGTAAGAATATAAACGCTATGTCGTCCGACTTCAACGGTCCGGTCTGCAAAAACCTTCTCGAGTTCATGCAGAAGGTGCAGAATATTCCGTCGCCGTACAAGACGGCTTTTGATACCATCTCGAAGAATACAATTGAAACGGTATGCGATGCTGATGCGCTGCATGTCTGGGAGTCGGACTCAGATATGGATAACCTTCTTCAGTTGACGCAGGTTATTGTTAAGCTGCGTAATCTTTCATCAACAACGACGCAGGACGGAAAGAAGAGCAGGGATCCCGCAATGGTTATCGTTGCAGAAGAGAAGAAGGAGAGGGATAATTATGGCAGGATTGTAGAGTTGGTAAAACACCTTACCGGCGGTGAGGGCAAGAAGCATCTCAATGGTACCGTTACTGCGTTCGATACCATCGTTATCGTTCGTGGTGTTGATCCCAACGAGACTGCAGCAGTCAAGCGCATCAATATCGCCATCGAACGCGTCTTCAAGATGACCCGCCCTTCCACTAGGAAACTGATTTGGCACCACAGTCCCATCCTATCCCTGCTCTTGGCCTGGATCAACACCACTACACCGGACCTGCGCTCATGTCTCGTCGGTATCACCATCACCGCTGCTCTTGACCTCTTTAACGGCGTTAAGCCCTCCCCACTGGGTAAAACTAACAAGCTTCCAGACCTGCAACGGTTGGAAAACTATGCGAAGAAACTAAAAGTTCCGGTTTTGTTCCTGGACCCTGGTTGTGGACTGATAGCGTGGGATAATCTGGCTAGGTATATGTATTACTGGGCTTATTACATCAACACCTTCCTACCTTCCTCGGTTTCGCAACCACATCTCTACAAAGCGCTCGATGAGCTTGTAACCTTCGCTTTCCGACTTCGCGGCGCAAGTGACGGCAAATATGGCGCTGAAGTGGTCCGCATGGTCCAGACTCATCTCGACGCATCGAAAACGCGGCGCTGGGCCAGCCGTTGCGTCTCAGCTTCTAGTTACACGAAAGAATTATGCCGCGAAGCTGGAAAGGAAATACCACTTCAGCACGCCTTCCAGCTTGCCGACTGCCCCTTTTCCCTCTTCGGCCATATACCAGGCTACAACCTTCCCGCTTTCTCCCGCCTACCTATATGTCCCTCATCACCCTCCACCAACCCATCACATCAATACTACATCGCCGCTCCGACCAGCTTCTCCTTCTCCGACTCTACTTTCCGTCCCTCCACACACACCCCCTTCCGCATTCTTCTCCCCAAAACCGGACAAAACGTCGATACCGTCAAAGAGCGTATTCAAGGCATGATGATGGCGGTTCTCACGAGTGTAATGAAGGATAGAGCGATGCCGCGATTCGGAGATGAAGAGCGCAAGCTGTGGAAGGAGGTGAGCAAGGCGTGTTGCTGGGCGATGGAGGGCGTCAAGGGGAGGTGTCCGAAGGGAGTCGAGGAGAAGGTTAAATTTGTGATGCAGAATTTGAAGGGAGGAAGTTACAAACATGTGATAAACGGGCAAGCGCAGGCACAGCAGGGCAGAGCTCACATGGGCGCGGAGTGGGGAGGTGCTGTTGGAGTGCATGCCGGCGCGGGTGCGGACAATGGCGGGTGGTCTTAAACTCGGGCTGCCTGCTAGGTTGGAAGGCGGGTGGCGGTTGCAAAGACTCTTCACTGTTGCTTCGACGATAGAGAATAGTTTCGGGCGGAGATGGATTCATCAAACGGATTGACTCTCATAGTGTTGGGAAGGTGTTTGGGGCTTTATTCACTGAAGGATTCTGTACACGGCTAGGTCGTTGGTTGGTAGGGCTGCCTCATACATGTGTCGGCCCCAGACGATACAGTTTCCTTGTGGTGCGTTCAGGTATCAGATGGTTAGCACAGCATGTATGCCATCCGGCTTCTTTTCGTATGTAGAAAACGATATCCAGAAACACGCCGGATTGTTAGGATTCAAATCACTTCACGTGACTCTGCTAGTAAGAGGGATAACCCATAACGAGTGTCTAGCTCAGAGGTAGGGTCCTGGAAGGCAGCATGCGGAGATTTATATTTCTGTACGCATATCCTCTACGAATTGAGTCCAGTTATGGAAGTAAGGCCATCCTTCCATGCTACCCGGTGATTGTCCCAAAGAGAAGTGAAACTGATTCATTTGCCCCATTGCGGGACATCAGATCAGGTTTCACCCCATACTTGGCTCCCAGCTATCCGTCCTCGGATCACTCCTCGATCCCCGACTAGTCACCCCACCCCAATACCCTACATCCTGCTCACAAACCTTTCTGAACAAACGATCCACATCCGCCAAAGCACCTTCCCTCACATCAATGCACCAATCTTTCTTATCGACTTTCGAGAACGGATTGTACTGCTCTTCCTCTTCCTCCTCTTCCTCTTCGGTCTCTTTCGGGGCCCAGGGCTCCTGCTTGTACTTGTAGAACTCGATGCGTGGACCCAACATGATGATGCCGTAGCCATCCTTGATGTCGGCGTGGCGGGCGAGCGAGTAGCTGAGGAGCTCAACGCGCGCGTTGGTTATAGTTTTCTTGCCTCGTGGAAGCTTGTCGTCGGGAATCCATTGATCGAACGTCTTTAGGTCGTCCATCATGATGCCGAGAAAAGTGTGGGGCACGGATTTTCGAATCGTGGTGCCGTCTGGCTCTTCACAGTCAAGCGTTCTCCATACTCCAAAGCCGGTAATATCTCCGGGAGCGATCCTGTGGTAATACTGGCCCGTTCCCCACATTTTGATGACGGTTGGGTGGTCGAAGGCTGGGTCCACTCTCACTATCGGCAGTTTGTCCTTTTTGGCGGCAGCGACAACCTTCTTCTTATCCATCAAGAAGCTCCAGCCGAATCTGGCCATCGTTTCGAAGGTGATGGCTGTGACGTAGAAGCCTTGATCTTTTGGATAGTCTACAGACAAGGAAAACGTTAACAAAGGTTCTGAGGATGAAGGAATATGTGATTGATTACAGTGCTCTAGCATCGCGATAACAAGTAGTTTTGCTCGTTGCGTATGATGTTCATTCGTGGAGTCCGGGGTGTTGAAGCCTGCGCTGTACTCGGAGTACAACTCTTGAATCTTGGAGATCTTCGTGATATTGACCGTGTTGTAATACGGGAGGTGGTCAGCATCGTCGAGGATATTTTCCTCTACGCGGCGCCCTTCCTCGGTTTCTACCTGATTTACTTCCATATCTTGCAGGAAGGTGTTATCAGTCATGGTGGTAGATGTCGACTCGCAGCTGGGTTGAACAGGAGTGCGGTTGAGTTGTCGTCGGAGGGTTATAGGTACGGTTGGCCAACCTTATAGACACCTGAAGCGTGAGACTAAGCGGTGAAGGTGAGTGTCACTGAATGCATGAGAGCGTAAGAATATGGCCAGTGTCGGAGTGGTCAAGCTCTGGTGTCTTATGCGGATACACGTCGATTGTGCCGTAGAGTTACGGGTCTTGTGCCTGGCGAAGAGTACGAGGAGGGGAAGTGTGGGAAGATTTTATGTAGTGTCAGAGTGAAGGAACGAGCGTGGCAGTGATTCAGGCGATCTTCACTCCACACCGTCCGTGTTCTCTGGCCCTGGCTCCTCAGCAGCTCCATCCCCCAGTCTCTTTGCCTTTTCCTTCGCTTTCTTTTTAACCTTCTTCTCCCGATTCCGCCTCGTCCGCTTCTCTCTCTCAGCCTGCTCTTTCTCTGCCGCAAGCTTTGTCTTTTCGGCTTCCTTCTCTTCGGCAGCCTTTACCTTCTTTCTTAGTGCGATCCTACTCTTTTTGCCCTTGCGTTTTCTCTTGTGGTTCTTCTCTTCCACCGTCACTAATGTGAGAGGATTGCGTCCAACAAGTACCTCCTTCTTCATACCCGCAGCTGTGACTATCGTCACTTTCCACGGCAGCGCGCATCCGGGCCAAGGTATCTGTCCCATCTGCAATACAGACTCGCCCGTTATTGCGACCGTGTTAAGTTCATCCTCTTTCTCACTAGTGACTTCATCTGCGAAGTAGTAGCTTCTAGGCTTCTTCACAAGAAAGCCTGGCTCGCCTGATCCGGCATCTGGGGATGATAGTCGAATCTTGTGGGTCTGCGAGGTAGCGGAACGGTCCGCGAACAGGACAAGCTCCACTTCCTCCTCTTGGTCTGCAATTTCATCTTCTCCATCTTTTCTCGCATCAGTCTCGGTCGCTGTGAAGGCGAATTCGCCTTGGGTCCGCGAGCGTAGAAGCTCTGTAATGGCGGGGTCGGGCGAGGACCGGGGGGAAGAGGTGGGGGATCGCAGCTCATCGCGGCCGACTCTGCAGAACATCAGTAAGAAGCAACCAGATAGATCAGGGGATATTTACCGCTTGGTGCCGGTTGCCACGAACATCTTGCGTCATCTGTCGAGCTGCATCTGAATTCTAAAATTCGATAGCTCGGCCTCGGCTGATCCACGACGCCAAGACCGGCTTCCCTGCACCCCATCTAACGGGCACCCACCGCAACCAATACTCTTCGTCACTCTTTGCCTTTCTTTTCACTATGAAGAAAGGACTAGGCTTTTCTATAAAGTAGACCAGTTCTTCCAGCAAACAGCACAATCATTTCCATCCCATGAACGAGCTTGCCAAGGGCATCGCGTAACAGTCTGGTGCCTTTCATGACTGACTTGCAAAAGGATGAGGTGCGGGAGATCAATGAGGCGTTTGTATTGATGGGCAGGGAACCTAACAGGGCGAAGCTTGAAAAATGTTCTCATGGATTTAATGAAGACGGTTATGAGGTTGGAGATGGTACGTCATCACGAAGAACGACAAGCACTCGATCGAAGAGAGAAAGCAGATCAGGCTGGGAATCCGAAAAAGAAGCAGAAGAAGCAGAGGGCTTTGGTGAGAATGGCATCGAAGCATCGGGATGAGGAGACGACTATAGTAACAAATTCTTGGTATCTCAATCGACTTGTCAGTCCGAAACAATCCCTTTACCGAAACTCCTTTCAGCCGGCGGGTGCGCAAGCCTCTCAAATATACAATGAATAGAAGACATAACATCACCACCAATCTTCCATCAGCACATATAATTCAGAACTAGAGGAGAAGTCCTGGTTTCTAGTGAAAATGCTGATCAAAAGCAGCTCTTAAGCTTGCCCTGTGTCTCAAGTAGTCTCCACCGCATCAATGTAACCATCTAATTGCTAGGCCGCACTCACTGCCATCCCCCATTTCAAGAATAAGTCTCATCTTCTAGCGAGCCTGTTTAACGTGAGTGATATTTCATCGCCCACTCACTCGAAGCTCACTTCCAAAAGTAACCTTGCGCCTACGTGCTCACCTCCACCACAATTTTGCCTTGAGCATGGCCACTAAGCAGTCGATCATACGCCTGTAACACATAAGTCCAATAATGTCAAGCATACGAGAATTACTTACCTCTTGAGCTTCCGCCATCTTGAATTTCGCGCCAACGTGGACCTTCAACGTCCCCTCTTCGACCATTTGCGCCAGCTCTTGCATTGCATCCAGGCTCTCCAGTGAGGCCACTTGCACATACGGCCTTGGAACACCGCCCAAGATTGGTGGCAAGAGAAAGTTTTTCGCCATCAACCCAATCGTGGAAAGCATGCCGAGTACTGTGTAGCTTGGCTGACGTGGACCGACAGTAACGTATGGCTTTCCTTCCGCGAGGTATTGCGGGCACGTGTTGAAGATGGCTTGAATGCCGACAGCGTCGATGATGGCGTTGAAACGGGATGCGCTAAAGGATTTTGCGAGGTATGAGTGCACTGGATTATGCTCACCGTAATCAATAACCTGCGTAGAATGAGTGAGAATACATCAGTAGAACCTGGATGCTGACCTCATCGGCTCCTAGCTCCTTCACCCATTCCACATTGCTACTTGAGCAAATTGCAACCACCTTTCCTGTCTCACCAACCTTCGCACGGCACATCTGCAAGACGAGATGTCCAATACCGCCACTTGCTCCATTTATAAGCACACTATCACCCTTGTTCAACTTCGCAGCTTTGACAAGATCCAAAGCCACGCATCCCGCTATTCCCAATCCCGCCACGTCCTCCAAGGCCTTTCCTTTTGGTTTCTTCACCATCGCAGAGCAGTCAGCAACGGTATACTCTGCTAGCGTGCCTGATACCGATTTCACATTTTGAGAAAGTGGCAGAGATCCGAACACCTCTGTACCGATTGCCAGATCACGCGCAGACGGTACATTTGCCCCCACTTCTACAACTGTACCCGAGAAGTCCATTTCTGGGATTGCTTTGGACGCGCGGAAGATGAATGGGAGAAGTTGCATAACGATGCTCGGGCCTGGGTTGAGTGCGCAGTGCGATATCTTGACGAGAACTTGGGTAGGCGAGGTAATTGATGGGACGGGAAGAGTAGAAATAGATAGAACTTTAGACGGCAACCCCATCTTGGAGTGCGTCCATGCTTTCATCGTGCTTGGAGGCATGTTGATGGTATGCAGGTTCGATGATGAGTGGAAGAAAATCTAGAAAACATGTGAATGGTGCAGCGACAAGCTTATAGTCATTCCACAGCCAAGTATTGGCCACAGGCGCCACGACGCATTTTAGATGCGTGACTTTGACAACCTCCAGCTTGAGATCAAATACGGGGTGGTGGTGTGGAACTAGCGTGTAGTTATACGGGGGCTGAAAAAGTTGCCGAGGGACCGCCAGGCAGCAATTTCAGTACCTTCTTTTGCAACAGCTTTGACCCACTGAGAAGCGTTGATCTAGAGTTCATCAGCACTAACAAGCTTTCGAAATAGATGGTGTCGAGATAATGCTAAAATACGCCCCATTGTTGACAGGATTCAAGAGAAGAGGAATTCCGCGTACTAACTAACTGACTGCGAAGATATCAAGTCAGCCTTCTTCGTTAATCGTGAGTTGACATTGGTTAGAGTATTTCCATCCGAAAAGCGATGATTCCCATCACGTGACCTTGCGCATGGCCTATATCTCAAGCTGGTCTCGCGAAGAAGAAGAGAAACAAAGCTCGATATTTCAGTCGAGATATTACACCGGTTGTTCTCTATTATAATCTCGCCAGGACTCAACTATGTAGACGCTAAGAGAACTCTCTAGCCGGTGCCCTCCTCATTAGCCATCATAGTGCGTCGAGTTTGTCCAAGAAAACCAAAGGGAGAGAAAGTCAAGCAAAATGGTTGCAAGTAAGAGAACGTACGAGGTTGCGAGTTGAATATGGTAGCGACGAACGTGCAGTTGACATTGCATTCCCGGCCCTGTATACCCACGTCATACACGCTTTTTGCATCCTCCGCCTTCCCAATGAGAATAGGCGACCCTGTTGGTCAAGCCAATAAGTACTCGCCTGATTCCTTCGCCGTGAGCAGGTTTCGATTGTCTATAGACTCGCCTTGCAGTTTTTGTGGATTCTGAGCACCTATATGTCCACCGCCGAGCCCATCGTCGGCTTGGCCTTCTTGTAAGAAAACAAATACCTAAGGCTACAAAACTTGCAATAGAGCACAAACTTTGTTTCAATAGCTTCCTCTCAAATGTTTTGATCGAGTACGTGCAAAACTTGACATTCTGAAGCTCTTTACAATGAAATTCGCTCTCCTCCTTCTCGCTACGGCTTCGGCCATCGTCGCCCAGGATAACATTGAGCCCACAGGGACGACCTGCGAACCCCATGGCGACCACTGGTGCGTCGAAACTGCTGTGTTAATCTCCAAAGCAGCATCTCTGACTACTACAGGCACTGTCCCTCTGGCATCCCGGAGCCGACCACTCCTCCGGCCGCAGAAGCCACTACTCCTACAGTAGCCGAGGACACTATCACACCAACTGGTGCTGTCTGTGAGCCACATGGAGATCACTGGCAAGTATACACCCATTTTGATCTGATTCACTCAATGACCGTCTAACGATTACAGGCACTGTCCTGATGGTGTCCCCGAGCCGACGACACCTCCACCAGCTAGCGGTGCAACCCCTGCAGCCACCGAATCTCCTACGGTAACTTCGACCGCAACCGGTGTATGCGAGCCTCATGGCGATCACTGGGACTGTCCCTCTGGAGTCCCAGAACCGACTACCCCTCCAGCTGCCTCAGCTACACACTCGGACGATGACGAGAACCACGACCACGAGGCCACGGGAACTGGTTGCTCTGCTCATGGTGATCACTGGCACTGCCCATCAGGGGTTCCTGAGCCGACAACGCCTCCGGCCACAACCACGACTACCGGCACTCCCAATGACACTACTACCGGAACATCGACTGCGCCCGCCCAATTCACGGATGGTGCCGCTACTTTGCCTGCAAAAGGCAGTGTTTTGGTCGCTCTTGTGGGCGTCTTCGCTTTCCTCTGAACGTATCGGTAGCGAAGAGGTAGGCTTTATGCGTTTTGAAGCGGTGGAAGCCACAGCCTCGGGGTATACATGCCTTCTCACTTTATATAATATGGCACACTTCAGCCATTGGAAATGGGGTCTCCCACTGGAATCTACCGAGGGAGGTAATACTAGAAGATTCGATTGATACTCTTATACCGCAAATACTCGCTACTGATGAATCTACCCTCATGCCCGACCTAGACTCTTGCGTCCATCTTTGGTCTTAGTCGACCTTAACACCCTTGCCGTTCATCTATATGTTTTCTTCCATACGATGCACCTCCGAATCTCTAGTCCAGATCCTGATCTTCTTCCCAAGCCCATAATACAATGGGAAAGCGAACAGAGCAGGGCCCACAGTGCACGCAAATATTACCATCGCCGGGGTAATCCAGCCATCCTTGCTCGCGTGAGCCAAGTCGAAGATCCAGTAGCTGTAAGAGAAGCCAATGAAGTTCTTGCACACCGTCGCGACAACCATAATTTCCCCCGAGATTGGTTTGTAGCAGTCGATGGCATACGCAATGCAGATAGTAGGTACTGTAGTAACGGAAAGACCTCCCAAAGCATAACCCCAAACTACGATGTGACCCCACGCCCATTGGCGCTGGTATGCAAGGCCACCGAGGATAAGCGAGAGTATGGTCACGATCATATACGGCCATAGCGCAACCAGCCGCATCTCAGCTTCCCTCACGCCGCCATTCTTCCTCGTCGCTCGTGCAGCCACCCAGTCAGAGAACGGCCCTGCAGTCGCAAGCCCGACCAGAGCACCAATAACGAACGCAAAGTTGGTGTAGCCAACCTGCTGTGGATTGAAAAGGTAGGGTGGAGCAGCGAGGACGACTGACTCAGTCATGCAGAAAAAGAGGACGAGATCAGCGGGTCCGGCGAGCATAAGGCCGGCCCAGAAGATGATAGGATTGAAGAAGGCTTTAAGGGGCGTCCAGGTATCTCGGATGATGAACATCTTCCAACGCGAGTCGGGCGCTTGGAGCGGCCTGAATTGATGGCGAGAAGGTCGACCTTGACCAATAGGCCCAGAAACGTAGGTACCCTCGGGCTTGCGCTCAGCAACATCCGAAACGTGTTTCTCAATATCGCTCTCCTCGGGGCTTCTTTGGGCACCTTGAACCAGCTCGGCAGGTGAGGTGGTCTCCATGTTAGGTTTGCGGTGGTACTTAGTTTCGGGGAAGGTCAGTGCAATCATGAAGATGGCAAACGCGGACAATCCAGTCTCCAACCAGAAGAACGACTTCCAACCATGGTGAGCAGCGATCGAACCACTCATTACTGGGCCGAGGAAAGCGCCGAGGAAGTAGCCGGTACTTTAAGATATTAGCGCTCTTACTGTGTAGTGTCTGTAGGGTCACTCACAAATAAACACCCGTCCATAAACCTCTTTCGTGCAAAAAGAAAACATCGGCGATCATTTGCACAGGTATCGACTCACTAGTCGCGCAGACAAGCCCATTGACTGCCCGTGCAGCTAGCAGACTACGATGGGAGGTCGCCAACGCTTCCCAAATGCACGTAAGCATGATTAGAACGGAAAACACAAGACTGATCGCACGCCGTCCGAAGATGTTGCTCAGCGGTACGATGATGAAGTTTGCGAAGCCGAGCGTGATGACCGTGATACCCGTCAGAAGCGAGAGCTGATTATTGTTCAGGTGGAACTCTTTCCCTAAAAGCGGGAACATAGGCGGAATGGAAAGGGCGCCGGTAACGGAGATCCAAGTGAAAAGCCACTGGCTTGCCATAACGGTGACTACGGAGAGTCAGGTATTTCGACGAAAGATTTGTCTGGTTTGGGGGCCTTACGCTTCCACGCTGTAGACCAATTGAGAGGGTCATGAGGGTCGTGCGACGGACGAGGTATCAAGGCCTTTTTCGCCGTTCCATCCTCTTGCATGATCTCAGTTCCAGGAACGAGATCGACATCGACGCGTGAAGCCATTCTCAAAGCAATTATAGTAAGAAAAAGCCGCTAGCTAGAGTTTCAACGTCGAAGTTTACGGTCGTTGGCAGCGCGACACACCACTACTTTATGCACTTCGATAACCCGATATCCGAAACTGAGGCGGTCCATTTTCTCCGGCAGAAGTGGGAATGGGAAGCATGTCTCGTCGGCTGCACGCAGGGACGAGCGCGGAGGTGCTGGGGTTTCTGCAGCATGCTGTCCAGTTGAGTCGAACCACGAATCCTGTCACCCTGCGATAGCGAGGAGAGCAAATCCGGAAGCAGATCTTGTGCGCATGAAGTGTAGGAGCTTCGGGTATCACGTCGGAAGCGGGGACGCCGTCAACAGCTTGGCGAAACGACTTGCCTTGCTATTGGTCAAGAAGACAAGTATTCGTTTTCCTTGAGAGACTTCCAGTCGCTCACATTGCTGAGAGTGGTCGGCCTGATCGACGTCTTGTTTTCATAAGTTTGATCTGATACGGCGGTATTCTTAGCCTTTAAGTTTCTCGAGTTCTACCTACCGCTACATCCTCATGAAGGACACATGGCGATACACGACGCGCTGCCTTCGAACCAAAGCATCCTCTGCCCATGCCATCGCACTGCGCGACAAACTAGAATTATCCACAGAAGTACTAAATAAATGACGGGTAACTGGTAGATTACTTGCGTTCTTACCTCCACTAGGATACACCGGGGTGCCATCAACAATAGTGAGGTTGGAGGGAGGGTGGGGCCGCATGCTGTGCGCTGCGTGCTGTACGCATTTCCATAACCCCGATGCTCATAGCAAGGCAGCTCATGCAAGCGAGTCATTGGCCTTATCGCTTGTCAAGATTTCTTAATGATTGGACATAAGCCGCAGCGGAGTGGATGGGTCTTACGAGAATGTTTGGAACAACCCGTGGTGTGCTCTAGATGCCTTTCGGACATGCGGGGTGGGACCGACGCACGTCGGCCTGCCCTATAACCACCCACCCATAATTGCGCCGGCATTCGCATTCCTTCTCTTCTCCGAACCACCAGAAACCATCTACTTCCGAAGCCACAATATGAATATGACGGTCGCTTGATCTTCCGCGTCTGGCTTCTTGCAAGCTCACCTGTTCTGCCGCCGCAGTACACAGCTCATGGCGACGCAGTTGCAGCGTCTGATGACAAGCTCATTTCCCGCGTCACCTCCATCCTCCACCCAACATACCGCACGTGGCTAAACATCTGCACTATCTAGCATAGCGTTCTCTTGACCCAAAGTTATAGTGGCAACGAGAACAAACATGATCCACTTTGGACTACTATTGCTTGGCAAAAGTCGAAAGATATAGGGTATGAGGGCCTTGGGGTGGTTACTTATGATGAGATTCAGACGGCATACAATCACCGCCTTAACGAATTCGCGCTCAATCATCCAGGGGCTTCGACTATGACAGGCGCGAGGTGCAATTAGCGTCGATACCGAGCGCGCTGACCAGGTGGGGTACCTCGCCTTTGTAAAGAAGCGATTCCCGAAATGGACATCCGTAGTCGGAGACACCATCCTTCTGAGAGATCGCCAAGCCCCAGAGTGACAGCGCTTACCTCTTCTACAGGGTTATAAAAGATGCCGTTCCGCTTAGTCAAATAGCTGAAGAACAAGAGCCTCACCGGTGACTCATTGGTCGAGCCTGCAGAACCAGATTTACAATGGAGTCCAAAACTGTTGTCGTGATCGGGTAGGCTACGTCAATTTCACGCTTATTTTCCTTATCTGACCAGGATTCTTCTACCGCCGTAGGGCCGGCGTAGCCGGACTGACGACTGCGCTTCTTCTATCAAGAAATCCACGGTACGAGATCGTCGTTGCTGCGAAGCACATGCCCGGCGACTATGATATTGAATATGCTTCACCCTGGGCTGGAGCAAATTACATGCCGTAAGCATCTCGGGAGAGTGTCTACTCATCCAGGAAGAAATCGGTTGACATGAAGCTGCAGGGTTTCCATCCGGGGTTCGAGAGCTGCTGAATGGGACAAGCACACGTGGGCCCCATTGGAAGACCTTGCGAGAAACCACCCTGAAGCCGGGGTGCACTTTCAAGGTACGTTAGCACTATCATTTCAAATCCCGGACTTCAAATCCCGGACTTCTAATCAGCAAAAAGAGTGCGAAATCCGTAGTCGTGCTAAAGATGCTGGGTCCGCAACGGCGAATTGGTGTGCTGAATTGCTATCACCAAATCCATGGTTCAAAGACGTTGTACCAAATGTGAATAACCGGTCACCCGCCTGTGAACGATGAAAACTTATTCGCTTTCTTAGTTCCGTATGCTCTCAAAGCCTGAGCTAGATCCCGGTGTCGACTCCGCATCCGTATTCACCTCGGTCTGCATCAACACGGCCATATATCTACCATGGCTCGTCTCGCAGTGTCTGAAGAATGGCGTCATCTTCAAACGCGCCGTATTCAAACACATATCAGAAGCCACCCATCAAGGCGTCCATCCATCCGACAAAGTCGATCTAATAGTCAATTGTACTGGCCTCATGGCATCAAAGCTGGGTGGAGTTGAAGATAAGACGGTTGTGCCCGCTCGTGGACAGACCGTTGTCGTCCGCAACGACGCCGGCAAGATGATAGACATTTCTGGAACCGACGACGGCGATGATGAGGCATGCTATGTCATGACCAGAGCAGCAGGTGGTGGTACCATCCTGGGTGGTAGCTACCAGTTGGGGAATTGGGAGTCGCAAGTCGATCCCAACCTAGCTATCAGAATCATGAAGAGGGCTGTGAAGTTGTGCCCCGCTTTGACTGGAGGCAAAGACATTGAGCATCTAGACATAGTGCGACATGGAGTTGGTTTGAGGCCAGTGAGGCTTGGGGGCACAAGGATCGAAAAGGAGCGGGTAGGCGGAGTGTGGGTGGTGCATAACTACGGTGCAGGTGGTGCTGGGTACCAGTCATCATATGGATGCGCGCAGGCTGCGGTAAATCTGGTTGAAAAAGCCTTGGGTTCACGAGCTAAGCTGTAAGTAGTGCGGGAGTAGTTCCCCTCGTCGTTATTATGTGGAAGTATATTAAGAGAAGATGTTGAGGTTGTTCTTTGATAGGCGTGTGATCTAATTAGTAAACTGATCATCCTAAGTTCATGGATCGACATCTCATTAATGTTCGCTCTCCCGTAGAGAAGAGAAAGCCTCGTTGTGGACCTTCTTATGCAATCTTTGGTTTGAGATAGCTCGATATCTATAGCTCTTAGGTAAACTCACTCTACTTAATCTACATCACTATCATATCGACACCACCGACTACTCACTCCTCTCGATAGTCGGCTCCCTGCTTCTCCTCTGTATCAACAGTCCTATCCAACCCCGGACCGGCGACCTGCTGTGCCGCAACTGAACTCCGTCTCCTCTCCGCAAGCATCCGTCCCTCCTCCGTGTCCTCGTAACTGATCAGCAGATCGCCCCTCTTATCATACCGATGTGGCACCTCCACGGCAACCTTGACCACATCAAATAGATTGGTGGTTTTGTGGAAGATCTCGTCCATTTCCTCGAGTGAGCGGTAAGCAGTTTCAGGGAAGAAGAAGTAGACGCAGGGCACCATGAAAGCGTTTATCACGGCGAAAATTATGTAAGTTTTGTAACCGATGCTAGCGAAGGCGACTGGAGTTACCATTACGACCATGAACTGTGATGAACTATTAGCTTTGGGGTGGGGACGAGATGGCGCGTTAGGAACATACGTTGAAGATCCAGTTTGCAGTTGTCGAGATGGCAGTTGCGGGGGCACGAATGCTAAGAGGCGTTATTTCAGCGGGATAAAGCCTAAGGAGGGTTAGTAAGTATTTCTAGGCTCAGTGCATTCTAAACATCGTACCAAGTCATACCCAGCCACCCGACCGCGAAGAAAGAGTTGAAGACGAAGAGAAAGACCGCCTTTTGGTGTCAGTGAGTATTGGATGAAGTTACGCTTTTAAAAACATACCGCCGCGATCCCCGTCCCCGTACTAACACGACTAGTGGTGCCAGCGAGAACTGCCATGGACATAGCCTGGCCTGCCGCGCCAAAGAGCATGAGCGATCGTCGTCCGAATTTCTCAATGGTGAAGATTGCAATCCAAGACGCCATCCAGTACTGAGTTCCGTTACACGCAGCCAACAATCGACTCAAGAAGCCAGACAATCCGATATTTTGCTCGAAGATAGTAGCTGCGTAATAAGTGATGATGTTAATACCCGAGATCTAGCAGCCCTGGTCAGCCAAATCCTCAAAATTTCAAGATCTTCATAAACGGCTCACCTGCTGAAACATCTGGTTGACATAAGCCAACGCCGTCCGATGAAAGTTCCGATTTCGGTTCATCTTGAAACAATCCCTAAACCCACCCTTTGACATTTCGAATACTGTATCCTTAACAGCTTGGAACTCGCTCTGAATCTTCTTGTCATCGGGTGGGAGATCGCTGAGCGCGCAAAGCACCTGCAACGCATCGTCTTCCCTTCCCTTGAGCACGAGCCAACGAGGTGACTCCGGCAGGCCAGGGATGAAAACAAGGATGAAAAGGGCGAGCACGATTTGAAAGGCGATGGGAAAGCGCCAGGATATGGTGCTGGGTTCGAGGAATGAGAAACCGAGGTCAATCCAGTAACTGAGCATTACGCCAAACACGATGAGGGAGCCCTGGAATATGTGATTAGTACCTATGTGGATGTTGCATTAGGTGGGCCGGTACTTCAATCATGACCATCTGCCCGCGTCGATGTGATTTCGAAGTCTCTGCTTGCCACGTCGGTACACTGCAAGCCCATCAGTCATCCGCTCCAGCTTTGACCTTACGCACGCATACTCACGTCGAAGTATTCATGCCGTTTCCAAACCCCGTAATCCATCTTCCCACAATCATCTGCGGTAGCCCAAAGGAGCTTGCCTGCAACGTAGCCCCCACGATCATGATCGAGCTCCCCACAAAAATCGTCTTCTTTCTTCCGAGCATGTTACCCAGCCAGATCGTTGCAACAGCGCCAAAAAAGCATCCAAGCGTGTATCCGCCAACGGTGATGCCTTGGATATTCGAGGCGTGGCTGGCGGTGCTTCCTGGTGGGGGATGAGCAGTGTCGATCTCCGGAAAATGGTGCAGGAAGGAGGGGAGGGTCAGAAGACCACCCATTACACCTTGATCTAGATATTGTTAGATGTCTTATGATGAAAGGCCGGGTTGGCCGCAGTTTACCATAACCGAAGAGGGCGAAATCGATGCCTGCTACCACGGCAATCGCAATATTAAGTTTGAGGCCTGTAAGGCCATAAAACTTCCCCATGTTGGTAGCAGGGAGAATAATGCGATCGCTTCTAGAGTGATGTAATAAAAACTTGCGTCAGTCAGAGCAACCTTTAAGAGCATCAACACTCTAGCAGTGATCGCAAAATGCTGCCAGTCTGGACTAGATACGCGTAGCGGAGAAGTCTTGCATATAAGAGGTTTTTTTTACAAGCAAGCATCCTAAGCTTCCAAAGACTTTCGTGGTGGCGCACCTTGGAATGCTAGCCGATGTTGAACCGCCGCTGTGCGGGGACTTGCGCAAGGCCCCGTGGGGATAGCACTAGATCAAGCGTGTATCATCAGCAAGAAGCTGCTGATTGGCTTAAATCGTAGTCATCACCGGCGATATTCCCGCAGCTTTTGTCGGATTGCCCGATTGGGGTAGTCCGGAACTCCATCGCTGGCTAGCACGGCCGAAGATGGGGCGCTAAAGCAACAGCACGGAGAAGACGCCCGGAAAAACGATGTCGGTTGTTCTGAACGGCATTGAGGCTGAGCGAGCTGTTCAAACGGAAGTTCGGAACGGGTATATCGTATGCATTAATTCAGCGGCATGCACGACCGTTGTCGAAGCAAGCCTTGAATAAAAGATGCAGTTAAGGAATGATTTAGGGCTTCGTAAAAGCTCTCCAAGTGCGGGACGAGCCGCATACGAACGAAAATCGAAGCTGCCTTGGCCCGACAGCACGTCGTCTTGGTAAGTTGTTGAAGAGCTTTCGTATTGTGGTATTTGAGTAACCTCATCACACTCTCAAACCCGTCTGCACTGTTGCTTGCGCAATCTGCAAGCTTGCAGCATCGTCCTCAACCTCCACCTCTTGCCGCGCGTCTCTTCCAGCAGGCCGAGCAACAATGTTTATGTCGCTCTTCGTCTTCGCAGAAGCCTCTTTTCCAGCTATTGAAAACGTGACGTCGCATTCAAGTCTGTAGCCTCTCCAGAGATTATACGTTTTGAAGCTAGGCAAGATCGTGTCTGGAAGTGCGATGGTGCTAACGCAAGACTGGTCGTCGAAACCCCCGTTTTTGGGCGTGAAAGTCGCGCCAGATGGTGATTTATGCGTCTCCAATTCGTATTCTTTGAAGGTGTGCGACTTTGTTGGTTTCTTCTCTTCTGGAGCGGGACGCAGAACACGTAGTCCTGTATACGAACGCAGACGAAAGTGGAGTCGAGCGATTGTAACGTTGGGGATGGGGAAATTGTACCAATGTCCCGGAGGTGGTGGGAGGACTGCCACGGATATGGAAACTTTGAGGTCCGCCCCAGGTGTTGAGAGCTTTGGCGTAGACGTGTTTGCCCTGAAGTAGAAGGTTGGAGCGGACGTATTGAACGCGTCGCGCAGTTGCTCGCGTATTGAAAGCGGCCTTACTTTCGACAGCTGAGCGGTTTGAATAGACAAGTCTGTAGCATTCGGGTGCGCATCGGTTATGAGCTTTTGGACCTTTGTAGGTAATAGCCGACGTGTGGTGAGCCTTATAGGTACTTGGCAGCTTGCATTCGGTGTCAACCTTCCTGTGGCGTTGTCAAGCTCGGAACGGACAGCGGTCACTTTGTACGAAATATGGCCCCAGCCGGAGGCATACAGGTTCCGAACGGGCGTGGTCATGGAAGGTGGCAGCGGATGTCCAGCCCGGCTTTCGTATGGCTCTTCTGCTGGCCAGTCAGACGTCCAATATGGGCTACATAGCAGATCCTTCGGCGCGATCTCATTGAGTCTCTCAAGATCACTAGATGCCCTGTCCGGAACAGTGATAGAGAATCGTGGAATCACGTTGTTGGTCGTGGGTCTGAGATACACGCTTTCGTATGTTAACGGCGCCCGACTTTTGTAATTAATCTTGGCTTCGCGTATGTACGTCTTTGTGCGGCCCTCTAAGATGATCTGAATATGCGTCGCGGCATTCCATCCTAGAACATAGCCAGTAATTGTATCTAAAGGCGAGTATGTCCAAGATGGGTCGTCGAGAACTAGTTGTAGTTTGCCATTGTACGCCGACGGTAAAATTGCTGGTATTGGCGCCGAAGCAGCATTACTTTTGGTGTTCTCCGTGGGGCCATCGTAGAGCGAATCTGCGTCGTCCTCGTGATCCAGCCCAACCGATATGAAGCCGAAGTCCGACGGACGTGGGCTTGGTATTACAACTGGAGGATTTGCTGAAGAAGGTGGGCCCGGTGGTGGCCGTGGAAAATTTGAGAGAAGCTTTCGTTCATCTCTGGCGATCGCCATGGCATGCTCCAAATCGATGCGGGCAGGCTAGAACAAATGGAGTACCAGGGTGATCAAACTCACAACGAAGTGAAAAGTTTCAGCCCGGTTCGATTGAAGTGAAGAAAAGCTTCTGGAAACTCATTTGGATAAATAGAAGCGGGGAAACGGGGTGGGACAGAGAGCAGTGTTGAATCGTGGGGCGCATAAATGTTCCAATTGCACCTGCAGCGCACAGTGTTTCATGCGACAGTTTGGCTCTATGCATAATTTGAAGGCATTGGAAGGATCGCCTCAGACACTATAACAATAAAAAAGATACACGAAACACGTTATGAACTCCTATTGTAAAGATATAACGCCTGTTTATGATCTCAAAGACCGTCCGACAACCGAACGAATCCATCCCGATAGCTAAGGTCGCTTATATATTATATTTAGAGATTTTTCGAACTCAGAGCAACTGGTTCCGTGTGTCTAACTCCTCGGGAACTTCACTACTCAACCCAGTTGACTTGTTTTACATAAAGGGTGAGATAGCGGGGTTTGACCAATCACGCGGCTTGGAGCGACTGCGTCGAGGCAAGTTCCCAAACGTGTAGCGGTCATTCCATACCGTCGATGGAGGTATCGTGGGCATGACAGATATCATGGATGGCTGTCTGTCGGTTCATCGTGCCCAATAGACTCATTATGCAGCTTAAGCCCGAATAAGATTGCTTCTTGCGCGACGACGCGAAGGCAGTCGTGCCGCTATTGCCTGGCGGCTTCATTACGACGACGATGGTGAACCATTTTCAGCCTTCCAAAATAACCAAGCAACCACAGCGACTGCCTTCAGTCCAACAGCTGTCCACAAGGCACCCGCAAGTCCGATCTCTGTATGAGCCCAGAGCCCACCGAACATGGCTCCAACTAACAGCAGGATTGGCGCCGCAAGCCTTCGGTTTCTCTCCACGTTGTCCGCGGCCAGAATCTTGGGATCAGAGAACAGATCGCTATAGTTGCTTGTTAGGACCACGCTCGTAAGCCCGTTATACTTCAAGACTCGACTAGCGACGGCCTGCCCGCTCGATTGGAAAGCGACCGAGGCGAGCGGTACAAGCACTTGCCAATCAATTCCGTTCGACCTGTCGTTTCCAAAGGTGACAATGAGTGCTGCGAAAACGATAAGAAGAAGCTGAAGAGAGTATGATGCGACAATGACCCAACGCTTGCCGGGCGAGAATTGGCGGTAGAAACGGCTGAAGAAGAACGACCCAATGCAGAAGAACGATATCGACGTTAATGCCTTGATCCAGCGGATGCCTTCAGATGGCGCTACAAGACCCAGTCCAAGATACACAGTATTCCCTGATAGCACTTTAGACAATATGCACGTGGCTAGGGCTTCTTACGCACCTGTCTGCATGCTTACGAAAGAACCCCATATGACAGTCGCAGAGCTGTCTAGCACCCCTGTGATGATGTAGCACCATAGTAGAACCAGATCTGCCCAATTCTTGCTAACATCTGCGTTCATGTGCTTCTTCAGCTGGCTCCAGCGCCGAGATACATCCGAGCTCTTCGGCGGGCGATGCAGAAGCGGCGTTTCCTCGTCTGCGGCCCGGTCATTGTGCAAGTTACGGTTGTTCATGCTTGCAGAAGGTGTGTTTGAGGTTGGTTCGGACCTGAGATGGGCTGTTGGTGGAATCTTAAAGGAGGATTTAGGTTCATATGCAGATTGGGAATCGTTGTGCTCGGTTAAAGACCGGACCCAGGATCATACGGGATGGCCGGAAACCTCGGGATAGCACCGGAAAGTCAATAATTATTGCGAAATATGGAGACGCTGAAACGGTGGGGAGAAAGACGACGGGTAAGTCTTATTGGAGAAACTCTGCAGCTCATGACGTTGTCGCAGGGAAGGTGGGAGCCGAAACAGGTAAGTATGCGTCCGAGACATGTTATAAAGAAGGCCAACATCAACCCGCAAATCAACCATCTCAAACTTCATCCAAGAGCTCCAATTGAAGTGGAGCCATGCATCTGTCAACGCTGTTCGTCGTGCTAGGCGCCTGCAGTACTTTGGCGGCGCCCGTGGAGAATCCGTACACGCCTGATTATCGCGACCCCTACGACAAGAAGGTTGATGCGATTGGAGACCAGCTTAATCCGCTACCATGGGTAAGTATTCTCACGCTTCTGTCGTATCGCTACGGTAGAGTTTTTTTATATACACACAAACTCGTGGCTTTCCACGCTATCTAGCGCGCGGAATTACGTCAGACGTACACATGCTAACCAGCGTAAGAGGAATGGGGACGGCGCGAGCATACTGGGTCCACAAAACAAAGAACGACAGCGCCAGAACCCGGACTTGGTTCGCCCACCCAGTACCGACCATGGCGACATGCAAAACATGCGCTGGTCGTTCGCCGACTCCCACATTCGCATTGAGGAGGGCGGATGGACGCGCCAGACGACGATTCGCGAGCTTCCTACGAGCAAGGAATTGGCTGGCGTGAACATGCGTCTCGAAGAGGGCGTGATCCGAGAGCTCCATTGGCATAAAGAAGCCGAATGGGCGTATGTTTTGGAGGGCAAGGTCCGGATCACGGCGCTTGATACGGAGGGGGGTAGCTTTGTCGACGACCTGGAGAAGGGCGATCTTTGGTATTTCCCGTCTGGCCATCCGCACAGCCTCCAGGGGTTGAGTCCCAACGGAACCGAATTCTTGCTGATCTTCGACGATGGAAACTTCTCCGAAGAATCGACTTTCTTGTTGACCGATTGGGTCGCGCGCACACCAAAAGAGGTCCTCGCAGAGAATTTTCGGGTAGCACCTGAAGTATTCAGAGCCATTCCCGAGAAAGAAAAGTACATCTTCCAGGGTCGCAACCCGGATTCGATCGACAAGGAGATACCTACAGGCAAGGGCTACAAGAAGTCCAAGCTGCAATTCACCCACAGAATGCTCGCTCAGGAGGCACTCAACACCACCGGAGGCCAAGTCCGAATCACAGACTCCACCAACTTCGCCATCTCCAAGAGTGTAGCTGCAGCCCATCTCAATATCCAGCCCGGAGCGATGCGGGAGATGCACTGGCATCCAAATGCTGATGAGTGGAGCTACTTCATCAAGGGTCGGGCCCGGGTGACGATCTTCGCGGCACAAGGAACTGCACGGACGTTTGATTATCAAGCCGGCGATGTTGGGATCGTCCCAAGGAACATGGGCCATTTCATCGAGAACTTGAGTGACGAGGAACCGGTCGAGGTGTTGGAGATCTTCCGTGCAGAGAAATTCCAGGACTTCTCTTTGTTCCAGTGGTTGGGCGAGACGCCGAAGAAGATGGTGGCTGACCACTTGTTCGCGACGGACAAGAAATCAGGCGAGAAGTTCCTGAATGCGATCCAGGATGCAGAGAAGGACCCGATTAGGGCCCACACGGATCTTGGTGACGCCAGGGAGGAGCTGTGAGGGTATATAGTCTTCAATAGGTTCCGCTCTGCCTCAACGCACACAAGTGGTGACGGGGAGAGGGATGGGGGTTACCGATAGAACACGCGCTTAATCACGTTTGTCTTGGTGTCGCAGAGAACGTTCAGCCTGCAGCCCGTCAGAGTTACTCGCGCAGAACAAAAGTCGAGCTACTCACCGATTGAAGACATACCAGCAATCATCGCTCCCAATCGCACACAAGCGCGTCTTCTTCGGAAACTTCTCGTATGGAAAAGTGTGTTTGTCCACGGCCAAGGCTCTGCCCTCGGCATACAGCTGCTTGCAGGTAAAGATGATGGCGGACGTGTTCATCCACACGGCGTCGCCCTGCTCCATGCCGCCGACATCGGTCTTTTGCGAGATCATCTCGGGAGCCAGGGCAAGGCCCAAGATGTGACAGCGTATCTCGGCGGGGAGCTGAAGCAGCCTTGATTTTGGCTGCGGGTCGTACTGCAAGCCCTTCTCGAAGCCGTCGCCGACGGGCTGGCTGAAGTACACCCTGGGCTCCCAGGAGGTCCAGTCTTTGTCGGTTTTCCAGCCATCGAAGGCGGCAATCTCGCGGTCCGAAGTCACGATGCGTTTGGCGAAGAGTCTTGCCCTCCAGATGTGCACATCTTCTCTGGCTCGCTTCATGCCGCCTGAAGACGACGGCCCGGCGGGGACCGAGTCGCTGGCAGGGGTGGCAAGGCGTTGGGTCGGGGATGTTTCCGATGCGGTGGTCGTGGGGTCTCAGGCGTACGGTGAGCCGGTCGTGTCTTTTGTCGCGGCGGGTCAAACGCCGTCGCGAGCTTTTAAGAGGGTGGCAAGCACCGTGATGCAGGCCGCCGGTGCGAGCCAACGCCCATTGGCCGCACCCGGAGACGTGCCGGGTAAAGCTGCCTGGTAAGCATCGTCCAAGCGCTGCCATCGCGTCTTGCTTCGGACGGCTATCGACTTGCGCGCGTCTCTCCATGGTCTCTTTCTCCTCATCTCACCACCTCGACCGCCGCCTCCCAGCGCAAGATGCATGCGGGAATGCGGCACAGCGCGCCTGCTTCGGGTTAGCGCTGACGCATTCGGCCGCTCTCTCTTCCTCCCCATCGTCCGATGGGCATTGCTTTTGGAGGCCGCCACGATCGGCAGCCATCACCACCCCTTTCGGGGGCCTGCATACCCTCGCACCGCATTGCTTTTGCGTGTCCAACGCCCCTGGGTCCGGTACAGACGCGCCTGGGTCCTGTACAGACGCGCGCCGAACATCACCGCGCGACTAATCAGCCTTGGACCCCAGGCGAACCATCTCCTCCGCATCGCGTCCTGCCTTCCATCCCTCCTCGCGCCATCAACTCTCCTCTGTGCAGGCGTTCAGGCAACCTGACGCTGCCAGCGCAGTCGTCGACCCCTGCTCGAGGGACGAAGGCGCCGTCTAGGTGTGGAGGCAGTGATTGGACGCCTCGGCGCGTCCCCTTCGAGAAGCCTACATATTCACCGGAAGCTTGGAAAACTGACCCAATGGCGGCCGCCGTCGATATACCTCCGGATACCTTCGCGGCTTTGCTCGAGTCTGCGGACAGTTGGCGAAGCACCGCCGAGTGTCGCTATAATCACGTTCAAAAATGTTTTACAGCCGCATTCACCATGATCCCTCGCCTGGTACCTTTCAGCCTACCATCTTCAGATTGCAAGTCTTAGCTGTCAGCCTTCTGTGGCTTCCGCCATCAGCCTGATGTATTCCAAAGTCATGCCCCACGGCTCCAATTATCCTTGGTACTGCTGTAAATGCCTCGACGGCCCACAAAACCCCGTCGTGACTCCTTCCTGTCCCTGGTGCAACGATCATCCGCAATGCGGATCCTGCCCGGTTACTCCTCCGAAAACGCCCCCTCATACGGGCTACACTATCTCGAACAAAAGAACCTCTTCGGACGAAGCTTCGCCAGCGAGTCTTGGGCCAGATCGAGCCTATGGCGACCGCGAACCCCCCCGCAGCACGGCAGACGCCTGCATTAATGAGCACGTGCGCGGTGTGTCAATCCATGGTAAGGACAGCTACGTCATAATTCGGGAGTAACACAGCCTCTCGTCCAAGGCAATGAGTGTTAGCACCCGCCTTCGATAAGCTTTACTGACCTTTTACCCTCCCATATAGACACGCACCCTGTCACAGAATGGGAGTCTCTGCACGAGGCCATCGAACAGCATACGAAAACGATCGTAGACTTTCGGTCCTCTTTACTTCCGCGCCTGAATCTCGTCTCCGCGGCTGGAATCAAGTCCCACCCCTCCAGAAGACCGTCCGTGCGTCGTGTGCAGAACGACCCGAATCAACGTCCGTCAAAAAATAACTCAAACAGGAAGCAACGCCATGGGAATAGAAGGAAAGGATCCAGGGACGGACCCGAGGAGCAAGAGTCGGGCGATGACCCATCCGGGAAGCTGCAACAAGCGAAGAGGCCTCGAAATCCAGATGGTTCTTTTGCTCTCTTCGCTTGCCCCTTCTGCAAATTTAATCCTCACAGATATCGTAACTACAAGGCTTGTAGTAGAGGTTATGACACTGCCTCCGACCTGAAGTGAGTGTCTACTCATGTTGTCGGTCGGACTTGAGCTCACCAACACAGAGAGCATCTGATCAGGAGCGGAGGCTCGCATGAGCTTCGCGATTGCGCCACTTGTCTCCAGATATTTACGGAAGAGAAAGACTATGACCGTCATAAAAAACTAGCGACCTGCCAACCTCAGGAACAGTACTATCCAGTCGAAGGGATTGGGCAGAGACTACGGGCTGATGATGGGATCCCGAAACTCAGAGGAGGCCCCAAGAACGAGAATTCTCAACAAGAGGAGATAGATTGGTGGAATACCGTATACCGTTTGCTGTTCGGCGAGGATGTTGCCGTTCCCTCATGGAGTGGGTTTTGTGTACCTGTGAAGTTGGATCCTGCTAACATACCCGAGTCTACAACGCAGATGAAATCACCCATCGCAGCAATGACCCGGAGTTACAGGACGAGTACGAAGATCTGCTCACTCAAACTTTGCAACGCCCACTTCCGGAAGGACTCCTAGCCAGGGCAGTACGTTTCCACTTTTTGAGTGTCATCGAAACGAAGACGCAACACCTCAAGCGCAAGCTCGGGGATAAGGAAGATTATTCTTTAGCACATCAGGTGCTCTCATCTATCCATGTTGCGAACCCCCGACGCACAAGTGTACCCGCCCAAAAGCCTAGGACCGATAACCCTTCCCCGGAGGAAAGTGGCATGCAATTTGGAGAATCGAGCACCCAACCAGTCGGACTACCCCCCGCGGAGCTCAACGATGAACGAGTTACTGCCTCAGAGGATCCACTACAGCACATTGAGTCTGTGGCGGATCTTACGCTTCTGATTGCGGACACGGATGACTCATTCGCGAGCGAGGAGCAGAACATCAATAATGCATTACATCAATATGGCAATGCGCCCTTCGACGGTTCTTCAAACATGTTGCCGCAACCCCCTACCATGTAAGTAACTCCATGCTACAAACTGTGCCCACCTTCGCCTCGCATTTTGAAGACCAGCGTGGCCTCAGTCTGAGACAGCAGGTACTGTCACCCCCTTGGACGGCTTTGCTAACTTTGTATTGCACTCTTTTCAGGCATGGTATTGGTACGAGCTTTGACGCCGGCCTATCCTTGATGCCATCGAGGTACGGCATGCCAGCTTCAGGTTACCTTTTTCAAGCACCGCACCCGCAACTCGCGCCATCCCCATCTGCATTGACGCACAACACTGGCTTTTCGGAAAGTAACCCAGTTGAAGACAACTCACCCCACAAACGACGCAGAACGTCTAGAGATGATGAACAACGGCGCGCACATGCGGCCAACCAACGTCGTGTCACTCTGGATCGATCTCAGACATACACTGAGACAAACGACTCACTGCAACCTCTCGGGTACGACCAAGCGCATACGTTTATTGGTAGTGGGTCACAGGCTGCCGGATACCAGGACACGGGTTTGTCAGATGCTGAATTCTTGGCCAGTCTCGCTTTCTTTACGAATGATTCTGGGCAGAATTAGGGAGCCTGGGAGGCTTCAAATCGCTTTGTTGGTCGATTTAGTGCGTTTGACTACCCTAGCCTTACGTTGTCAAGGCCTCTTCTGTCCGTCATGTAACGCCAACCACTATGCACACTCTCGTCCAAGTTTAGACTGTCTTTGCATGCTGCGAGAATGCTCTTGCCCACCCCCTTACGAAGTAATGAAAGAAACGGATTTTTTGGGCAAGTCACTGCTTGTGATCCGATTTTGATCCTGCCGTGACTGTCACCTACAATCCAAAGAGGCGGTGCTTATCGCAGCATACCTATTACAAGACGCTGTATGACTACAGGCAAGCTTATCGCCCACCACTCTAGTCGCCGCTCAGACTACCAAAGAACCACCGAACACTCTTCGTTATACGCCATCAACACCAAAACTACCCCTCTCCCCACCGCTTCCTCTCCAGCCTACCCACCTTTTACTTCCTCGTTCCCACTTCGTCTTGCGCAAATCATCACTCCACATGCACCCTTGTGTCTCGCATCCTTATCGTACTAAACATACGTATGCCTTGCCCTTATGTGCTGCGACAGCTATCCATTCTGCATAATCCGGTACCTCATATCCCCAATACATTGTTTTGCCTATCTTCCGTTACAGACCATGTCACCATCATGGTATGATCGTAACAAAAGAAGACCACAACCAACAACTTTCTTGCGTTTCAAGGTATGCGGAACGGAATGCCTTTTGTATCACCTTTTGGGCGGGTTGGTACTACCGCTAGAAATGTCCGGATCGTATTCTGTTCGTAGTCAACGTTGACCGTGCAGCCAATCAGCGTAATATTAGCAATAGATACCACGAAGGAGGAAGCCCTGGCCGACGCTGCCTATTCGCTACAGATAGCTTAGAGGCCTAATGCTGCATGCAGGCTGATAGCACCAAGCACCAATAGATCCAGTAGGAGCAAAGACAGAAGGCCTTCTGTGTCAAGAGGCGTTGTCGGTAAGCGCCTGCGCCGTGGTCCGTCAGGCTGGTTGCACAAGTATGGTCTGGATTTAATTGGTGGGTCTACTACTGCAGCTGAGCGCATACGACGGATATAAAATGAGGGGAAACCCCAGATAATCTGACCCTCCATTCCGTTCTGCCGAGCCGTTGCGCCGCACAACATGAGCCGTACCGAAGACGCAACCGCTCCCGACACAGCGCAGATCTTCAGCGAGCTAAGACAATTGTTGATAGAACAGAATCGGCTCCTCTCGAGGCTTGTAGAGGCTAAAATAGTCGAGCAAGAGGGTGATTGGGAAAACAACGTGGGCGATGGCGCTGATATTGAAGGCGGTGATTCCGGAAGCGTCATAGGCGATGGCGCTGATACTGGAGACGGCGACTTTGAAAGCAACGTGGGCGATGGCGCTGATATTGAAGGTGGTGACGGCTCTTGCTCTTCCAGCAGCAGGGAAGAAATGTTCATCCCAGTTATGAGATCACCAACCCCGCAGCGCAAGCCAGAGCAACGAGTAATTTATAATTACAGAGATGTACCATACTTCCATGCGGGTGATTTGGAGTCGCGGGCACCTATATCCCTTGGCACAGAGGGAGTTACATGCCAACCTTGGACTGGGCAGATCGACCTAGCAGCAATCCATAAGGGGCCTCCCCGGGAGGGGGTAATCTCCAATGACCATTTTAGGTACTGTATGTCTGCTCCGTCAAACCATATATGAAAACTGGACATGCCGCTAACGAAAGCATTTCCCAGGGGTTCCCCTCTACACTTACAAAAAGAACGATACAGCGAGTATATTGATGCCAGTGAGTGGCGGCCGTCCCGACTACATTCCACCCTGGGAGCTTGTGCGCGGACAAGATGGCAAATTTTACCACATCGACGACAAAGAGCGAAAGCAAATTGCGGGAAAGGTTCAACACGGTGGCCGTGCTATTGCCATCATGGTCCCGTACTCCTTCATGCCTCCCTTATATTCTCAACCCAGCCGCGAGGGAGCCTTGATATCTCTGACCGGACTTACGGGAGAGTGGGACGATCTAACGCGGCATCTTGGAGACCTCTTCTCCGTGCCTCCAGACGGGAGAATTCCTCTCGCTTTTGAAAGAAACGAGCTGCGTCTACGATGTGTCGAGCAAAGCATAAAGATCTATCTCGAGACAGCGGGGCGACTGCTGAGAAGTCTCGGGGAGAAAGGTCTCTTTATGGTCAAAGATTTCGATCACAATTTAGCCTCCGTCACCTACAGGGCGGAGAATAAGTTGGCGAAAGATTGGCACACAGAGCCCATCTTTTGGAGAGCAGTGTTGCCTTCCCTTCTCGCCGAGCAACGAGGCTTCAGTGTCCCACCTACACATTGCGATTGGGCGTACCTTAAGAAACGAGCGCCAAGCGAATCATCTCTAGCCGATAGGGCCCCACTGCCGGAGGCCGCCCTTGCAACCGGAGACACGGTACGTCGATGGACTCATACACGCTTCGAGGGGGACGAGAGGCAGTGGTACCGACTAGTTTGTGGTATAGGCCTTGCATTTGTTGTGGATCATCCAATGTCCAACGAAGAAAGGCTGAAGCAGTGGAGCAATCTCTTTTACGACAATGAGAAAACCGCGCGTGTACCCAAACACCTTGAACGTGCCATTCCGGAAATGTTGGAAATGCATCTTTTTTGTCGTCGCTTTAGGACCGTTGGGAACCCGTTTGAGGTAGAATGGAGGCCCTTTCATATTACTTGGTACCAGATCATCGGAGACAACAAACAACAACTCGAGACATCTTCGTGGAAATGGGGTAAGCTCTACGGAAGTACGAACGATTTTATACAGGAGCGTGCCTTTACCCTGCTCTTCCTTCCTATCGGAAGCTGCAGCGATTGGACCGTTCCCGGAGAATTCGCTGTTTACCCTGGCTCCACACTTGACTTTTGGACTATTCTTCTTCTGGCGCCACCATCCAACCTACGCCCTCTAGAAGAGTTGCAACCTTCAAGCTCATTCACATTCGTTTTGGACCTAATCGCCTGGGGTCTCGAGAACGCAGCCGATGCTTGGAAGGAGATTGCAGATCATTTCCGTGCCCTGCTAGAATGCCCAATTCTGGAGCCAGATTGCCACGACAAGCTCCTCTATGACGACGACGCCTTTACACGATCGCGCAAGTATTTTTGGGCTGTTAATAGCTTGGAAGTTTTCAAGTCCCAAATGGAGGAGACATTAGAAGAATGGGATAACTTCTGGGAAGCTCGGCGGCCCATGATCGAAGAATTTGGGAAGGTTTCCAAGGAACGCCAGAGGGAGATATTGAAAAGAAGTGGGCATAGGGACGACCCTTACAACCCTTACGACCCTGACGGCCTTGACTATAACATGCCTCGGGCACTCAAAGAACCCGACAAATTCATTGAAGAAGTGTTCAAAAAGGTGGAGGTACAAGTTAGAAGGCTCAAGGACCACAAAGCTCAATTCGCAGCGCTACACAATAGCGCAGTGACACTGAGAGAAGGGGTGAGTTCATATCTTGTTGTTTCCTCTGACTGTTTGGTGGCTGTGTATTGCATTGGTTACTAAACCATTGGGACATAGCTATTCAACGCGAGTGGCGTCATCGAAAGTCGCGCTTCAACCCGCCTCGGCGAAAACGTGAAGCTGCTCACTTATGTGAGCATCTTCTTCCTCCCGCTCGCCTTCTGCGTTGCTCTCTGGAGCATCAATGAGACCTACCCACAGACACCCTTGGTGATTACCTGTGTCACCGTGGGAGTAGCAACATACCTAACTGTCGCCAACTTGGGTGGCATTTCCAACATTTTGGCTCGTCCATATGGCTTGGTTAGAAAATGGACCGTGAGTCTGATGAAGAAAGGTGACCCGACAGATGAATGGGTGAAGAGAGGCCACCAATTCAGCAGCTTTCAGCCAGAACGCGAAGGTAGCCCGATTTCGGAATGGTACATTGCATACTTCCTACTTGTTTGTATCGCGAGGAGGGTGAAGGCTGCCATTCCAAGAAGAAGTCGAGACGACTCACTAGCGTAAAAACTAAAACTTGAATTAATTTGTACATGCAAGCTACGGTCGGCCATATCGTGTAAGAAGTTACGACCCCCGCTGTCCCAATTACCAGCTAGAACTGACCAAATTCCACACTTTTCATGTTGTTAAGACCCATGCGATGCTGCTCTACGATCGGCTTATTCACTTCCATCGTCTCCCCCTCCATGACAGTCTCCGGCAGCCTTAGTGCAACAGAGGGGTTGATAACCTTCTGGAATACATCTGCGAGGCGCTTCAGATGAGCCTTGAGCCTATTAATCTCAACCTTGTTTTCGGCCTGGGACTGCTTGAGGCACACATTCTCCCCAATGAGCCTCTCGACCTGCTCGAGCTCGGCTGACCTCCCTTGCGTCTCGACACCCTCCATAACGCTAGGGCGCTTTTGCTTAGGCAATCGCTGGGCTAAGTCGGCGGCGTTGGACTTTCTCGTCGGCAGAGGACAGACTTGCCGCCATGTTTGCCACGAGTGAAATAGACGACTTCTCTGGTGTAGTCTCGCGCATTGTGTTCGGGCTTCAAACATCGACGATAAATGTTTTAGAATCGGATCGGTTGTTGGACCTACCTGCGACGTTTGTTGATCATGGAGGTGAGGTTGACCGTTAGGAAAAGCCGGTGCTTTATTCTATCGTGACTCTCACAATACAACCTCCTTTGCTTTTGATTCTCATTCCATCCTAGGTCATCCAGTCCAGATCCCATAACACAGGCCAGTTCACACAACCAGTTGACTCCTTGGTTCTGAATGATCTTCTCCAGTTGCTCCGGCGTGTTGAGTAGAGTGTTGACATTGACATTGAAAGGGCAGTCGAGAGGTCGAACTTAGGCTCAGCTGACGAAGAAACGTTGCCCTAACATGCTTTGTGTCTTTTGTACGCTAGCAACCTACCCTTCGCCCACGCAATCCTCCACACTCCATCTACCTTCAAGTCTTCTCCCCAGCCACCCTCTTGAGCCAGTGCACCACAGCATCTGGCTGGCTCAAGAAAGGACTATGACTACTCTTGATCCTCTCAACCTCAATCTCACCGCCCATCTCCTTGACCATCCCCGTCATAGCCTCCTGTGCAAATGCCGGGATGGCCAGATCGTCCTCACAAAGTAGATAGCTGGTCGGAATCTCCTTCCACGACTCGGCCGTCGCTTTGGCCTGCTTAGTCGCAAAAGTATGCGTCTTAGTCTTCGGGAACCAGTACTGCTACCGGTCTTTGGGTAGATCATTGTAGAGGACGTTGGCTGCCATGGGTTTGGTGCGGCAGTAAATGCTCTGCGAGTAATGTCAGTATGAGTGTCTTGACCGAAAGCTATGTAGGCATCCTTTGAAAAAGGTGGAATACGTACATCGGGATACCACCACTCTAGAATCTAGCCCTATAGCGAATCCATCAGGCTAACGCCCTTGGGCGCCATAAAACTACACATGTACGCCGTGCGGACCACGCCGCCCTTTTCGCCCTTCGCTTCCCTCTCTTTCTTGCCCATATTGCTCAATGCGCTTCCAGCCATGATGCCGGACCAGCTGTGCGGCGCGATAATGACATCATTACGGTTCGCCAATTGCTTTGATCACGAGTTCGCCTCGTCCCTGGTCAGGTCTATTGGTGGATCGGTGGGAGAGGGGTTGACGGCCGGAAGTTGACGAGTGTGGATTGTGTAACCGTGCGATTCGAGCTTCGGGATTGTGATGGAAAAGGCTTCTGGGGTATGCCCGGCGCCAGGAAAAAGGACAAGTTGGGGTTTAGACATTGTGGGTGGCACAGTGAACGAGGAAGCTAGACAGCGGTAAGGGATGTGTGTGAGGGCAAGGTAATTGGAAGAGTAAACGGATTCGGATGTAGTATGAGCTCTATAGAATTTTTTAGTAGAATGAGTAGATCGGAGGGAGAATTTGTAGTGTACCCCACAGCATAAGGCCACCGAACAAACATTAGGGTACAGCTGCTAGTTTGATTCAGGTTTAATTGATCTAATGTTCAAGCCAATCAAAAACCGAGTTATATAAACTCTGCTCGCCAAAGCTTCGGATATAGACGGTTGTGGTTGTCGGGCGAGAAGTAGGCTGGCAACAATACGGTCAGCATCATACGCAAGGACACAGTTAGATGACGGTCCGAGACACCGGTCCTTGCAAAGCGGTCGAAAGGCGGCCTTTCGGTGTCTTCGTCGTGACCGGATGGACGAAGTTACCACTGGCTTTGCTCAAAAAGCGTATTATTACAGGCTCTACCCATCTCTTATGCGGCAGTAACTCCTTTGAACGCCGGCTCTTTGGCCTTATCCCATGGAATGTGTATCCTATATGCAACCTTGTCGCCAAGTCGAACCGGCCTAGAAAAAGCGCCACCAGATGAAGACGATTATGAAGAAGACCAAACCGCCAATGGGCCCGTACTATGTATGGTCAGCCATTGGTTGCATGTAGACGGACCGGACAGAGCTCTCACCTGCTTCAACAGCAACTCCCAATTAATCCTTACCGCCGCCTTCTTGTACTTGCGACTATCCTCCCTCAACCTTGACGAGATATCGCCCATCCGCTCTAGACTATCTCCGCGGTATAGCAAGTCTTCAATGTTCTTGGTCATGACCTTGGTCACGTCCTTCAGCTCATCGTTGAGCTTGTCCAGATTCTGTGTCGCGCGCGAATCCTGATATGTTGCCTTTGTCTTTTGGATGAAGCCATCGAATTCGGAGAAGGCATAGGGCCGCAGCGAGGGCGCGCAGTACTTCTCGGGTGGGTAGTTCTGGTTGAATTCGGCGGAGAGGTCGGAGAGGTAGGTAAAAGCGAGCTTGCGCGGGTAGGAGCGGTCGCAAATGCAGAGGAAGCAGAGCTCGCCGGTGATGAGGTAGCTAGATGGTTTGCATTAGTAGAGGAGGCCAAAGGCAGACGGCACGGCGCACTGGTAGGTGAAGGAGCCGCTCTCGATGCTGGCTTGGGGCTCCGAGTTGCGGTCCAGGCGGCGCTGGACGAGCTTGACCTTGTTCTTGACCTCGTTCAACTCCGGGTCCACCTCTCCTGAGTCGACTGAAGCCACCAAGAGGAGGCCTGCGCGCAGTTAGCCCTGCCTTCAGTGAGACTTGTCAATGACGGACCGTCAAGCCGTTGGATCACCGTATGCCGAATCATCGTGTTTGCGCCCAACAGCTGAATTTGCGGATAGAGAGTTCGCAAAAGGCGGCTTTCCGGCAGTCGTGGCGCGACTTCAGGCTACGTGTCTGTCCGTCGAAGCTGTCGGCCATGCAAATGTCATGAAGTTGGGAGCTCGGGCCAACCCGCTCGACGCCGCAAACATCATCGTGAACATGGCCCACATTCGTCATGCTTCTAGCTGAGCTCGAGGGATTCTCTCGCATTTCGCTGCATTGTGTGGATTCGTCAAGAGTGCATAAAAACAACACCTGGTGCGATTAAGCTGTGGACAACATGCTGCGCCCGTTTCCCGTCCTTCAGTCCCTCCGCCCCCCTCACTTACTGCCTTGAGCGGAATCACAGTTCAAGAATTTTCTCTACGCTGAAAGTCATACTCATAAACGCCAGCAAGAAGCGAAGGGTCGGTGCTTGTCTCCAAGGATTGCACACCTTTGCATTGCGATAAAATTCACTCAGCTTTGCACCGCACGCCTCCATCATGGCTCTTCCAGTACGGTACGTTCGACCCTAAAGCACCTTCCAGTCCCCCACGTTATTGCATGCATAAACCTTTTAGCCATCTTCCCTATTGTTCGTTATAGTCGCGGAATTCACCAGTCGACCCTTCACTCCGCCCGACTACCATTGTGCGCCTCCATACGACCAACCACCGCTCGATTGTCACCTCTCACCACTTTCACTTCACCCCACAAATCTATTGTATAGTCTTGCACGCTTAATTGTCCTTATTCATTCCTATTGTTCTCAGTCCACAACCATCTCACGATTGAGACAATACGATATCTCGACAATCACAATAAGCACCCGCTCAAGCGAGTCTGCCCTGACACAAAACCAGGCCCTCTGCCACCTCTCAGGTCTGTTCTCTCGACATTCCCAACACCACTTCAACTCTAGACACTTCAACAGCAAGCACCGCTCAAGCTACTTCAACCCAGTCCAACGACCAGTTACTACCCACAACACCAAACAGCAAGTCCGCCATGTGTGCTCCGCTCATCGACTCTTCGCCTCTGTCTTCGCCGACATCTCCGATCCCTACTCCACCGGGCGCTTGGTTCTCCAAGACAGCTCCCATCAAGAAGCCGGGCTCGCTTCTCACCACCGACACCTCGGCCGCATCCGCCGTTCCGCTCTCTCCCAGCTCAACCAAGAGCACCGCCTCGGACGTCAGTAAGAAGCGCTCGCGTGCAGACTTCGACCCAGATTCTGCCCCGGACCCGGAGAAAGGATCAAAGAAACGCAAGCCGGCTCAGACGCCGAAAAAACCAGTGGAGGCGTCCCAACCCACCAGTACCCGTCCTGCTCGTGCTCGCAAGGCACCTGAGCGCTACGTCGATATCGATGAGCCTCCGAAGAAGCCCGCTGCGCCTCGCAAGGCACCTACTAACTCCAAGACCTGGCAGCCAAAGCATGTCACCGAGAGCTACCGGAGCCGCCTCTGCAAGGTTGACGTCTACCACATGCTGCTCGGAGACGACCCGTGGACCTGTCTCACGCTGGAGCAGAAGCAGGAGCTCTTCTCCCTGCTGCCCAAGACGGCCACCAACAAGCGTCTCCTAGGCGAGATTGAGTCCGGCAAGGCTTCGAAGACTGCTCGACCCTTGGAGTTCTGTATCAACTCCAACGAGTTCCGCACGGATGTCGCCAAGTTCTTGGAGGAGCTGAGGGATGGGCATCTGAGCAAGAAGTGGCAGTCCGAAGCTGAGCAGGCGGTGATCCAGCGCGCCGCGGGCGTTTTCGACGACTGGAAGGATGAGGAAAGCGAGGCCTGGTGGGGCCAGAAGTGAGTGGCTGCCGGGGGGGCGGTTGGTTGGCTGGTTGGTTGGCTGGTTAGCAATGACAGGAAAGCTGCTGGCATCTTTCCATTATTTACTCCTCTATCATTTCCGCCCCCGTGTAGTTGGTTTAGCTGTCGCCGGTCATTATTGGACAGACAGACAGCCATGTTGCAAGACCTGGATACATTTTCGAGTTAAAATCCATCATCTCTTCACAATTAGCTTGCTTGAACGTTGCCATGAACATCCCCAGACATACCTATTACTCATCCATACCCTTTACTACTCGGCCTCTTTTTCTTCTACCGCACAAAAGCCACTAAAAATAATCTAAAAACCCAACACATTGCATTAATATTAATACCAAGCCCACACGCACAACGGCAATGGGTAAGTAAGTAAGTAAGTAGTGCTATGATCCCATCCATCCATCCAACCCAGCCCAACCACCCAAACACCACCACCAAGCCCCCTCCTACACCCCTCACCACCGATACCCACAAAATACGTCCCAAGACCCCAATCACCCGTCCTAAGTATTAACCCCAAAACTACCGTACGTACTCTGCGAGCCGCTGCCGCTGCCACCGCCGCTGCAATGCGTGATGGTGGTGTGATCGATCCCCATTCCTGCCATCCACCTCACCCTTATGGGCGCCCTACAAGAAACCCAAGGCAATCAGGCTACTCTACTCTACTCTGTCCTTTGTACCGCAATGCAATGCAGTGCAATGCAATGCATGTGGAGAAGTCCACCACGAACCGGATGCGTGATGGTGGAGTGAGTTTCTCGTCCCTTTGCTCTGAAGCGATGCTCGTTTCGCACCATCTCACACCACTGTTACTGTTGTACATGCCGCCACCCCGCATCCCACTATTGTACTTACCAAGTACAGCGCAACGTAACGCGACGCAAATGCACACATTCTGAGTGTGTGCTTCAACACATGTCCCGGATTGACGACATGGCAGTGAGTCGCCACGTCTTTATTGGTTTAGAGGCACGAGTGGAGATAGCAGCGAATGGATGTTGGAACAACGGTTGCAGGAATGGAGACTTTGAAGCAATCATGTAAAGCTAGTAGGTGCTTGGAATGCTGGTTTAACTCAGAAACACGAGATACATTCTTGTATAGGAGTGTCTGCCTTTCGTAGCATACTGAAACCATACCACAGTCCTTCTCTCGAAACCCACCTGATCCGGTAATGACTTGGATCCTTACTTTGTGCCTCTGTTTCAACATCGCCGCTTACGGGAGGTCTGTCAACTTCTGAATGACTGCGAAACGCTCCCTGGCTTCGATCGGCAAAGCCGCGTTGCCCGGTCGATCAACGAGGATGGCGTACACTCCGGCATCATCCGCAGCTTCTGCTTCTGTTTACATGCATGTCAGCAAAGTGCTCATAGTGCTGTGTATGCGGGGTAATCTGAATTGCTCAAAGAGGAGATTGCGAAGGGTGCTTGACATCACCGGCACTTGGGAACATGGGCTCGGGGCTCGCGTCGTCTGCGTAGATTGATGGGTGCGCGATGACGCAAGGCTTGTTTTGATGACAAGTGTTGAGGTCGGCATACGTGGTGTTTCGGCCATATTAATAGGTCATGGTTTAGTGCTGAGCGGGCCGACCGAGTAATTTATCGGAGTTGTTTCATGGCGAAACAACGCGCAATGACCAGGGTGGGCGCAACACCGCGTAGTCGGTACGAACGACAAGAGGAGGGCAGTGCATCGCGCATGAAGTAAAAGTATTTCACGTACCTTTTACATTGTCGGTGAGAAAGGTCACTTTGTTAGGTTCCTGGCCCAACTCCGCACATATCTTCTCATACGAGCTCCTTTCAAGCTTAGACCCCGCTATTGTAGGGTCGAAATGGGCTGCGAAAAGGGGTTTGAGGTCCCGTGTTGTCTCGCCATCTTCGACCACTGAGAAGAACTGGTGCTGGGCCTGCACGCTGCCAGACGAGAAGACAACCAAGGTTTTACCAGCGTTCTTCCAAGCTTCCAAGGTCGGGATCACATCTTCGAAGAGCGGGGTCTTGAGCTCGCCGTTATCGTAGCCGGTCTTCCATAGCCTGCCTGATGGTGTGGTTAGTGGTCCGTAGTAAGGCACGGTATCTTCAGCGCATTGCGGGCGCAGCAATATCAAGAGAAGCGATCAAGCAATCGCGGTGGAGTGGATAGTATAGGTATATTCGATATAGCAGCGATGACGGATATGAATGGCAAACGCAAAGAAGCTGACAAGAAGCAACTCAGCATCCCGACGTGTGCGATGATACGATGACGAATATGGCAGGGAGCATGCCTCTCGGCTACAGTTGCCGGCACATCGGAGACCGATAACCACTAGAGTTGTAGCGGAGATGGCGGCTACGGCTGTCGACGTGGCGCTGATCACCAGGATGGACCTCGAAGATGCTGGGAGGCATAGACTTTGATAGGAACGCAAGGAAAGACCCACCTTGGGGCTGCTTCAGATACACGGCCTTGACGTCTCTACGCGTCAGATCCTCCACATGAGCTAGCAGCGTTTCGGCGTTCGGCCTCGTCTCTTCCGGAAACTCCGCAATTGTGTTTTGAAAGGCCGGATCATCCCAAGAGTTGCGTGCTAGCGCTGTGAGCCGGTCGAAGGCGTAGGCATACTACAGATGCTGTAAGTATCGTGTTGATGCCCCTATGCAACCAGCGCGCGTGATCAGCGATCACCACGAGAGAACTAGTCGGGAGATACCAAGGGGTTGGGAGTGCGGGCCGTCTGAAGCTCGACTGGAGGTGGATGGTGTCACAAGGCACTTGCGTGTGATGCGGGGAAGCAGCGCCTCAAGACGACGATCAAGACAATGACTAGCTGGCGGAACAGGACAGACTGACCAGGACTTGTTTGACGAATGAGATGGAGGAGATGGTCCCTTCTATAAGGCTCTGTCAGTGCTGGAGGTTGCGCTGAGGCGGGTCGCGGCGTCGAATGGCTGGGAGGTGGCAGAGTCTGGGGTGCAGCGGATGCACCGCAGTCTCACAGACGATCGCGTTTTCGTCGCGTGCTCCTGTTTTCTGTTTGTGGCGGAGGCTGGCCAGGCCAGGCCCGGACCAGCTGCATGCAGTGTCGCGACGGGGCTGGGTGCAGACGACGCTCGCGAACGCTTCTCGTGGCTAGACGAAGTGGACGTACCGATATCGAGGAGGACGACGTGGGCATCCCCCCAACGCTCGCGACTGAGCGAGGCGGGAGACATTGTTGTCGCGGTTTGTTGATGTTTGGGAGCGGTGTAGGGCGGTGAAGGAAAATTTTTAGGAATTCCTCGACAGTGCCGGGTGGTGCATGGAAATCAACGCTGGTTGGTGCGAACAGCCCGTGTCCACGCTGAGAAGTTCAAAATTAGCGGTGGGTGATGATTTAGTTGTGCAGGCCTGTGATAAGAGCATTGCCGACTAGCAGTGCGTGCGTCTGAACGTGGAGAAGAGTTTTCATCTTGACGCTGTTGCGAATTTGGTGGTGCAGCTGGATGGGGACGTCTGGACAGCCGGATGCTGCGCTCCCCACAGTGCGTTGCTTACCCGATCTCTCACGGGACATGACATAGAGCCCGACGGGGACTCCTGAATGCATTGCCTCTTCGAGGTTGTTTACCAACAATTCGTATCATCGCATCTGCCATCTGCCACCTGCAATGCTGCGCGTTCGCGGCCCGCGCCCCACCTTCAGATCCACTTTCCAAAACGGAAGCCCGTACCGCGAATTCAGCAATGGACGAAATCCCATAGGCCAGAGCACAGTGTGTTGGCCGTGGAATATTTTGCTGTCAGCTCACCGCCTGGAATTCAGGGACTGAGTGGCAGAGTGGGTACCTATGGGCTGCGTGTTACCTGCAGTAGCGCTCGGCTGCCCTCCACACGCCTTCGGTGGTGGCAGAGCGGCAGTTCTTGGCCATGCAGGCTGCTGCACGAGGGCTGCAGCGTTCCTTGAGCGGCCAGTCGAAGACTTGCTACGGAACCTTCGGCAGCTCTACGGAGCGATGAGAGCGGCCAACATGCCCCGAAGCTGGACAACGCACACGAGGAGGGTGCAGGAAAGGTTAGAGCACTTGGATTCCGGCTGCCATTCGCGCGAGGCTGTCTACACCGACAAAGTTTCATTTCCGGCGATGCAGACTCTGCCCACTGGGTCGAAGCCACGATCCGACAGCAATAGCATGAGCGTTCCCCAGAGTCCAAGACGTCTCCGGTTGCTTCCCGCTAGCCGTGCTCAGATGTGGAACTCGAGGGGGCCGGCGGATATGGATGCGTACCAAAAGAGTAGCCGAGCGCTAACCAGATGAAACGCTGCATGGCTTGATCGGGAGCCTTGAGCCAAGCAGCCCCCTCAGGCGTGCAGCTCTCCACGTCGGCCAGCGCTATGAATTGTGCTATGGACGGCGTGTCTGAGGGTCTTTGGCGGCTGACAGCTCGCGAAACGGCAGCAACCATGATGGCTTTTGTCCAGAGCCGGGCGGGGCGCCATGGTAGCGAAAGGAGATGAAGCAGATGAAAGACGATCAGCGGCGGCATGGCGAGGGTCTGGAGAGCGTCGAACGATCAACGGCGGGCTGACCCAATGACGGGACAGGTGGCATGTTGCACGGCGTTGGCGGTGCTGCACAGAGACAAAGAAAGTGGCGTGCCCCATGCAGTGCCCTGCCGCTGCGCTGCCCTGCTTGCGCTCCTGCTGATCGGTGCCGCGACGGTCGAATTGGCGTGCGAGCAGTTCGTTGGCGCCGTCACAGCCCAGTTGTCCAGGCCGGGGTGTTTCAGTGTGGCCGCCCGCCGCCCGCCCTCATGGCCACCCGATTGTCAGTCCAGACAGCTCCACCACGCCGGCGCGGGACACGACACGGTGCGACGCCGTGGCTGGATAAAGCGACGGCCTCAAAGGGCTGGATAAAGCGGTGGTGACGCGCGGGGTGGGGAGAGATGGAGAGATGGAGAGAGCGCAGAGACTGAGACTGCGCAGGCGGGAGCCGGGGGCCGTCGAGAAGTTTCGACGACATTCTGCCGGCCTCGTCGCCTGCCGCCTGCTGGAATGCGCGCTAGCTCCGCATCAATGCTAGCCCCCCCGGCCAATTTTAGTGCCTTGCCCACTGGTCGGCTGGTTGGTGCCAAGCGCCTCGAGCTGACCGCCTCCGCCCAGGTCTGGGGCCCGTGTTCCCTTGTTAAGTGGCCGGCCTGCTCTCTCACCCTTCCCATCACCTCCATCAAGCTTGCTATGTGATCTCTGCTCCACTGCCACTCCCACGTCGTCGTTTCTGCGTCGCAGCACCCAGCGTTCTTTCTCCCCCATCCTCTATACTCCGCCGTCCTCGTCGCTTCTCTAATACCCTCCGTCCGCCCCCATTCCTTCCGCTCGCTCCCCGTTCCCTCCGCAACCGCCGCTGCTGCCCTGCCTCGCTCGAACAACGACCCAGCCGACCTCCGCCTCAGCCTTCGCCCTCGTCCTATCACCCACACTCCACCGCTCCCACCACGACCATCTAGTCGCATCTATCGACGCTGGACCTTTGATGTGATACCCTAGAGCATCTGCTGGCGATCCTCGACACCCGACCCTGTCGTCACCTCGCTCCGAGCCCTCGCATCATCCGTCATCCATCATCCCACCCCCAGCCTCGACAGACCCGCACCGCACACAGCTTCGTGGACCAGCCGTTTGATGCTCCGTCGATCAGACGCCGCCAGCGAAAGCCGCCAACCATAGCACCTCGCACCCGCCGAGTCTCTTGCTACCCCTCGTGAGTCTGTCTCTCTGACTCGCACCCGCCGACAAACACACTCGGGACAGCCTCTCCTGTCTGCACCCCCCACGCCTCTCCACGCTTTACGACTCTCCCTCTTTCACGCAGCGACCTCCTCTCGTTCTTGCTTTTCCGGACGGCTAGCACCTCCACACGACCACCTCCATCTCCGATCGATTCGGGTTATCCATACCAATTAATACAGCCAATGAGCACTACACTCTCTTAAGCTTTTCCTTGTCTTTGTCAGTCGACGGACCTCCTGTGCATATCACCCTCGGCTTTTTCCTTGATTCCGTCTTTCTGGAGCGGCCTACTGCAAACCTGCAGCCTGTTTACGTGACGACACCATCTCCTCTGTGCTTTTTACCCATCCCGGATCGGACGACTATCATAACCATTTATTTCTATCTTCTGTGAAGCTCCGTCGACAGCTCAAAAGTGCTCTACGTTATCGCTTCGTGGGTTGACCGTTGTCAGCCCTTTGTTTGATCACGACTCTGACCTCACACTTCGGCGTACCATCTCTCATCGCTTATCGTCTTCACTGTCCACGCCCACGTTCGCCACCGGGTAGACCTTTCGGACACCCATCGGCCAACCCATCCTCACTTGTTCACGAGTCCCACCCATGGAGTGCATGCGAAACCAGCTTCACCCAGGTGCTGTACTCAATGGACGATACGAGACTATCTCTCCCCTCAATCATGGCTCCTTTGGCATGGTCTTCCAGGCCAGGGACCTTGTAACCGACGAGCACGTTGCTATCAAGGTCATCACCAAGACGACCGCGACTGCTGGCTGCCCTACTGCCTTTGCTGTTGACGAGCGCTCCGAGGAACTAGGCATCCACCTCCGCCTCAGCTCGCACCCCAATGTTGTCAACTTGCTTCAGTCCTTCGAGACCACCAACCACATCTACCTGGTTCTCGAGTTCTGCTCGAATGGTGACCTGTATGAAGCCATCCGCCTCGGCAAGGGCCCGCTCGAAACGGAGCATGTCCGCGACTTCATGTTCCAGCTGGTCGGCGCGGTCGAGTTCATGCACTCCAAGGGCATCTACCACCGCGACATCAAGCCGGAGAACATTTTCCTCACCCAGTCTGGTTCAATGAAGCTCGGTGACTTTGGCCTTGCTACCACCGACGCCTGGTCGTGGGAGGTTGCCGTCGGTAGTGACCGCTACATGGCTCCGGAGCAATATGATCCCACCAGCGCCGGCTACTCTACCGCCAAGGCCGACATTTGGGCACTCGGCATCTGCCTGCTCAACGTTCTCTTTTCCCGCAATCCGTTTGCTGTCCCGTCTGCCTCGGACCCTCTCTATGCAGACTTTGCTCTCGACCGACAGTCTCTCTTCGATGTGTTCCCCAATATGTCTCAAGATACCTTCGAGGTGTTGATGCACTGTCTCGCTATTGATCCCGAGAAGCGTGACCTGTCGCTTGTCAAGGAGGCTCTCGCTCGCGTCATTAGCTTCACCACCGATGACGAAAGCCTCGACGAGTTCTGCACTGATGATCGCGAGACCGTTATCGCCAGCGCCAACCGCGAGCCTCTCCGCACTCCCTCCATCTCTACTCCTCAGATCGACAATGGTGGGTCGTTCCCGTGGGCCAAGGCTTTGGCCATGTCCCCGCCTCAGCCCTTCCGCCAACTGTCTGCTATTCCGGATACCGAGATTTACGCAGAGGACCTCTTTCCCGGCGCCGGAAGGGACGAAGCTACATGGTACGAGGCCAAGCCAGACAACGCGTCTGTCGTCTCATTCGTCGACTCCGGCCTGGGTTTGTCCTTCAAGTCTACTGACGTCAATGGTCCGGACCCAATCAAGATCAACCGGTCCCGACCAGTTCCCATCTCGGGCTCTCTTCCTGCCAACGCTGCTCGGCCGTTCAACAGCATGGCATCCGTATTTGGCAAGAAGCGTGATGTCATGTCCAAGAGCTGGAGCGATCTTTGGGATGAGGAAGACGAGGAGCAATTCATCGCTGAGATTGAGAACAGCTACACCCCCAGTGGCAAGAAGAAAGAGAGGCCGGTCGTATCCGAGAGCGGATCCGGTGTCTCTACCCCTCGCGGCGGCCTTTCGGAGCTGAAGAACCCTGCCATCGTCAACAACCGCAGGAGCCCGTCTCCCAAGCAGAACCGTAGCGCAGTCAACCACGTCAGCGAGCAGACGGGATTCATTTTCGAAGAGCACACCCAAGCAGCGCCTCGTTACTCCCCTCCGCCCAAACGTAGCGCCGCCGACAAGTGGGCCGCGCTTGGCGACCGTAGACGCAATCAGCAACAGACACCACAGAAGGCGGTTAAATCACCCAAGGCACCGCAGCCAACTCCCAACTCGGCCCGGAAGCGAAGCCGAACTGGCAGCTGGAGACGCCCGATCCACTGGGGCCCAAGCCAACATGAAAATGCTGGCGTGTGGGAGAAGCCCAAGGACATGTGGAATATGAAGAAGGATTGGCGACATCACAACGAACCGACGCTGGTTCATGATATCGGCGACCTTGAGTGGGTTGGAGGTTGGAATGACCTCCACTTGTAGTCTTGACACTTTTCATCCCGGAGTACTTTTTTTGGCCTTCCTTTCTTTCACCTTGTTCTGAAACCTAAGATGAGCTTTCGGCACCTTAACACCATACCCATTCAAATTTGTAGCGCTAGAGATACCATTTTCCTTGGCTGCGACTCTACTCTCCTCCACCGATACCCCTCTCCTCTATCTTGGCCTTCTCGACCTGTATATCTTACAAATCGTTACTACCTTGGTATCTCTCTTTTGTTACTTGGATGCATTGGGAACGCTGGAGACCTCGAACGCATTATGGGTTGGGAGCGCGGATGAACAAACTGCACATTGTATGGCATGATGGGGGCGTTTGTTCGAACTTTTGCTTTGGAAAAATATGCGTTTTAGCTTTCTTTGTGCTGTAGGGATGATTAGTTAGTCAAGACTCGTATCCGTCGGGATCTCCGCCGTTGTTCGATGGATATCGGATGACGCTGGAGCTCCGGGATTTACCCACTCAAACTTTGCTCTTATTGCTGTCGTGATGGTGTGGTCTAGTGACTTGACAACTAAGGCAAGAGTGAGCTATTGGGTGCGTGCGGGATTACAAACCTTGTATTGTGGAGCTAATATAATAGTAACTAGTAAATGCAAGAAGCAGATCACGCGCGTAGGAGGTAGTCTGTACAAGACTATGCTTCGGCGACTTTGCGTCAGGTGCCACTAAACGAGTCATTTCGTGCCGGAGTCAATAGTTCTATTTGGTTCTACATAGGGTCGAGGCGTAGGCGCAATTGGATAAGCTAAGCGAAGCCACCTAGATGCAGCCGAGTAGATGTAGTAATAGTAATAGTACAGTTGAGCCAACTTGCGGGTTTCAGCCGAGGAGTTGGCAGGGTATCATGGAAAGAGATGTCAGAACGCCAGTTTTTTTGCCTTGTTTTTAGAGGGTCCGAGGAGAGAAAATTCAGAACTGCGGCGCCGTGGGCGTGACTGGTGTGCCTACGCCTTTGCTCTTCTTCCTCTTGATCTTGGGCACACTCGCTACACTGCCTTTTCGGCTCAGGGGGTCTAGAGCGGCGGGCGTAGCGACAGCACCCGCCTTAGGTGTGGCAGCGACGGAGTTCACCGTGCTTTGGGTCTCGGTTTTGACGTTTGCGGCTGCAAGAGCGGCTGCTTCATCGGACGCGGCCTGTGCTGCCTTCTGCTGTTTCTGCTGTTTCTGCTGCTCCTGTTGCTTCTCCTGCGCTTTGTTACGCGCATTCACAGCGCCGTGTGTGTTGGTGTAGACGAAGGAACCCGGCTCGCCCTGCAGCGGGTTTTCGTCCATGAACTCGCTGTAGTACTCGTTGGTGTAATGAAGGGATCGGAGGAAGAGGTTATCTGAGAAGACGTCCCCTGTCTCGCCCGGCTCAACGGCGCGTTGGGTCTGCGATACGGGCGCGTCGGCGGGTTCGGTCGCGGCAAGAGAGGGACTGCCGATGCGGCTCGTCGTGGACGCAGTCTTGGGCAGCTCGTATGCGGGAGGAAGGTACGAGTGGCCTGTTCCGGGTGCAAAGTGGGAAAGGTTCTTGGACAGATCATACGCTTCTTGGAGCTGTGTCGCGGTAGTGAGGAGCCTCAACTGCACCACGTCCATCAGGCTCGGCGCCATGAAGATCTTGGTCCCCTGCGTATAGTACGTTGCCTGGACCTGGATAACGGGCCGCCCCGTCTCCCTGTTCACAGTCTTGAACTGCCTCTGCACCACGAACGGCTGACCCGGACCCTGCGGCTCTGCCACGCACACGTACTGCACGCCGCCCGGGAACTTGCCCAGACGCTCCTCGAAGGCTTGCCGGTTGAACATGATGGCCATGCCGTCTGGATGGCCGCGTAGCTGGTTCACAAGGGCGCTATTGTTGGCGGTTCTGTCGAAGAACGGCGAGTTCATGAAATACCAGAGGATCGAGTTGCTATTGAGGTTGCCGCCGGGGAGTTCGTGGAGGAGCCAAGGCTGGTCAAATTCGGTTTCGTCGAGGGGAGCGGGCTGCGGAGCCATTTCGGGTGGTTGTTGGTGCTTAGTTAGATTGGTTGCTTGGAAGGGCTGGAGTGAGGATGGGATTCAGCGAAGAGGGTCGAGTGCTTGAGGTGCGGGAAGGCGGCGCGTTGACGTGACGCGGGGGAGGGTACGTGCTGCGGGAGAGACCAAAACCTCCGCCTTTCGCTCCGCGCCTGACTTGCCGCCTTAGCACTTTCAACACAACCACCCCCACAACTACAACCATAACCTCACTATGGACCTCGTCCAGACTGTGCGCAAAGAAGGCAGCCGGTAAACACCCATAAACATCCTACTGTAGCCACCACTAACATGGCTCCAGCGGCGGCCGCGCCGACTTCAAATGGGAAGACGTCAAGCAAGATGCGCAGCGCGAAAATTACCTCGGCCACTCCCTCATGGCGCGTATGTCACACCTCCTGTCCCTTAATGAGCAGCTACTAACCCACCATTCTAGCTGTAGGCCGCTGGCAGCAAAACAAGGATCTCAACTGGTACACCAAAGGCAACCGCGACGACGACGGCCGCACGGCCGCCGAGAAGCTTGCTGAAGAAAAACGCAAACTGAAAGAGGCTGAAGAAGATGCCATGCTACGCGCCATGGGGCTTCCGGTACCGGATCGAACCTCCACGAACGCGAACTTGACACCACTTGGCCAAAAAGCACATGAAGCGGATGTGGAGAAGGCCATGGATGAGAAGGCCAAAGAAGGAGACAGCGAGAGAAAGCGAAAAGAGAGGAAAGAGCGCCCCAAGAGGCACAGGGACGACGACGATCGCCGAGACCGTAGAAGGAGACACAGATCGCGCAGTGGGTCGAGGGATCGTCGTGACAAACGACGGGATCGGTCACGGTCGCGTGAGAGAAGGAGGGATGGAGACAGGGACCGGGATCATGAGCATAGGTGGCGAGACGATGGTGGCGGACGTCGTAGGGAGCGACACTCCCGGGACGACCGATCTCTTTCCCGTGAAAAGGGCAGGCATAGGAGGTGGAGAAGCAGGTCGCCTTACGAAAAGCACGAACGGAGGCGAGATTAGTTTCCTCCTGTTCACCATCTCGACCCCACAATCATCACCAGGCGCTATAGGTGTACACGAGTCATCATTGTTACATGTTCTTGGCCCTCCTCAGCTCTGCTCTGCTAATATCCCTTCCACGACTCTGAGTATCTCAACCAGCTCCTCATCCTGCATCGGCTTTCCCATGATCTGAACATGCGTTGGCATTCCTTCAAAGGTCTCAGCCTTGTCTGCAAACTGTCAGCAGCAGGTCGTATGGCCGGAAGAAACAACTTACAAGGAGGCTCGTAAGCCGCGTCGCTCCTAAAGAAGGGTCGGTCCAGCGCCTGGTCTGCTTTCAGATACGGGAGGATGCCAGACGGATACTACAGTATGTTAGCATCCGTGAAGCAGACCAGGAATGCCCCCACTTACGTTTAGCAGATTCTGCAATACCGTGTAAATAGCCACGCCATACGTATCATGCGGCACAGCCGTCGCCTGATACCCCGGCATCAACACCCCATCCAACTCGAGCTCAACAAAGATGTCGTGATATCTCTTCAAAATCGTCTTCTGCTCCACGTTCATATCCCACAGCCCATCCAGAGTCGGCTCCCACCCTTCCAGCTCCTTGAACCTCGTTGTCTTAAGCGAAGGCACCGGTGGCTCACCAGCAGCCTTCATAATTTGGAAAGGGGTCTTCTTAGGATCTAACATGAAGAACTTCCAAGCCAATATTGCACATTCCCACAGATCCGGAATCATATCGTCTAGCAACACGACCTGGTGGCCTTTGTCCTTCAGTTTCGTAGCTGCGGAATGCAGCGCTCGTGCAATCGGTGGGTGTAACGGCCTCTTCGCATGCCCACGGATCAGTCCAATCCGCAGCGGCCGCGTAACAGGCTCCACGCGTCTCCAAGGCGCATTCAGTACGCCCTCATCAAGCGTCCAGGGATTCCCATTACAGATCGTTCGCATGACTAGATCCGCGTCTCGCACACTCCACCCAACAGGCCCAATAACTGGCAGAATTGCCCCGGGGCTGCCAATCCTGCCGGGCGGCACACCTCCACCGAACGGAACTCTTCCTGCGCTCGGCTTGAAGCTCTTCACGCCACAGCATAATGCTGGGATTCTGCAGCTACCAGCAATGTCGGTGGCCATGCCCAGCACGCTGCCACGCATGGCGATGAGGGCGCCTTCGCCGCCGGTTGAGCCACCAGGAGTAAGGGAGAGGTTGTGTGGGTTTAGCGTGCGGCCGAAGACGTTATTGTCAGAATCAGCTGTCATCATTGTCTGTGGGATGTTGGTCTTGCAGTATAAAACTGCGCCTGCTGCGAACAGCAAGTTTACGAGGGTGCTGTTGGAGGTTGCGGGAGGTTGCGACAGGTTGTAAACGTAGCCGACGGCTGCCTGGGTCCCTTTTACATTGAAAGAATCCTGTTGCTTCTTCAGCTTCTGAGTAATGTGGGCTGGATAGTGTTACCTTGAGCGATATAGGTAATCCATGCAACGGCCCCATCGGTTTGCCTTCTTTCTCAAGATACTCGTCGCATTCTCTCGCCCTTGCCATCGCTTCCTCAAACATAATCTCCGTAAGACAATTCACACACTGCTGTGCAATTGCCGCTCTTTTACAAAATGCGCCTACGACGTCTACACTCTTTACGCTGCCGCTACTCATCATTTCAACAAGTGCGGTGGCATCGTAGTTCTCGGTCAAGTCTAACTCGTGACCGGAAAGAAGCCCACAGTCTCGAGGTACAGAGAGCACATTGCGTGTAGACGTTTCAGATATGGTAGAGGTCACTGACGGTGGGAGGAGCCATGCCGCGGGTATCTTCTTCGCCCGAGCTTCTCTTTTCGATGCGGCGAGGGCGCGCCAGTCTGCGATGGGCGGAGCTGCCATCTCGATATTTCGAAGGCTGTGGTGAAGGATAGAATTCACAATATTATCAGCCAGTACGTCGTTGTATTTATCTTGTATGCAGTGAAGTGCGAGTGGTGGGCGTGGAGATGACGCGGGGATCCGAGTCGGAACCGCGTCTCTCCGTGAGGGGTGCATATGTAATGCGGGATGGCGACTTTTTGTTTGGGTGATTCTAGCGCGGATCCTTGTGAGTCGGTGGGATGATCATTTTTACATCTTCCCGTATAAGCGCGATGTTGGAATGCACTTCACTATGACTGAAGTTGGTCAGCGATTCGTAGCACGGACCTGACGGAACGAAGTCGCTAAAGCATGTCCACAGGTGACTTAACATGTATTGTTGTAGACTAAACGCTTCATTATTGTGCAGCACGACGAAACTTCGCGATAAGACAGACTTTATACTGGGTACTGACTGCGTTACCGTTGGGAGATAGCGGCGTCTCTAGTACAAGACCATAGGTACTGACACCCCTTTAGCTCAACTTTGCCAACGTCGTACCCCGGCTTTAGCTTTACACCCATTCCGATATTGTGAGAAGCTATTAGTAAAAAAATTGAAAAAAAATACATAGTCTTGTAAGGATCCGCACATACGAAGCCCTCTCCAACCCCAGGAGGAGGTACACGTGGTATATCTTGCCTAGTGTTCTACCTTCTACAAAAAGTATAGACGCCCAGTGAAGGCAGACATTCGACGCCCTCCACCATACACTATGCATTACATGAACCTTTGGGGATCCAGACTCCCCAAATTCGCGCTCAATATCTTGCCATCCCAAACGAGCTCACTCAAACACTTCCCCGTACCCGGACCATTCTGGATGCCCCAGCAAGTGTGACCCGTCCCAATTAGCAAACCTTTCACCGCCGTAGTTCCAATGAGGGGCCCGCCTCCACTACTGACGTTGGGTAGGTAGCAAGCTTGTCGGGCGGTGACCTCTCCATCTCTCAGTTCTTCCGAAATGGACGATACCTGATCAGCGATATCTTGACAACGTGCATCATCGCACTCCACAAGGTCAGTTGAAGTGGGGAGTGGAACCAGGGCATCGCCTTCGCCACAGGCATAGACTTCATTGTTCGGGCGGGCGTAGATTTCTGGGGTCACAGTTTGGTTTTTGCGAGAGCTGCTACGCGGTAGATCGATTGAGGTGAAGAGACAATATGCAGAAACGGGTCGGGATGGTCGGATAGTTATGGAGTGTGCGCGGAGAGCTGATATCGGGACTGAGGGCCATATCGTTTTTGTCCAAGGCCCTGCCGTTAGAATTACGGTATCTGCCGCCATTATTTTCTCTTCTCCAGAGTCCTTACTTTGGTACATGATGGCCTTCACGTCCCCATTGACCTGGCTGATGCCCGTTGCGCTTCCATAAGTAATCTTCACCCCCTTCTCTTCAGCCAGTTCCACCATGCTCGTCGTAAATTGGTATGGATGTACTTGCGCGGTTGTAGTGGGATCGCCCATTTTTTCGTAAGCTTGAATGCCTTCTGCAGCTATCCAGTCGAGGTCCTTTGGTACACCAGCTGCGCGGAGAAGGCCTAATGCTTTGTTGGAACGTTTCTGCAAAGAAACGCTATCCGTATTCTCGGATGATGAGAGAGCCTTAGACTTCACAAGGATGCCATACATGTCGATTTGGCCGCAATGGACGGCGCGGTAGCCCCAACGTTCTGCGCCATTGTGTTTCTCGGCAAGCTATTGACACTTGATTAGCGCCTTTTGGCATATGTTTGATAACTTGAAACTACCCTGAACAGCACTCACCTCCCTATGCAACCGATAACTCAAGGGTACCAAGCATTTTGGATACGCCCAAAGGGCTAGCAACCCACCCGCCTTTCCTGATGCACCTCCTGCTATCTTAGTCGCTTCTAGTAGCGTAATGCTATCCCGTTCGCGATCAAACTTTTCGTGATGGGAGAGGAAGTATGCGGTCGAAGCGCCGATGATACCGCCACCTTGATAAGTTATTTCACTGATTCAATGAAATGCCGACATCGAGAACGCGTACCGATGATCACGATGTTTCTTGATTTCTGTTCCGACGCCATGATGCTAGATAGGCGTGAGGTGGATTTGAGCATGGAGAAGTTTTTTCAGACGGCGGGATGTGTGTTTGATCTGGATGTCTTGGCTGCAGATTTACCATTTACGTCATTCGTGCATCGTTGTAGAGGAACGGAGAATCATGGATCTACGTGCAAGATCCTACATAGTTACAGAAGCCCTTGAATACAATGAGAAAATTGATAAAGAGTTTCGCACAGAAGGATATTTTCCATGCGCCACCACAATCAGCACCGTCCTGCGTCTTAGAAGGCACCACCACCCATATCACCCCCACCATCACCACCAAAGTCACCACCAAAGTCACCACCATCGCCACCGTAGTCGCCGCCATCGCCGCCATAGTCACCACCATCGCCTGCATCGCCCAGTGCAGAGCCTAGCAAAGCACCACCCAACAATCCACCACCAACACCTAGTGCCGCTGCACCGCCCATACCCATGCCACCACCTTGTTTTCGTGGCGGCCGCCCATACATTGCCTGCTGCTGTGGATAATACCCCTGCTGACCATATCCAGGCTGTCCACTGTACGGTTGATCATGGGGTTGCGGATACCCTTGCGAATGCGAGCTTCCCGTCGCCTTGCCTAGCAGCTTTCCAAGAAGGCCTTTCGACTTGCCCTTGTCTTGCGTCGCAGGAGCCGCATAGAAGCTCTGGCTTTGCGGATAGTGATTCGCATTGTAGCCCTGTTGTCCATACTGGTTCGGCTGTGGTATTGAGCCCTGAGTGTAGAACTGACCCGCCGATCCGGCGCCCCCGTGTTCTCCTCGGGCGCGCGCTTCTTCTTCCTCTTGTAGCTGTCGAGCTAGGCGCTCGTCCTCACTTGTATCAGGCACAGGCGAGACCCCACCGGTAGATGAAGCTGCATATGGATTATTGCTGCCAAACCCGGAGGTTCCTGGGTTCTTTTCCATTGACGATCGCAATTCGGCACTCGAAGTGGAAGGCATGTGGTTGGGGGGCGCATCGAGGGGTGCTTCGCCGGGTGGATAGATTGGCTCGGTGGGCTTGTCCCATTGCGACTTCTTGGTGTAGAGGTTTACATAAAAGTACTCGCTATATTGGGCTGCGCTTTGTTAGGTTGGGTATGCGACGGCGATAGGATTCGCTCTACCATTCCAGACCGCCTTCCAGCCTTCAGGCACCTTGGGTGGCGGAGGACCCTATGTAATGTGAGCTGCTGCACGGAGAACCTGCGTATCTGGACGTACTGTCGGAGGCGCGTAGTCTGTCATTGTTCGAGATAATGATAAAGGCAGGGGGTCGTGAGTGGAGCAGTAAAGCTAAAAGTTGGCTGAAGGGTAGACGTAGACCAAGTAAAGACACACGGGCGCCTAACAGATTAGCGTAAATGGAGGGGAGCTACGGAGTAGCGGGCCATTCTTGAAGATGTGACGACACGGATACATGTGGCTGTGCAGTGGCGTCACACTACAGTCACACGTGCCATAGTCGTCATCACCAACAAGGTCTCCGGATAGCTCGGGAACGCAAATACACATTCAAAAATGCTGCGAGAGTAAGCGAATAGATACGGTCCTCGAGATAAGCATAAGAAGATTAATTACTAGCAAGTATGTGCAGAGCGAAAGTTGTGAATTACCTCCGTCCCTAGCCCAGATCGGTCAAAGGAATGCTGCACCGCGCCACAAAACACAGACTAATTCGTGCCGGAGGATGCGCGAGAACTTGAACGCAGTGCTGCAAAGCATAGGCCAACGCCCAAGGCTATGAATATTACCTCAACGATTTGTGGCGACGCAGGCCACGCAGAAGGGTAGTATTCGTACAGAAACAGTGCGACCAAAAGTACTGCGAAGCAAGCGTGTTCCCAGGGACAATTTATGGCCTTGTCGTACTGCTCGTTGAGTTGCAAGTTGATGTCCGGTATAAAACGATCGTTGTACATAGGGAGGCCGTAACAGGTTAAAGGTCTGAACTTACCAAACTCAACGGCTTGCTGTTAGGTAGTCGGCGGCCTACCTGACGTTAGATGTGTCCAAGGAAGGCGAAGAATGTCCCGGTCTTACCTTGTTAATGTCGTAGTCAAACTTTTCGAGTGCATTCAGGGCATCCCCTCGAGCATAACCCATACCAGTCAACTTCTTCAGGATCGGGTCATCGTGTTCTGTGCCAGTGCTGATAGCCCGACCAAGTTGAGGCATTGTAGGCGAAAGTTGCTTTGACGAAGAGGTGGCAGCTTCTTCACGGTCTAGGGTATCAAAGACGGATTTGCCCGTATCGCCGGACGATTGCTGTAGGCTCTTGTCTTGCGAAGATTCCATGTTTGAGAAAATGGCATCCCAGTCTTGCGAAGAAGAAGCGGGCTGCGGTGCAACCGGTTGTCCGAAGCTCTTGGAGAGATGCTCAAAATCGCTGAAGCTGTCTTCGCCGTATGCTTTGCCAGTGGGTGTCTGTTGAGAAGCCATGGTGTTAGACTTGGACGCGGCTGGAGAGTCAAAAACCGGATTGAATTCATCGAATCCCTCTCGATGCTGCGAAGAAAACATGTCGTCATCCGCCTTGTCATCCGCCTCATTGGCCTCTGTGAGGTCATCAAACCCTGCGTCGAAGTCGTCGTTGAACGCTGACTTGGGCTGGGCCTTCACATCGCTAGGTGGGTGAGATACAGCAGAGTGATACGCGTCGGACGGCACAGTGGAGGACGGGGTATCTGCCGGTGGCGGCGACGTAGTGGCCGACTTCGCAGCCGAGGACCCACCAAATAGTGCGGCACCTTGTCCTCCCGACGTAGCGCTAAAGGGCTTCTCAGGAGACTGAGACGTTGGCGGCGAAGTAGGATCTGTCCGAGCGGAGAGTAAGCCTCCAAACTCTGGGGGGAACTGGTTCGAACTACTCCTCTTAGGAACGGAAGAGTCATAGCTTGGCGGGGACATTTGCGCGCCGGGCGAAGGGAGAACGCTGGCACTCGATTCAAGACGACTTATTGGTGGCGGAGGGGCGTACAGATCGTCATGTGAAGCATCTCCCTCGGTTGCGGTTGAACTGACTTGTGGAGCCTGCTGCTGCCTAGCACCCGAGCGCCGCTGTTGAGGCGACGCCGGGGTGAAATTGTCGGCGAAGCCTTGCTCACTGGTGCTATCGCTATCATCATCGTGGCCAAGGTCCTCGATGGGCGGGAACTCCTTGGCAAATTTGCTAGAGTTCGACGTACTATTCGCTGTGCTGGGTCCAGTGTTCTGACGCGCAGGGGCAAACCCAGCGAAAGCTGCATCAAAGTCAATTTTCTGGCCTGCACGGGGTTGGTCGTTTGCCATCGAGGTGAAGGGATCTGTGCGGCCGTTTGTTTTGCTTTGCTCGCTCAAACTGCTGCCTCCGGTAGGCATTTGCTGCAGCGGAGAGCTGGTGTCTCTCGGGAAAGCGCCTGGGATATCCTTATTTGGCAATGGGCCCCCAAAGCCCGAGAACGTGTCTTTCCGCTCATCTGCCTTTGGGCCAGGCCTTGTATCACTAGTGACGCTGGCAACCGGAGAAGCAGTCTCGTTCCGTTCGAAGAGAGATGCATTGAAGTTATCAGTCTCAGTGCGCTGAGTGTCAGTGCGCTCGGCCATAGACTTTTCCGGCACCGGCGTACTAGCTGGCGAAGCTTTCGAGATCGTGGGTGTCTCATTACCCGGCGCACTTGGACCGCCGTACCTGCTCGCGGGTGCCGAAACCTTCACCGAGGAGCTGAAGGAGTCTGATCGTGGTACTGCATCCCTCAGAGGCAGGAAGGTCGAAGCAAATTGACGAGATTCAGGAGGGGCTGGGAGCTCGCCAGCACGTGGAGACTCTTGATAGGAAGACAATGGAGGAGACGTTGACGGAGTTGGCACATCGGCGCCTTCGGAGGAGCGCACGGAGTGACCAGAGGGAGCAGAGAAGGTTGGCACCTGGCTCTGACTGTCCGACCGGAAGGATGTAGGAGGTGCACTGGCTTGGGGTGAGGCAAAAGAACCAAAGACGCTATCAAAGTCCTTATGAGGACCTTCGCGAGCGAAACCGGACGGGGACATGGTGTTTTCAGCCGTCGGCTGGGGCGACTTGCGGAAGAAGGGGTTCGTGTTATGACTTGCGGTCGAAGTGGCAGGGCTAGCAACATTAGGAGTCGGCCCAGGTGGGCTGCGAAGCTCGTCGCTGGCCTTGCCGATATCGTTCATCTCAGATTTGATCTTGTCCCGCTCCCCTTCATTCGTAGCAAGCTGCTTTTTATTAATGGCCACCATGCCCTTCTGCTGCCGGGCATCATTTCTCATCTTATCGAGCTGAGGTCGCAGAGCTCCAATTTCGGCGTTCACCTGCCGAATACGCTCCTTGAGGTTGTTGTTCTCGCGCTGATCTGCTTCGAGAGCACTTCCAACTTGGCGATGTTGGGCCTGGAGGTCCTGTAGAGTTCCTTCAATTGTTGCAAGCTCCTGCTGTAGCTTGCGAGTATCGTTTCTAGAGGCAGCCAGCCGATCTTCAACTGCCTTCACATCCTTGACCTCTTTCTCATAAGCGGCTTTGAATTGGGAAAGCCGGATCTCCAGCTCGCGTTTTTGTTTAGTGACATTGTTCAAGTCACCCTCGGTGGCTGTCTTCTTGTTTTGCACTTCCTGCATCTGGTTTCTGAGAGTGGTCATCTGATTCGACATGTTGGCTAGCTCTGTCGAGTCCTGCGTCAATTTCTTATTAATCTCCGGATCACTTTCGCCACCTAAAAGATCGTCCATCGCGGAGGGTGGTCCCCGTTGCTGGGGTGCCGATCCAGCAGACGCTCCCGTTGAGTGGGATGTGAGCGTCTGACCAAATGACGAGGACGGCATGAACGGCTTGAAGGTTGATGCGGGATTCCGCGGCGAGGGCTGGAACGGATGGGGGGAAGTCGGAGAGGCAGCCTTGCTCGCAAAAGGGTCACTGTCGAAGGGTTTTGCAAACGAGCCTGAGCCGCCTGTTGATTGCTGGAGCTGGAGCTGGGCAGGGACGGGAGCGGGTCCAGAGAAGGCATCGAGCCCGAACAGATCATCTGCTGCAGACTTGGGTTGCGGGGCTGCAGGTGGAGGCTCTGGAGCAGAGAGCGACGGCACACCCACCTGGTTGCGCATGCTTGGGGGAATAAGATTTGGTGGCAATGCCGAGGGAAGCGCAGTTCGATCTTGTATCCGCTGTTGCCGAATCAGATACATGGCCACAGCAAACTCATCCCTGGATAGTTGTCCTTCCGACTTGATGTCCGCGAGATCCCAGATACCTGCCAGGATGTCTTCCGCAAGGCCCGAGTCGCTGAAGAAATGCACCGCCTGGTCTCCCGTGATGAAGCCACGGCCTGTCGTGTCCACTTTATTGAAAAGATTGTCGTAAGAAGCCTTTTCTTGCGGACTGATCAGCCAGTCGTTTCCGGTGGCTTGAACCGACTGCGTGGGAGGTGTGCTGTACGCGGGACGCAGGGGACTCTGATTTCGTTGCGGTCCCTGGCCACTGAACTGCCGCGGGATAGGCGCATTCGGTTCTTGCCGTCCCACGGGGGGAACGGGCCCTCGCCGGGCCGCCGCCTCGTACAGACCCGCAGGCAGCGTTGTAGGGACCTGCTTCATAGCGCCGGTACGGAACGATGCCAGCAGATGCATTGCGATGATGAACTCGGTGACACCAAGAGCACCGCGCTGTTCCGTGTCGGCCAGGTTCCAGATGCGACCCAGGGTTTCGTTGGGGAGCCTAGCCTTCTCGAAGATCTGTTTGGCATTCTCACCTCCCAATAGGCCATTGACGGCACCGGATTTCTCAAACAGGCCGGCATACTCGGCAGCTTTGGCGGGCGACAGCGGCGGCACCCGAATGGGCCCTCCGCTCATCTGGGGTTGTATGGTTCCACTGAGCTGGGGTTGTATGCCCCCCGCGGGCGGCTGTGCAAAGCTAGGGGCGGGTGCCGGGGCGGCTGGGATGGTCAAACCTTCGAACTTGGGGATGGGCGCAGCTGCAGCAATTAGCAAGCATCTCAGGCAACGGACGGGGGTAACGTACGCTTGAACGCGAGCTCGGGCGACGGGTCGCGGCCATCCTGGTAGTGTCCGATCAGACGCAGCACCTGGCAGAAGCCGGACGAGGTCAAGAGGCCACGGTTCTCTGTGTCTGCAATCTGCCATATCTCGCCCAGCACGGCCGGCGCGAGCTTTGTCCGCTCGAAGAACTTCACGGCGACCTCGCCCGTGATGACACCGAGCTTCTCCGAGTCGGCCTGCTGGAAGAGGTACTGGAATGCGCGCTTCTCGTCGGGTGTGAGGTTGAGAATGGGAGGGTCTGTCTTGGGTCAGCTCTTTGCGGGCACGTGACAGCGGCAGCGACGACGTACTCAATTCCCCGCTTGACGAGAGATCCGCCATGGCTGTGCGAGTGCGGGCAATGGATGGCGGAGGAGCATGCGATGAGGCTGGAGCTCCGGGATATCGTGTAATCGGGCGGGGGAGCAGCCGTGTGCAGGCGCCCGGGCGTGCAAAGGGGGACTGGCAAGCAACAGAAGCACTTGAGTGACAAGACGCGGCTCGCCAGAGGACGACGGCGCGCGCAGCTCGAGACGGATAGTGATAGTTCAGCAGGAGAGCGAGGGCGAGAGTTCCGAGGGTGGTGTTGTTCGTCGCCCAGGAGCTTGGGACCGGGGCTCCGCATGATTGGCTGTCGCCACGACATGCATGTTGCACTCAGCTGTCAAACCATGTCCACGCCCGTTGAGTCGTCCCCTCTGCAGCCTGGTGCTCAGCTAGATGGATCCATTCAAGCTTCACCATCACCAGCACATGACCTTCCCCCACATAGCGATTACATGCAGATGCATAGGGGAACGGGGTATTGCGCTTGCTATCTTACACTCCTCTACAGGTCATAACCGTATTACACGTTTTGTACAGGGCATGTCATTTACCGAGGAAACTCGGACAGCCAGCCAATTGCATGTGGACTGAAGAGGGGAGGGCATCACTCATCTCCGGGGCGCCGTGCATGCTGCGGCCTCGTACTCTTGACGAAGGCAAGACTCGGCGAGCCTTCTTCGCGCCGCCACGCGCGACCCAGCAGCCAGTCGGTGACGCTAATGACTTTCGCCGGCTTGTCGGACTGGCCGTTCTCCTCGACATGCTCAATCGTGTGCTTTACAATCCGGCCCTCCTCGTCAAACTCGAACAGGAACAGGCCGGAGAACTCGTCGTGCGGTTCTGTTGGGCGGCCAACGATGCTCATGATCTTCTCAAACGCCTCGCTGACTTGGCCGTGGTCCTTGTCCCTCGACTTGCCGCACGTCTCCCACTTCACTATAAGCTGCTCATGTCCACTGTTGTCTGGGGAACATGCCCCGCCTTTTCTGACAAGGCGCTCCGACAGGATCTTGAGCTTAACATTACCGACTACCGGCACCCGCCCCCAAGCGACTGGCGCTGTCCACAGCGCCGCCGTGTATGCAATCTTTCCGCTCACTGTGGGGAGATGAGGGTGCGTCGAGGGGAATAGGTGAAGGCTGATTCGTGGCGAGAGAATATCCTGTGGTAGCGGCGACACGAGTAGCGTCGGAAGGCGATCGTGGAGGATGCGTATGGCTGCGCGTGTCAGTGTTTGTCCTCTGCTATTTTGCTATGTGCCCATCCGTACATTTTCCTAGTTTGAGTTTGCGCTCGTCTGGTGGCGGATTGTCACCGCGACCCTCTGGGCGGAGGAGCGCACTGGAGCTCGTGAACCATGTCCGCGCTACTGAAGCCTGTCGCGGGCACACGCCGGTGATAGTCCTCTGGTACTGCTTGAGGCCGAGCGGTCGAGGTGCTGTGAGATGGATCGATGTGAATCGCGGGAGTCGAGCGCGGCTAGACGAAGAGAACAGCCGCCGCATCAGACCGGTGGTCATCTGTCAGGGTAACGAGATATGACCATAGATTATCCAAGTCCTGCGGCGCATGAAATACGGGATGGCTCGAGTGGTGGTTTGCAGATGGAGCAGTGGTGTTGGCTAGTTGCTAGGATGCACAACCCATAGCCGAGACATGACGTGGGGCGCCGTTTGGGGTAGGCCCGAGGAAGATATCCTGTCAAACACCCCGCCTTCCCAGGACTGCGAATCGATCATTGCATCATGCATTTCAATTGCTGCAATTGGTTGCTGAGGTTTCCGCCATACATATATACGCAGCCTCCATTACTCACAACAACGTTAGAACTGGGATACCACCAGTCACGCTCGCCACAGTAAAGGAAGTCTAGCTAACCCAAGCCTGCCGGTACAATAAGCAAATATGCCAGCTTTAGGCAAACGAATCGTCTTCACTGGTGGCTCCGGAAAGGCGGGACGACATGCGATTCCTGAACTGATGAAGAGAGGATACGACGTTTTGAACTTGGACCTCACCGACTTTCCCGACCCAGAAGCGAATGTCTTCACTTTAAAGACAGACCTCACCGACAGCGGACAATGCTTCAATGCGTTGACAACACACTTCAATTTCGCCGGGTACGAAGGTCCGAACGTACCTGGGCCGCCCGATGCTGTTATTCACCTTGCCGCCCACTGTTAGCTAGGAAACCCTATCACATATAGGACCTCATTCACTCTGCTTGAGCACGGGCCTTATGCCCTCGCGTATATATAGGCCCTGAGTTCGGTACATAGATCAATAAATCAAGTACTCTCTCTCCTCTATACTAAGAGGTTATGAGCCCCTAGACGCTGAAACTGCGTACACGAAGTTAACCAGTCGCAACGACTCTCAGCACGCAAGTGCACTCACTGTTCAAGATGTCCAACATTGCGAACGTCGACACCCTCTTTGGCAAGCAATTTGTCAAACTCTCCGGACCCGAGAACTACGACTCATGGAAGAAGCAAATCGAAAAGCTCGCACGCCTACATGGAATCTGGCGTTTCATTGACGGCTCAGAACCCGTCCTTGAACGGCCTACACTACCACTTGCCCCCGGCACCGTAGACACTCCTCCTGTCTCAGCTAGTAGCGAGAGCACTTCCTCCGTCACTACTCGCTCCGGCGCTCGCCGAACTCAACCCGTCGCCGCTACAGACGCCACCGACTACAACATCAAGGTCACCGCCTACAAGCTCGATTTAGAGAACTACCGAGACAACGACAATCGCGTCCGTTACGCTCTCGCCGTACTCGAGTACTCTGTCGAGGATTACGTCTGGAAGAACATCTCTGATAGAGGCCGTGCCCATCCCTACATATGCTGGGTTGATCTCCAACGAGGCTACCAAGCCGCCCAAGGTGTCCGCCTAGACCGTGTCCTTCGTCACATGGGTAAGGTTAAACTAGTCGACTACAAATCACCACGTGAATATCTAGTTCGATACAACGAGCTCTACGAGGATATCAGGGAGGCCGGCGGCAGCTACAGTCGAGGACAGCTGATTACCGACATCATTGCGGGACTACCACCACGCTACAACGGCTTTGTCGACCAGTACTACTACAACCGTGACAATGCTGCTACTATCGACGGCACTCACCACGCCATCTTCTGTACTAAACTTCTTCAATGGGCTGAGGATCACCAGGAGCGATGGGAGCAACAAGACAAGGAACGTGAGACCAAGAACAAGGACAAGACCAAGAACAAACCCGACGGTCAGGGGGGCCGCAAGCGTCCCCAGTGCTTCTGGTGCTCTATTCCTGGTCACAAAGAAGATGAGTGCCGCAAGAAGAAGGCCGCCATCGAGGCCACCGGCAACCCCAACCCACCCAAACCACCCCCACGCCCCAAGAATGACAAACCCAAGGACGGAGCCAAGTCCAAGGACGAAGTCAAGAACACTACGACCTCCCACATCGGCAATCTCGCCGCCGAGGAAGCCCCTCTTCACATTGTCGCATCCGCCGATGTCAATCTCGGTCTCTTCCAGAACGCTCTTCGCCTTTCCGACGACTGTAGGTCCCATACCCTTACCCGTTATGACATCGCTGACACCGCTCTAGAAAGCGTCAACGATACAGGGAAGGGTAACGGGAACACTGCAAGAGGTCAAGGCACGGGTATCTGTAGAACATCTAGCACAAGCCCTAGCATGACGTTCTCTGAGAACAGTCTACATGCTATGATGGGCGCTATCGAACCATTATCAAAGAATACATGGCTATGTGACAGCGGAGCCTCCACTCATGTCGTGAATGACCGTTCATTGTTCACTGATCTTACTTCCACCAACATCACTATCGGCACCTGCGCGGACGATTCCGATCTGACTGTAAAAGGAGGAGGTACTGTCAAAATACTAGTTACTTCCTCATCAGGTGTACAACGCACACTCGAGCTTCGCGAAGTCGCATATGCCCCTAACAGTCGCTGTAACTTATTCTCTATTCCATGTCTTCTCCGACGAGGCGGTATTACAGGCACATGGGATTCCCACGGCATGAGCTTTCTCGTTGCTGGAGTCGAAATTGCCCACGCACCGTTTAAGGGGGGCATGTTTCGTCTCACTATTGACAGACCCACACCAGAACCAAATCAACAAATCGCTGCTGCAGCTGTGGACTTCGACGACCCTGTGTGGGCAGCTCACCGCCGATTGGGCCACATGAGCCTGGAAAACATGAAACGAGCTCTCAAAGTCACTACAGGACTACACCTGACCGAGAAACAAATTCAGGCCAAGGTTGCAGAAACCTGCCCAATATGCTATACTACTCGGACACTCTACAAGGTCCCCAGGGACAAGGCCAAACGAAGGTATACGGAAATCGGGGATCTCATGCACGTCGATACGTGGGGACCTTACCCTATCCCCAGTATGAAAGACGAACGCTACGCACTATTTGTCACAGACGATGCTATCCGATGGACCTGGCCGGTATTCTTCAAGTCGAAGGACCAGATTGCCCTCATCCTAATCAATCTCCTCAAGCTAATCGCCAACGAGGAAAAGTGCATCATTCGACGCCTTCGATTCGACAATGAGTTCGATCAGGACATACTAATCGACCATACCACTGAGAATGGCACTGGTGTGGAACTAACCATTCCCTATGCACACCATCAGAATGGCTTAGCGGAACGATTAAATCGCATCATACGAGAACGAGCAGCAGCCATGATACAAGATGCCCAGCCCACATCCCCTACGATACGTGCAATAACCAACCGAACTGAAGAATTTCTTCGCAACGCCAAACTGCCTGAAGGACTCTGGACCGAAGCGATTGTCGAGTCTATTTGGAAGAAGCACTGCACACCAAGCAAGACACTAGGCTGGAAAACACCGTTTGAGCTAAAATACAAAAGGCAACCAGATCTCTCTAAACAACACGCGTGGGCTGCCCGGGTGTACGTGGCCTACCCTCCAGAGTTTCGGAAGACCAACGGACCCAAACTACACACACCGCGAGGATGGATAGGTTATTACCTGTCTACGCTAAACGAGTCTCAATGTCGTGTTTGGCATCCAGATTTGAGACAGGTTAAGCTAGTTTCTCCGAGCCGGATCGACGACACTGCCGGCATGGACGATCCGCAATACGGCTCTCACATCAATGATCGCGACCCACAGCCTGCTGTAGACACACCAGAAGAATCCTCTAGCTCCAATGAAGACAGTGACACAGACAACGACGAAGAGACATCATCACAATACAACGAAACTTCTCATCATTTCGGTCACTCCGTTGCAATGGCTATCAATAAGAAATCAATATCCGAAGACGATGCGATCGAAGACGACCTTCCGATTTTGCCGACGCGATACCCTGGAATCGAGGCTCGTTACCTGGCACACCGTCAAAACCGTCTGGAAGAACAGGAGGAAAAGGCACGAAAACGAGTACGACTCACTCGTACAACAGGAAAGAAGGTCTCCCATGGTAATTCCGACCCTCTCCCATGTAAAGGGAATGATCGGTTTCGTGCGGTGATTGCACATTCGCCCTACAAACCCCAATCTGACCTAACTCGTCCTACAACATCATCTGTCATACACTATCAGTCCGATGGCAGATGGACAACTCAACCGGAAGACACCACACCCCCTAACCGGTCAGGAGTGTCCGTTCAAGAGCCCATAGTCATCACCAGCGGAAGCGATTCAGACAGTGACGATGTCGACTCCGACCCCAGAGTGTTACCTGCAACCAACGCCACGGAAAACGACGCCAAATATGGCACGGTCATATACGACTCAGAGTACGAACACCCTGGCGAATACGAACCAACCCACAACAATCACGACGGCTTGCTTGTAAGAGATTCTGAGCCGGACGATGATTTCCTTTCCAACGAAACGTCTGCAGAAACACAGACTAGCATCTGCAAGCCCTGTCTGATGAGACGCGCGAAAGTATGCATCACAGATGTCGGACAAAAGAAATGCAGGCACTGCATAAATGCACGAAACACATGCGCTCGCGCTACGGCCCAGGACATAGCTTTCCGGAAACAAGCATGTTCTCCATGTATACAACGAAACAGGAAATGCGACGGGAAGAGACCCTGTGACAAATGTATCGAGAAGGGTACAACCTTGCAATGCAAGGACCGCAGGTTTTGCAAGAAGGCATCCACGGCAATTCCCTGCACAACATGCTCTCGATTCCCAAGGACAAGAGATAAGCCTGGCCAGATACGTCCAAAACACTGCGATGGCAAGGATCCCTGCAACGTTTGTATCGAACTCAAACGATCCTGTATCAATGTCCACGATGCCGGAAAAGAGCCCTGTGCCAACTGCACACAAGAGACTATGAAGTGTAATCGGAAAGATTTTTGCGACAAGTGCACTAAGAGTGGGCAACGTTCCTGTCGATATTACTCGCAGAACAAGGCAATAAGCACGTACACGTACAACGAAGACGTCTACGACGAATCCGAAATCGGATCCTGTCGACCATGCCTTTATACAGGACGGACATGTTCCGGCGACATACCATGTGTCCAATGCATGAGGATTACAGATAAATCTTACGCACACAACTCCTCATACCTCGCAAGAAACACATGCGTTACCATCACAGGCCGTAGGACATCAGTTGCTGCGCTCAAATCGGCGTTTACATTAATCGAAGACGACAACGATGACAGCAAGCATATTATTGTCCGCAACTCAAGCGTAGTAGAACACCCCCCCATGGCCATGCCGCCTCATTTTTGGCGGTTACGTGACAAAGAAGTCGCTTCCGAAGACGTCGAGGATCCCAGTATCTACGACGACGTTCTAGACAGCGATATGCTCGAGCTCGAGGACCACATCGCAATGGCTTCGGTTTCGTATGAAGCTGACAAAGCTTTCGACAACAGTAATCACTACTCGACCACTCAACATGCTACATACGACGACCGCCTTGATGGGGATCTTCTCGACCTCGCCAATGCACCATACATAGTCATTGATGATCACGATCTGGATAGCGATATTCAAGAGGCATACCATACTGCCATGAACGTTGCCCACCAAGCACCTATGGCTGATACAATTCGAGTGCCTACATCATACCTCGAGGCTACTACACTGCCCGAAGCAGAACAATGGGATAAAGCTAGCTGGGCTGAGATTCAAAGCTTGATCAACAAGGACGTGTTTGAGGTTACCGTTCTTCCTAAAGGCAGAAAAGCACTGACAGCGCGCATGGTATATAAGGTAAAACCATCGCCCACTGGAGAAGCTGCACGGTACAAGGCACGCCTAGTCGCACGTGGTTTTATGCAACAACACGGCATCGACTTTGACCAGTCATGGGCGCCAACAGTTCGCTCTACTTCGGTCCGCATCCTTCTCGCCCTGTCAGCCCATCTAGGCTGGTATCGAGGACAAATCGACATCTCTACTGCCTTCTTGAACGCCGAACTCCACGAAGAAGTATACGTACGACCACCACCACCCGTTCGCCTGCCAAAGGGGCATGTTTGGAAACTTCGCAAGGCCCTATATGGACTTGTACAAGCTCCCCGTGCATGGTATAAACGACTACAGGCCGAACTAATCCATATCGGCTTTCGTCTATCCGCCTACGACCCCTGCGTATACATCGACGAGAATAAACAAATAGTCGTGTCCATTCACGTCGACGATATCGGTATATACAGCACTACCGAAGACGCCATGAAGAATTTCAAGGATCGTATGGCCATGACCTTCAACATTACAGAAGATGGTCCCGAAGCTACTTACTTAGGCATGCACATTCATCACGATCGTCAAAACGGTACTCTCACGGCACACCAGCTCCAATATGCCAGACGAATCATCGATCGATACGAGTTACGCCAATTACCCGTCACTACTACACCATGTGACCACCGTACGAAACTACAAAATACCGGAAAACAAGCCACACCGACATTCAAGACCACCTATCTCGGCAAGTTTGGTTCATTAAATTACCTGCCGACACTGACACGACCGGATCTCGCCTACGCCGTCTCATTATACGGCAGATACAATGCCAATCCAGCACAAGAACATATGGACGGACTCCACAGAGCATACGCTTATCTAAAAGGCCAACCCGATCTCGGAATCACGTACACAAAAGCCAATGAACTAACGCTTACCGCATACGTCGACGCCGACTGGGCAGGATGTCCAGATACCAGGAAATCTACCTCGGGATGGGTATTCATGCTGGCAGGAGGGCCTATATCCTGGTCATCAAAACGTCAAGCGGTCAATGCAATGTCTACATGTGAAGCTGAATATATGGCCGCAGGAGACGCTGTAAAAGAAGCTCTGTGGATCAAACGCTTCATCAACGATCTCAACGTGGGCATTACCCTCGACACAATACCTCTCCACATCGACAACGCAGCAGCTATCAAACTGATACACAACCCCGAGTTCCACCAGCGCACAAAGCACATTGAACTACGTCACCACTTCATCCGTGATACTGTCCTTGCCGGGGACATTGACATCAAGTGGATTAGTGGGAAAGAGAACCTGGCTGATATGTTTACCAAAGCTCTCACGCCTCCACTATTCGAGCGACTCCGAGACATGTTAGGGCTAACGTCCCACACGGGTACAAACGCCGTAGCAATGTGCGCCCATCTAGGTACGGACACTCCCGACATCCCCACGGAGGACGAGCTCGATGAACTTCTATGGTGGGGGCTTCCATTCACAAAGTACGAGGAGGATATACTTTCCGAAATCCTATATTACGAAGAAGAGTCTAATTCAGACGGGGAGTTCGATTGGTACGAGCACTTCGGCATACCCGATAACATCTCAGAGACAGCACAAGAAGCTCTACTAGAAGCAGCCGCAGACTCGTACTGAACGCATTCATGCATGAGGTCCAGGGGGGCTGTTAGCTAGGAAACCCTATCACATATAGGACCTCATTCACTCTGCTTGAGCACGGGCCTTATGCCCTCGCGTATATATAGGCCCTGAGTTCGGTACATAGATCAATAAATCAAGTACTCTCTCTCCTCTATACTAAGACCCACGCCCGGAATATGCTGGTCAGTCAGTCAAACAATGCTCTGTTAACCCCAGCCTTATCAAGCCACAGGTCCCAGACAATGAGTGCTACAGCGGGAACGTTCGGTCCACATACAACGTCATCGAAGCGGCCTGCAAGCTCGGAGTACGGAAGATCATCATCGCCAGCAGTGAAACTACCTACGAAGTCTGCTTCGGGCAAGGCGATCTCGACTACACCTCGTTTCCTTTGGACGAAGAAGCAGACGTCAATCCCATGGACACGTACGCCATCTCAAAGCTATGTGGCGAACGGGTCGCGCGGGGATTCGCACGAAGATTCGGAGTGGATATCTACGCTCTCCGGATAGGCAACGTCATCGAGCCTCATGAGTACGAGCGTGACTTTCCCAAATTCATCAGCGATCCCAAGTGTCGCAAGCGTAATGCGTGGTCGTATATCGACGCCAGAGACCTTGGCCAGATATGTGATCTGTGTATCCAGAAAGATGGCCTAGGATTTCAGGTCTTTAATGCGACCAACGACACCATCACGGCTACCATTCCGACGCGTCAATTCCTGGAGCAGTGGTGTCCGAACACGCCCATTATGAGGGAGTTGGGCGAGTGGGAGGCGCCTCTGAGCAATCGGAAGATCCGAGAGGTGCTTGGATTCAAGGAGCAACACAACTGGAGGCAATACTACAATCCGGAGTAGTTGGCGAGTGGATCTAGAGAGTTAGACGGGTTTGAACGAGACGCGCTGTGACACAAGAACACAAACGACCCTCAAACTAGATTCTTCGAAACCAGGAGGCACCTTCGTCGTGATATACAAATGAGTTCCTGGCAGACTCTCCTGCCCCTGCAGAGCGGAGAGGTGAGGTTCAGATAGGAATTGCATCCCATAAATTGCACATGGCTTTAGCGTCTTGGCTGACTCCCGCCGATGTTCGCGAAACTTTTTGTTCGAGAGCTCAACAAGCGTCAATACCCCGTTGCGCCCATTGATACCCCCGACTGCTCTGTATTGCGTGTTCTTAGTCTGACTAGTATATAATTGTTCTTCTCTTGCCTTTAATTCGACATCGGATCCAACATGGCTCCCTCAGTACCAGATGTTGCGGCCAAGGTCGCAAGCGTCGCTACCGGAACGCAATCCTCAGCGAAGGAGTTTAAGAAGGAATCGACAATAGCGCGACTCTTGGGCGCAGGTACTGGAACGCCATGCATTTCGCAAAGCGCATAACTAACGGCGGTTAGGATCCGCTGGTATCGCGGAGCTCATGGTCTTCCACCCAGTCGACACCACAGCGAAGCGATTGATGAGCAACCAGGGCAAGGTACGCTTTCGCTTCTCGCCGAAACTCTCCTCGCCGCTGATAGCATACTCGATTAGATCACCTCGATCGCACACTTGAACTCGGTCGTGTTCAAAGACAAGGCCGCCGCGTCGGTTGGGGGTCGCTTCCTATCGCTCTTCCCAGGTTTGGGGTACGCCGCAGGCTACAAGGTACGCATGATACAGGCATGCTTTAGCACTATGACTAAGAGACTTAGATCCTTCAACGCGTATACAAGTACGGCGGCCAGCCCTTTGTTAGGGACTATCTCGCAAAGAACCACGGAGGCAGCTTCGATCGCACATTTGGCAAGGGCAATGGAAAGGCGATAATGCACGCCACGGCTGGCAGTATTATCGGTATCGGTGAAATTATCATTTTGCCTTTGGATGTTCTCAAGATCAAGCGACAGACGAACCCGGAAGCCTTCAGGGGCCGTGGGCTGTTCAGGATCGTTGCCGATGAAGGGTTCGGTCTCTACCGTGGCTGGGGCTGGACGGCTGCACGCAACGCACCTGGGTCATTTGCGGTATGTCCTACGGCCTCTCTCGATTGCATGGTCTAATGTGTAACAGTTGTTTGGTGGCTCCGCTGCGGCCAAGGAATACTTCTACAAGCTCACCGATTACAACGCTGCCAGCTGGTCTCAGAACTTCGTCGCCTCAATAGCCGGCGCTAGCGCTTCCCTTATCGTGTCCGCTCCCCTCGACGTCATCAAGACTAGGATCCAGAACAGGAACTTTGACAATCCTGAGAGCGGCTTCAAGATCGTCTCCAAGATGATGCGCAACGAGGGTTTCACATCCTTCTTCAAGGGTCTCACGCCCAAGCTGTTGATGACTGGGCCCAAGCTCGTGTTCTCCTTCTGGCTGGCGCAAACGCTGATACCTGCCTTCAACAAGATGCTCTAGGTTCGTCTGTTGACTTTCTACGTTGTATTATATAGGGCTGGGGTTATGGATGGTCATAGACGGTCGTCGGGCAAGCGTTGCAGGGCACATGGTGTGGGACATCTGTGAACTCTTAGAATAATCTACCTTTCTCCATTCTCTCGTCTCATGCGATATCATGTGGATCTGTACACATGTATATTGGTGTCAACATTTGTTTGCAGCTGCACTCGGGTCACGTGAAACTTGGACTGGGCATTCAGATATCCCCATTTTTGCAGATGATTTCAAGCTTCCCTTGGATTGCTGACCTGTGAACGGGCGAGAGAAAGCAGCTGATGCAGGCAAGCCAAGGCAACAGAGATAGGATGCGAATGTGATGTACCAAGGTCTCGAAAGCGACCTGTGACCGCAGCGGTCTCTCGTGCTAGTGCACAGACCCGTCACTTGGCAAGCGGTCCGTTGCCTTAGAACCTCATCACCGCGCATCTACCACCTGCGCTCTACTTAACCCCGACACCCCGTCGCTGTAACGTCCACATATCCCGCCCACCGTCCCCAGTGTACCGACACACTCGACATCACTTCGCCGTAACTGTCATAGCCACCGCCATCATGAACCCTGAGTAGTGCGTACCGCCCAACCTTCAGCGCCACGCCTTGGGGACGTGGATAACGGACATGGCTTCAGGATGTTGCTGACTTGAGCCCTGCAGAGTACCTTTTGGATTTGAGTGGTTCTCGAACGGCTCGAGATCCCCACGGACGACCCGGCTGACGCCTGCTCTGTAGATACGACTACCTCTTCAAGCTTCTCCTCATCGGCGACTCTGGCGTCGGCAAGTCTTGTTTGCTGCTCCGTTTTGCCGATGACACATACACGGAGAGCTACATCTCCACTATCGGCGTCGATTTCGTGCGTTTACCCTTTGTGATGGCTGCCTGTCAGCAGGTGATAGACTAACCTAGCGCAGAAAATCCGAACCATCGAGCTGGATGGCAAGACGGTAAAGCTTCAGATCGTACGTCACTCTACACGCCGCCTAGAAACTGCTGATGTTCTAATACCATGCAGTGGGATACCGCCGGCCAGGAGCGCTTCCGCACCATCACCTCGTCATACTACCGGGGCGCGCACGGCATCTGCGTCGTTTACGATGTCACAGAGATGGATTCTTTCAACAACGTGAAGCAGTGGCTCCAGGAGATCGATCGCTATGCTACCGAGGGTGTCAACAAGCTGTTGGTGGGCAACAAGTCCGATATGACAGACAAGAAGGTGGTTGAGTATACGGTGGCAAAGGTGCGTTAACGGTTGCGTTGCTCACTACGAGGCAGCAGTTCTGACAACCCATGTAGGAATTTGCGGACAGTCTCGGCATCCCCTTCCTGGAGACGTCTGCAAAGAGCGCCACCAACGTCGAGCAGGCTTTCTTGACCATGGCCCGCCAAATCAAGGAGCGCATGGGCACCACAACCGTTAACAACAAGCCCACAGTGCCCATCGGACAGGGCCAAGGCGTGCAGAGCGGCTCGGGCGGCGGCTGCTGCTAATGGAGAGCGTCCCAACATGCCAAGTTCCTACAGTTCCGGCGTGGGTGTTTGTCCTGGTGTAGCACGGCTGGGTACCTAATGCTCAGTGTCATGGTTTCTCTCTTCACAGCGAGTCGTCCCTCGATCTTCCATGCATGGCTTAGATGGGGCGGTTTGGCCCTGTTTGGATTCCTTCTCGGTCTCAGTAGCAAATTTTCTGCATCTTGGAGACGAAGGTGGTCACACAGGCGGATTAGTAGCCAGGGAAGCTGAATAGTAGACGAGATTGCTATCATGGCCATATTGTGTTGGTCACTGGCGTCATCTTCCCATTTCCTTTCTGGGTGTTTGGTAGTCTGGGCAAACATATCTATCCGCTAATAGATCTTTCGCGCGGGTGATTGATTGGTGATGTGAAACACGTTGCGTTCTTCTAGAGCCTCTTGTGCCCAGTTGCTGCACTACGATAGACATGGCCTCCTCACTATGTCTTTCTCAATTCTTGTAAACACACATACCTCTTAACGCTTGATATTCTCCAACCTGCGATAGAGAGCACTTGTAACGCTAGCGCATGCTGGGTACCTTCCGAATGCGGGCAGTCATCATGACTGACGTATGTTCCGAATCCTCCCAGGCACCCTCAAACGTTTCAAGGCTGTGCAATTTGGGCCCAACAGTGAGCTCCCTTCGTTATGTTCAGTTATTTTTCTTCACTTTCTGAGCAGTCTTGACTCGGAAGTGTACAATAGGTGCACGGGTTGCGCCTTGTCCCTCCCACACGTCACGCTAGGCCCTTCGCAATTCGGGTAAAGTCGCTGCGCATCCGACGTTGTTATGATCCTTTTGGAGTCTGGATCTCACAACTATGCCGTTTCGACATGGCATCGCCAAAGCTTCGCGATGGCTCGCTAATGAGCTTGGCCTCAAGGCCATGAAGTCGGCCGGAAAAGACGTCTATATCATTATCCTCGCTCGTTATCTTCGCCTTTTCGCGTACGGCGCCGTCGCTCTGATACTCGCACTCTACTTCGAAGAGCTAGGCTTTTCGGATGCACAGATTGGACTCTTTATGACTCTGACTCTTCTAGGAGATGTCATCGTCAGCCTGCTTCTAACCTTGATGGCCGACTCTCTAGGAAGACGAAGAACGCTGTTTTTAGGAGCGGTCGCTATGGCACTTTCGGGTTCCGTCTTTGCGCTTACGAACAACTACGTGGCATTACTCATGGCTGCTATTATTGGGGTTATCAGTCCTACTGGCAATGAGATTGGTCCTTTCAGAGCAGTCGAGGAGTCGACATTAGCACATTTGGTGCCCGAAGCTCAAAGATCCGACGTTTTTACCTGGTATGTGGTTCTGGCGGTGCTGGGCACCTCGAGTGGTTTGATAGCTGGGGGTCAAGCTGTGGATCGACTGCAGGCGTTGGACGGTTGGTCCGAGCTGGATGCGTACCGTACGATTTTCTGGACATATACTGGCGTTGGTTGTGTCAAGGCTATCATGACGCTGTGTCTGAGTCTGGAATGCGAGCACGGCCAAAAGAAAGGGTCACAGGAAGAAGAACGGCGCGTCGATGAGAACGAACCTCTATTGAGCGGTTATGCCGGTCGGAGTGCTTTTGATCAAGTGCGTTTGGAATCAAAGAAGAGCTTAATGCGGTGGAATCCTATCAGCAGGTTTTCAGAGCCTACTCGCTGGATCCTGCTTAAGCTGTGCAGTCTCTTCTTCTTGGACTCGTTGGGCAGTGGGATGATTCCCTTCTCCTTGATCAACTTCTACCTCGAACGCAAATTCCAGCTTGAGAAGGGGAAGCTCGGTGGGATCATGTCTGCTACATGGTATGTACCGTTCGAGGATTCAATATTCCATACTACTCTCCCGCTAATGTACATATAGGTTCATCTCCACTATCGGCAATGTCTTCGCCTCATCTCTAGCAAAACGTCTTGGTCTTATTCAAGCCATGGTCGTTACCCATCTGCCTAGCTCAATCTTCCTCGCACTTCTTCCCGCTCCACCCGGATTGCCAGCGACCATATGCCTCCTCGTGGCACGGGCCGTCCTAAACAGTATGGACCAAGCCCCTCGTTCCGCCTTCCTATCCATTGTAGTGCTCCCGGAGGAGCGCACTGCGGTCATGGGTGTTGTGAACATACTCAAAACACTGTCTCAAAGTGGCGGTCCATGGGTTACGGGCCTACTTGCAGGCCGTAACCATTTCTGGGTCGCTTTTGTAGCAGCAGGTTCACTGAAGGGCACATATGACCTCTTACTCCTTGTGTTTTTTGCCGGCAGAGTTGCGCCGCGGGAGGCGGCAATCCTTGTTGGGCAAGATGATGGGAGTCACGTGGAAGATGATAGGCCTGACACCGAAACGGACCGACATGTCGAAGAAGACCAATCAAACGCCGAGAACACAGAGGTGGCAAACCCCCTTACGGCGCCGGGATCCGGGTAGGGCACCCGCAAGCCCTGAGACCTCTCAGGAACAGTCTAGCCTTGTAATTGATCGGGCCGCGGTGTGCGGTTTTGGTGTGTTCTCTGGCTGATCTGGTGGTGTATGAGATGAATGAGGCGCATGATATGCCGCTAGTGCCGCAAAGGGCAACGGGCGGTCTGGAGCATCGGCTTGCTGGACCCTGCATAAGAAGTGACCGGGGGCTCGGGACGGTTGCGATAAGTAGCCGTATCGCTCACCTGCCTCTGCACAGTCATACCAAAACTCTTCACTTGACAGTGCTGCTGCAGGCCGCGTCTCTCCTTGCGTCAGTGACGCCTGCCTTTACCTCTGCGCCTCGCTCTTTCATTCCACGCTCCTTCCTGACTTTTGGCTGTCGGGGAACCGACTTCTCGCGTGCCGTTTTCCTTCATCCCAACCACAAAGCAACTCGGCCTCGTACATACACAATATATACGTCTGCACTGCTAGACTGTCCCTCGCGCACTGGTATTCAGCTGGGGACCGTAGAGTCCCTGTACCATCCGCCTCTCAACAAAAGCCCCGACCTATCACAAAATGGCACTTGTCAGCACCACCAGGCGGCCGCGTATCCTCTATCTAGACGCCTACGACTCTTTCTCGAACAACATCATCGCGCGTGTTGAACAGTGTGTTGATGCTGACGTCGTCAAATGCTTCATCGATACTGATTCCAATTACTTGGGGAACGCAGGGTTGACGGGGCATTCCACATCCAGTGAGGAGCTCGCTGATGGAATTACGAGCTTTCTCGACTACCTTAAAAGCTTCGATGCTGTCATCGCGGGGCCTGGTCCTGGCTGGGCTGAATGCGACCAAGACGTCGGCTTGATGAGAGCGCTGTGGACCCTCTCAGACGAGGACTTGCTACCCGTTCTTGGTATTTGTCTTGGCTTCCAGTCAATGTGTTTCGCATTCGGCGCGAATATCAAGAGACTTGGCGAACCACGCCATGGACTCGTCTCAGAGATCCTGCACAATAGGCAGTCCATCTTCAACGGCGTCGAGAAAGTCGAGGCAACTCAGTATCATTCCTTACAGGTTATGATTGGACACCGTATCCAGATAACAAAAGCTGTCCGCTATCCGGCCGAGCTCTGGGAGCCTACAGAATCTTGTCCTAACGTCAAACCGCTAGCTTGGGACTTTGACAGCAAAAGAAATGGCGCTGTACTGATGGCGGCGAAGCATGTTAGCAAGCCATTCTGGGGCGTACAATTCCATCCCGAGTCGATTTGCACGAATGACGAGGGCATGAAGATCATTCGAAATTGGTGGGACGAAGCTCGATCGTGGAATGAAAGCCGTGAAAAGGGTTCAAGGGACGTTTCGCCCCTACCTACTCGATCTCAGACCACGTGCAGATCGGTCCCTGGTGATATTTCTAGAATCTGCACCTTAGAGGACTTAGCCACTATTGTCGGACATGAACATGGAGAGTCGCATCAACCCTCACCGCCTACATCTGTTCACTGTGCCACTACTGGCAGTGGGAGACTGACGATCTCAGACATCGTTGAGCTCTTTAATGTATCCCATGGAGAAGCCCTAGTTCTGGAGTCTGGATTGCAACCGGACTTGTTACCCATGGCTGCCGGAACAGGCCGACACTCCATCATTGGTCTGATTATTCCTGGAGAAACACCAAGGATACATTACTATGCTGGGACGCAAGTTATGCAGTTAAGAGATGGTAAGGACAAAGTCGTGCGCGAGTGGCAATGCCCAGAACCATGGCAATGGATCCGCGATTTCATGGGGCATCTGCGGCAGATGATACGCCATCCACCTACAACACCCACATGGGCACCGTTTTGGGGAGGTTTGATGGGTTACGCATCATATGAAGCTGGGCTGGAGACGATTCAAGTACAGTTTAGGGAGAGAGCCACTTACCCCGACATTTGTTTCGCATATATCACCCGCAGTATTGTCGTAGACCACCAGCTCAAAAAGATCTACATTCAGAGCATACGCGGGGCAGAAGATGGGGTTTGGGTCCGTGATACTTGGGAGAAGCTGTACGAAGCCGTCGGCAGGAAGAGCGCGGAATCTACGCCGAACAGAACACCCATGCCCAAGTCCAACCCCTTTGAGCAAGACGCTACCCTCAACACATACCTCGCTTCCTGCACAGAATATATCGTCAATCGCGAAGACTACTGCGCCTCTGTTACCTCGTGCCAGGCACAGATTGCAGACGGTCAAAGCTACGAACTGTGTCTCACGAGCTCAAATCAGATCCGCGCCCGTAAGCCTCGCATCTGTCGTCTGTCGACATCAGAAAAAAACGATTTGTCGTGGAAACTCTACAAGCGACTCGCATCACAAAACCCCGCCCCTTTCGGCGCTTACATGCGCCTCCACAACGTGCACATTCTCAGTTCATCACCAGAGCGGTACATCAGCTGGGACCGCGCCCAAATAGCGCAGTGTCGACCCATTAAAGGCACCGTTGCCAAGCAACCCGGGGTCAGTGCCGCAGATGCTCACGCCATACTCTCTTCGTCTAAAGAACGTGCTGAGAACCTCATGATCGTTGACCTCGTAAGACATCAGTTGCATGGCGTATATGGCTCAGGAAATGTTCACGTACGAAAACTTATGGAGATCGAAGAGTACAAGACACTGTGGCAGCTTGTTTCTGTGGTTGATGGTGTGCCGCGGGGTGTAAGGAAAGCGGGGACGCCTGAGGAATGGGAGGATCCTTTGGACTACATCTCTGTATCGAAGTCAGCCTCGGAGGATGAAGAGTACCTTGGCTATGATGCTTTCGTAAGATCCCTTCCACCGGGCAGCATGACAGGCGCGCCAAAGAAGCGCTCGTGCGAGATTCTCCAGCGTGAAGAAGGGGAACAACGTCGCGGTATATACTCCGGTGTATTGGGCTACCTTGACATCGGGGGTGGGGGAGACTTCTCCGTCGTAATCCGAACCGCAATCAAGACGGACGACGCAGCTGCCACCTCCACTGAAGACGTTTGGAGTATCGGAGCCGGGGGCGCAATAACTGCGCAGAGCACCCCGGATTCAGAATACGAGGAGATGTTAGCGAAGTTCCAAAGCACATCGAGAGCGTTCAAGCCGCAGGATCTTCCTTCCATCCTAAGTGGTGAGGAACAGAGGAAGCTGGATCAGCTGGCGGCGGTGTCGGCTTCTTTGCATGGCGGAGGTGATGACGATGTAGGAGTGGATGCTGGGGAGATGGCGAGGACATTGCTGGGGACCTTGGAGAATTTTCGGGCGCAGTTGGAGATGTTGGAAAGGGAGGCTCTTATCTTGAACAGGGGTCAGAGGTGATAGACTTATGGCGTCGAGGAGGGGGGCTCAACGAGTACTGTGGCGTTTAGACGGTGGCGAGATACCATATATTTTAGAGGCACACAATTTACATAAAATTCAACATCCAGTCGTTTTGAGATGATCTCCTCGCACATGTAGACTCCTCTATCCGCGTCGATGTACAGACCAACGAACTTTGAACTAGAACTGGTGTACTTACTCGCCTCGCCCTCCACTGAACTAGCACCCGCAACGATCAATACAACTACCAACTCTAACACATTACACTACCAACACCCGCTCCTTCCAAATCAGCTTCTTTTCCAAATAGTATACGACAATGATATGTATCCACCCTGCTTGATTCTATCTGGTACCACGAGTAAATGCTTCGCAACTGTTCTGCAAGGGTCTCTCGGTCGTGTTCGGCAAGAAAGATGTTAACACCTCTCACTTGCAAAGACGGATCTTCGGGTTTCATGTGTGCGTGGGCGAAAATACAGGGGCAAAAGTTAAAAGAGCATGTATGTTGATCTAATGGGAAGAGCTGTGTGGGTTTGCTTGAGGGGGCGGTAATTAGGGTGCGATGGTTCACTGTTAGTCTGCATGATGAAGGGGGTCTCTGTCGTGTGTGATAGTTGACTTGTCGGACACGATGGGCTCGAGATACGTCAAGGCTAGCTTCTCACCCTACATGAGTACGTGCACAAGACCGGATCGAGGGCGTACGCTTATATTGATTGATTATGCCAATAGCGCAAACAGCAAATACGTCTTTTTCGCATAATCAGCTGCACTCTTTCTCAGCCTCGCCATACTATTCTCGTCCAGCTTATTCACATTCTTAAACAGCTCATCAATAGGATCGCCACGCCCAGTATTACCAATAAACCGCTGGATGTACAGGGCGTCGAAGGTTGCTTGCTTGAGCTTCTGCTCACTGAGGTCAACCCTAGAAGACGTTGATAGAGCTGCTTTCTCGGTAGGCTTGTTTGAAGGCTGTAGTTCTGCGGATGGATCGAGGGGCCTCTGCTCCGTAGGGCTATTGTTCTCACTTGGTTCTTGCTCTGGCTTCATTGCAAACGCAGGCTCCTTGCCAAGCTCCAAAATGCCGTCCAGGTTCTCTTGTAGGAGCGGGAATATCTTCTCACAGGCCAGGTCCTTGAGAACTGACACACACGCGGGAGCCCATAGATCACACCCATAGCCCGCCATTGTCTTCGTCATTCTTTGCACGTAGCGAAAAGCGTGGGGTGAAGGCTGAGCAGGTAAGGGCGGGTGACCTTCCCACAGAATATGACTATTTGATGTCGTCTTGATGGCTCTACTTAGTGACTTCTGGTACGCCGCGGTCGACGGTTGTACGACGTGCCTGGCGAGTGTTGCGTGCAGCGGTTTCAACAGCTCGAGTGTGAAAGGTGTCGCAAGGGGCGTCGCCTTATCCTGCAACCTCAACGTTGGAATCTTTTCACTGACTTCCCTCATCACCCGCAGCAGAAAGCATATCCTTTGCACATCCCCAGTGTCTTCACCTCTGGTCAGATCCTCAACAAGCTGTGCAAAGCTTTTGCCCATAACTTGAAGGGCTTCGGTCAGTGCCTCTTGCGTTTTCTCTTCCAACAATCTCGGATCGTCATCACTGAGCAATGTCTGCCGCGACTCGCCAAAGTCTTCGTCGTCCGAATCGTCGACATCGTCGGCGAAGGTATCGTCCCAGCGTGCTTCCTTCATCGACTTTACAATATTCCTGACTTGGAGAACTGAACTCATCCAAGCATCAAAAGTGGACACAATGTTGATGACAGGTTCGTCACGACCTTGGTGCGTACTACGAATTTTAGTTTTGAATGCCGCCGCGCCATTGGTCAGATGTGCGGCTTCCGAGACGGTATTCCAGAGTGAGAGACCGGAAGAGGAAGTCGCCGGTGACCACGAATCCAGCATGTGTGAGACTTCCGAGACAAGGGATTGGAGGGTTTGGGCGCGTGACCGGACGATGCTTTCGAGGTGACCATTCATTGTATCGCGGAGATGGTCAAGTACGTTTGCAGACTTGACGCCTGCCATCCGCGATCCGGAGAGTATCCACGTCTCGACGAGCTCTTGTCGTAGCGAGGCAACTTCTTCGAGTCGATGCTCGTTCTCGAGCGCCGTTTTGAGGCCGCCGAGGAATGCGGAAATGGCCTGTTTGGACCACTGATGCAGTATCTTCTCTACTTCTGCCCTCTGGAGCTCGTCATGGCGTGGCCAGGGCGTGTAATTGCGTGCCTCGTCTCCTATCCAGCGGTCGTGGATGTCTAGGTTGAGTTCGTACAAAGCACGTACGTCAGCGTCCTCAATGAGTGGTTGGGCTTTGAGTCTTGCCAGCGAGTCTGCTAAGCGTCGTGGGAATATCGCCTGCGTGTCCTGACACGTCTGGATGCACAGGCGTAGCGCGCCAGTCCCATGCTTGGCAAGCTCCTCACGGCGGTGGAGCAGGCCGACAGCGTTGTCCAGCCTCGACTTGTGGAAATGGCGCAGCAACTGCGTGGGCGTGGAGCTGGTCGCCAACGCGTACGCGCACATGGTCTCGAGCAGGGCCGGAGCGTCGCATGTCGCACCTGCCAGGCGTCTGTCGATGCGCCGTAACAGCTTTCGCCGCACCGAGAGTATCTGATCCCACAGCTGGTGTAGGATGGGCGGCGTATTGCTGGTGTGGGAGAGGGCTTTGTGTAGTAAGCGCGATAGGACGAGCACTTTGGCGACTAGCAGATGCGAGCCCTCGCCCTTCAACAGCCTTGTCATGACAACTGGACAGTTGCGCAGGACTACCAGCTGCGAGGCAAACGTATAGCTGGCTAGGTCGGTATGCGCAGCACCCTTCATCTTGCTTGCATTGCCCGTGATGCGCTCTACGGCCCTCGTGTTGCATTTGCGCCCTGCCCTGGCCAGCTTGGCCTCAACCTGCTCCATGCCAATCTCCATGCCTACAATGGTCTCGGCCGTGTCGAGGAGGTCGCGATAGCTCGCCCTGCCACTCAATCAGCGACCAAAACGACCTTCTGCGACATGGCATTCTTACCCCACCAGCGACCGCAGCTTCTCGCGATTTTCGTCGGCATTGGCGCGTAGCTGCTGCTCCAGCTTCCGCACCACGGGAATGGGGTACTGGAAGGCGTCTTCCCACGTCTTCAGCGTCCGCGTGTTGGGCGCTTCGGCCGCCATGGCATTGAGGCGGGCATCGAGCAAGGTGTTGGCACGTGGGATAGAGCTGCATGGAAAATTGTTTCACCGACTTAGTCAGCGCGACACGGGTTTAATGTGTTTTATCACTCCTCGGCCCACTATGCTCTTCAGCCATATCTACATACATCGCCTCCGGCGCAACCCTGTGGCCGATGCGGGTGTCCGCCCTTCCTGTTAGCGTGGGCGATTTGGGGCACACTATCAGATGGCGCTATGTACGTGTACTTCGACCGCGCCACCACAGGCAAAAGGTCGCCCTCCAAAGACGCAAAAGGGGTCCAAAAGGTGACTTTCGAAGAGAAAAATCCACGAAGAAGGCGTAGAATAAGAGTGGAGTTCTGTAAATCCTTCAGTTATGGGATGAAGTGTTCGCTCTCGCTCTCGGCTTTATGTATTCCATCCACACTTTCCCATCGTATGCGTCGTCCAAACAGAATGCCCATGACCAGTGCGAATCATGATTTGGAATAACCCAGGAATCGAGCCGGAAGAAATATTCCTTGAGAGTCTCCGCGTCTTCTTTCTTCAATGTCTGAACCCTGGACGATCCAGTAGATTCTACTTGGAATTCGAACCCACATTTAATTCGTAGTTTAGACCCTTCGCCCTTCACTTCTTTGGGTTTTTTCTTGAGTTTGTATTTATTCCTCTTTAAACTGTCCCAGTGCTGCATTTGACAAGACACGCCGTCGCGGTCGGTCCCGGTCACTGAATATTCAATGACTAGGTATTCATCTTCTTTGGAGAGTAGAACTTTAACTTCGTCGCTGTTTTGTTGTGTGGTCATACTCGCTCAAAATGTGATCAGAAAGATCGGCTATACTCTGAGGTTGGGAGGTGGGCCGGTGGGGAGTCGGATAGATACGTTTTCCTGGCTGAGGATTTTCTAGCAACCTTACCATGCCTAAATACAGTTTGAGCATATGTGAATGGGTCTTCCGCTACGTGGCATGACTGTGGTAATCATGCATGACCCGAGTCGCTATTGGCTCGAATGCTGACCGGAAAATGCATGCGCGCCATTCTTTTGAACCCCGCTTCGTCGTGTTATCTTCAGCC
>JASJFT010000002.1:300845-584743 GCA_030770425.1 Darksidea phi | reverse complement strand
AAACACATCGTCTAATTAAAAAACTTCCTTAATGCTGCCCTTAAGTTTGCACTTTCTGGTGCCGCTGCAGAAATATGGAATCCGCGTCTTTTTTTTTTTTTTTTTTTTCTTCGGTGGGGTGACCCGAGGACTGATAAAACACGTTATTGGTGATGATACATAGAGCTACTCATCCTCACTGTCCTGCCCCTGCTGCTCTGCCTGCTTCTGTGCTTCCTGCCACTGCAGTGCAAATTCCCTCAGGTTACCCTCTCCGCCTCGGCTGGCGTCCACCACATCCTTCGGCAGCTTGTGCGCGCTATACTGCGGAGTGGTGAACCCATATGCTTCGGGATCGTCTCGCCTCACAAGACGAAATTCTGGTGTCCACAGCTCAACGACGTCGTCCTCGCCTGTCGCTGGTTCAGGTATCTCAGGCTCTGGCAGTGTCAGAAGCTCGAGCCAGCTAAACAGTAGCGGGTCGGTTCTCTGTGCCCAAGGGTTAAAGTCCACCACCCAGACGCGGTCATGTGGTGGCGGTATGTAGACATCAAACGTGAAGTTCGGGTCTGGGAACGTGTCGCGTAGTCGGATGTCGAAAAACTCCTGCATCGTCTGACGGAGCCTGTCCTGCATCCCAAAGAGGAAGCTAAAGTGGTTGAGATCGCGTTGACAGATGGCAATTAGCTTGCGGTCGCGCACAAAGCAGCGGAACTCGACCGAAGGGTTGAGCGTGATCCACTTGCGCAGCACAAGGTGGTATGGAATGGAGACATGTGCGCTCGCTGCGTCCTCGTCGTCGGCCGTGTCGTCAAAGGCGTGCTGGAGGTCGTGCGTGACAAAGTCGCTGGATTTGAGAAGTAGGTAGATGTCGTTGGGCGTCCGGCACTCCATGCTGTTCGTCGCAGCAATCCACGTCGCATCCTTGGGGGCGGACCAGTTCAGCTTCGGCGCGACCGTCCCACCCAGTTCTTCTATGACATTCTCGATGGTTTCGTGCGTGCTCCTCCACTCGGCTGAAGGGTCGTAGTCGGCGCCAGCATCCTCGTCGGCTTCATTGTCGGCGCCGGAGAAAATGCCGCTGTCCGAATCGGACCAGGTGGTGTTGTCTCCGTCTTCGGGTGGGAGTATGATGCCGTCGGCACGCAGATAGGCGAGAAATGCATCGGGAAGTGGGATGAGCCGCGCCTTGGGCGTGACTGCGCGATACCTTGGATGCCAGCTGTGGTAGGAGCAGTTCAAGATGTGCTGTCTGGTGACGGGCGGAAAGGGAAGACGGGTGCTCATGGTGGGTGCGGTAGCAGAAGGAATGCGAACAGAGGGTTGGCAGATGCGGAGTGCGCGGTGTGGCGAGGATATGAGCCCATGGTGGTGACGGATGAGTCTTCATTGCGATCCAGATTTCGTTGGAGAGCGCGGGGCAGGCAAAAGCTCGGGCCGCCCACCTCCGACACAACTCCGCATTTGCAGCATCATCGCTACCATGACCACGGTCCGTTCTGCCACTCACCATCCCACCCACCATGTCGTCCAACGTCGGTCTCTCCACCCCGCGCGGCAGCGGCACCTCCGGCTACGTCACCAAGAACAAGTCCCTCCTCAAGCCGCGCGACAGGGCGGCGCCATACCCCGACGATTGGCAGCAATCCAAGCACCGCTCGCGACAGCCCGACGCCGAGATCCTCGAGCACGAGCGCAAGCGCGAGATCGAGGTCAAGGTCCTAGAGCTTCGCGACAAGCTCGAGGGCGAGGGGTACGTGTTTCCGTCTCTGCCGATACGGGCGCTAACCGCTAGCAGCGTCGACGACGACGAGATTGACGACCGGTGCGATGCGCTGCGCAGAAAGCTCCAGGAAGAGCGCAAGGCGGGCAGAGACACGGGGCCAGATGCGCGGAAACTCAAATCGCATCAGGTGCACGACCTGGCCAAAGCGAAGAACGAGGAGAGCGAGCGGCTGCGGAAGGCGCTGGGCATCTCGGCTGACTACGAAGAGGGTAGTCACTGGCGGAAGCAGGAGGAGCGGCTGCGGGACTCGCTGGTGCAGAGGGAGCGCGACGACGAAGAGCGTGCGGAGCGTGCCAGAGAGACGCGGCGTCTAGAGGAGGAGTCGGACTGAACGAAACTACCAACAATCCGGACGTCTGAGACGGCAGATGGCAATGAGCGAGATCAATTCCTGCGATGGCCTCAAGTAAACGTGGAAAGGAGCCACTCCCAGGTGGTGCGCGTAATGAGTCGCAGTCCGACACGGCATGGCATGACTGTTGGCTGACCCCAAATAGGCACGTGACTGCGCTGCAACCCCAGGCGCAGGTACTGATGCACCAGCAACCATTCGTAGATAGAGCTGTTCAAATGCCACATGGCGACATGCACCACTTTAAACACTTCAGCCCTATCGAACCCTGAGTCCCTACAAGCTTCCTGGCGGTCTGCCGTGTTTCTCAGCGTTGAACCCAGCCCTGAGGCCAAATGCACGCCGAACGGCTGCAAACCCATCTCACGAGCTTAACTGAACCTCACGTCTCCAGGGCCAAGATGGTCAAGCTCCGATCGCCCAGAGCATGGCCAGGCCTCCATCTGGGGGATTTGGGTCACAGGAGTATATGAAGCATATCTCGACGTCGCCGCTTCAGGCTCTGTACACCTGCCCCCAACAGGCTCGCATTCGGAACAATATCGAATCGGCACAGGCGCTTCCAACTTCCCCCTCCGGCACTGAGAGCACGGTCTAGGCCACGTACACGTGGGGTACATGTCTCACGACATCGCGGTCACCGGTCACCAAGGAAGAATGGCTCCCTGCGTATGGCGTCTGGCGCCTGCAGGCTGTGCACAGGACGGCTGCAGTAGCGGGATATTGAGCGTGTTCGTGTGTGTCGCTTTTGGGCAAGTCCAAGAAGACAGTGACGGCACCAGCGGCTGCGATCCGCATTGCAAAGGGCAGGAAATGAGCAGTCTAGGCATAGTCGCACGATGGCGTCGGTGGGCCAGGATAGCATTCTAGGAGAGGAGCAGGCACGCAAGGGGAGTCGATCCGATTACCAGGCCACGCCCGTCCGCTAGGCCTTCTCCAGCAGCGTCCAGCGTCTCCAGCAGCGTCCAGCGTCCCCAGCAGTGTCCAGCGTCCCCAGCAGTGTCCAGCGTCCCCAGCAGTGTCAGCAGTGCCCAGCAGTCCCCAGTCAGCAGCGCCTCCTGCAAACTCTGCCATGGTGGAGCGCCGTCTCGCGTACCCCGTATGCTGGCACGCTGTTCTCGAAGCTCTGCCCTGGGCGCCGCCCCCGGAGCGCATCACACCGAACGTCCTGGGGCAGACAACGTGCGCGCAGGGAGCATTATGATTGGCGTCTCGCTTCGACGTGCCCAGCGGCCAAGATTTCCGCCCAGCCTGCGCCCAGCCTTCTGCCCAGGCCGGCGAGGGCTGGGGTGTTGGACTTCACTCGAGTTACGGCTGCAAGTGGGCTGCGCTGGAAATGCCTCGAGCGAGCAGAGGCCCACTCCCCGTACCGTGGTGACATGCTGCCTCTGCCCGTCTGCACATGTTGCCTACCGGGTTCTTCATTGGCCCGCGCCTCGGCCATGCCGTGCGGCGGGAGACGCTGCGACTTCGTCCTTCGAGTATAAACACTGCAATGGCCCCATGCTGCGGTCTTCTCCTGCATCAGCCTGCACCTCCATTTAAACCGCACCGCACCCCTGTGCCCCTCTTTGTCCGGCAGCTCCGTTGTCGCCGTCTCTCCTTCATCCTCAGTCCCAGCCGCGAGAGCGAGCCACCGCAGCCATGGTGCTCACCGACTACACCTACATCTTCGTCATTGGCACCTTCTTTGCCATGCTCGATGCCTACAACAACGGTGCCAACGATGTCGCCAACGCCTGGGCCACCAGTGTCTCCTCCCGCTCCGTCTCGTACAGGCAGGCCATGGTGTTCGGAACCATCTTCGAAATGGTGGGAGCCATCACCGTCGGTGCGCGAACGGCCGAGACGATCAAGAATGGCATCATCCCACCGGCCTCTTTCAAGGGCGACGCCAGTGTTCAGATGCTGGCCTTCACCTGCGCCCTCGCCGGTGCTTCCATCTGGGTCATGTGGTGCACGCGCCACTCGGCTCACGTTTCCTCGACCTATTCTCTGATCTCGTCCATTGCTGGTGTCGGCGTCGCAACCGTTGGAGTCCGCGAGGTCCAGTGGGGGTGGAACAAGGGCAAGGGACTGGGTGCCATCTTCGCTGGTCTAGGCATGGCGCCCGCCATCGCCGCTGGCTTTGGTGCCTCCATCTTCATGCTCATCAAGGTGGTCGTGCACATGCGCCGCAACCCCACCAAGGTGGCCGTCTTCACCGCGCCCTTCTTCTTCCTCATCGCCGGTACCATCTGTACCCTCTCCATCGTCTACAAGGGCTCTCCCAACCTCGGCCTGAACAAGAAGCCCGCCTGGTATGTCGCGGCTGTCACCATGGGTACCGGCAGCGGTGTCTGCATCCTCTCCGCTCTCTTCTTCGTGCCCTTCATCTACTGCAAGGTCATCAACAAGGACCACACTCTCAAGTGGTGGGACTTCCTCAAGGGACCTCTCCTCTTTAAGCGCGCTCCGCCCGCCGACGGCCAAATCGTTGTTCCCAACTACGCTGTTGTCCAAGAGGATGATCTTCCCGAGATTGAAACACGCTCGCCTTCCTTCAGCGGCTCTGACCTCCCGGTGAAGGGTGCTGAGGATGCCATTACCTCGGCCGACCGCGAGAAGGCTGCCGTCCGCGCCGAGCAGAAACAGCTCACCTACAAGGAGCTGATCGCGCAGGGAAGGGAGAAGTTCCACGCGAAGCTTAGGTTGAAGCGCGGGCCGCTTGGCTGGGCTATGCGCACCCTACACAACAACCCAATGGGTGACGGCGAGATTTACGAGAAGAAGAACATGGTCATTCTTATCAAGCGCATTCCTGCTATGATTGTTGTTGGCGCTCTTTATGGTCTCCATTACGACATCCACGCCGCTCAGAGCGGTATTCACGGTACTCCGGAGGGTGCACGTATGGAGCGCGTCTACGCAAACGCCGAAAAGTACCCCAACGAGGTCGAATTCACCTACTCGTTTATCCAGGTCTTGACTGCCTGTACCGCCTCGTTCGCTCACGGTGCCAATGATATCGGTAACTCGGTTGGTCCCTGGGCTGTCATCTACGGTGCCTGGAGAACCGGTAACGCGCTTCAGTCCAAGGCCAGCGTCCCCATCTGGCAACTCGCCGTGCTCTCACTCACCATCTCTCTTGGTCTGATCACCTATGGTTACAACATTATGAAGGTTATGGGTAACAAGATTACTTACCACTCGCCTTCCCGAGGTACGTTTGACACACTGCTCCATGTCCAGCACATTTGCTAATCGTTATCTAGGGTCCTCTATGGAGATGGGCGCTGCCGTCACTGTCTTGGTCTTTTCGCAATACTCGCTTCCCGTTTCGACGTCTATGTGCATCACTGGTGCCACTGTCGGCGTGGGTCTCTGCAATGGTACCTTCAGGGCTGTCAACTGGCAGCGAGTTGGCCTCCTCGTCTTCTCCTGGATCATGACTATCCCCGTTGCGGGTACCATCGGTGGGGTGACCATGGCCTTGTTCCTCAACGCCCCGCACTTCAAGTAAACACTCTATGATTTTTCGGTCAAGAGGGCGATGGTGAAGTGAGGTCAGGAACAAAATCTGAGATACCCGGAAGTCGCTGGCTCGATGGCAGGTGTGCATAACGATGTTGTACTTCATCCACATAGACATGGGTTTCCTTTGGTCTCAACTCTGTCATCTTTACAACGAGGCGTGTAACATTCCCTCATTACAAATTTATAATCCATTCGCTACAAGCAATACTCCCTTGCTCTCAGTCATCTCTTACTACGGAAGTGATGATGCCCTCACGCGATGACCCCACAAATTCTGACTGCAACATCGACACAGCACAATGGAGACGCCCAGGCCCACGTATATGCTCACCTCGTTGCGAAATATGCTCGTACAAGAGCCGCTTCAGCTCAGCAGGCATCAACACTCGCCCGAGCATTACGTACATGCAACCATCACTCCCCGTGTCCAACCCCACCATCCACTCCTCAGCCGGCCGTATTCCACCCTTACGGCTCGCCAAGCGCCACATCTCCGCTAGCCCACCCCCTCCCTCCCACCTTCCCACCTTCCCAAAACCCCTCGGCCCAATATAGCCAGGGCCGTCCGTATGGGCCAAGGCTCGCCAAAATAAAAAGCTTGGCTTGGCTTGGCTTGGCTCCCGCAGCCGCTGCCCTGGCTTGGCGCGGCGATCGTCCAACGGCAGCGAGGAACGTGCCCACGTGGGGAAGTGAGAGGTTGGCGGGGGTTCCGTGCTGTGCTTGTTCTGGTCTGGTCTGGTCTCCGCTGAACGCGTTGGGCTGGGGAATACGCGCGTGGACGTGGGGTCCGCTCTCCCCTGGACGAGCCCGAGGACCTGGGTCTTGTTTCTTCTAGAAGAAGCGAAAAGGATTTATTTTTTATTGTTTATTTTTGGGACGCTGCGTTCGTAGTTACGTACGAGTGGGACTCATCTGAGCCTGAGAGAGAGGGGGCGCCCAGACGAATGATACACATGGTTTCTTGTCGTATAGATGAGCGTACTGAGCCGCTGGGCGGTGTTTTGGGTGGCGTGGCTGATGCCGTTGCTCGCTTGGCGGGCCGCAGGAGTGTTTGCCTGCGATACGGGGCTGTCTCAGGCATGAGTAATGCTTGTATGTTTTGTGACGTTGGGCGGTTCGGGTATTATTTCCGGGTCTTTGACGCAAAGAGTGGCGGCTAAAAGGTTATGTTCCGATGATCTCTCTTGGGGTTTCCTTGGGGCTTTTTTCTAAGGTTAGCTGTGAGTTTCATGGTGTGGTCTGGGTGCTCTGTGTTTAAAAATGTATGGTCCTTGTCGCTTTGTGTTGCGACAGGTAAGTACCGAAGTAGATTCTGCTCTTGGAAATCAAAGTACGTATGTGCGCAAGTCGTGCGAGAGGAAGAAAAGTAGTTTATACTATGGTAATTATAAGGACGGTTTTCAGAAACTTGAAGACCTGACAAATGGAAGACTTGCAGGAAGGAAAAAAAATTCTTCTAACTTTTTTCATTTAAAGGAAAAGGCCGTGTTTTTGCCCTGTTTAGGAAGGGTGACATGCGAACGCTGCATAGAGGTGAAATCTTTATTTCTGCTTGAGATGAAGTCTTAAGGTGCCGAGCCGAGCGCTCCATGTATTCTCTTCCCGACAACTATACTTTTTCGATGACTATGCACCACATGTTCCCATTTCCTAAAATATTAAAACTCGTCGCCCCGGCATTCGTCCTCAAAAAGTCAATACGAGCGCTCCCTTCCGATGGTGCCTGAGCGATTTGCGACATCCCATTGAGCGACGGCCATTGCACATCCGAGACTATCTCCAGGGAGGATGCTTGATTGGTAGAAGAGTGACCTGATGCAGGAAACTCCCACTGGGATACGCCAGTCTGAAGGTTCATGAATAGATACTTCCAAGCCTTGTTGCTTTCTTAGCCATCATAGAATGCAGCGTACGAATGTTCGAGGCGGACAGGGACTTCCGGCGTCGACCGATAGGCTTTCCAGCCCTGTGGGCAAGGTAGTGGGAATAGAATGTCGCTGATGTTCGCACTCCCTCCCGCAAATTTCGTCGTTCTGCGCCCCCTGAAGATGCTGGAGAAATGGGTACATACAAGGAGCAACTCCGGGCTTGCAGGTGTTTGCAAGACGAGCCCAAGCCACGTAGAGGAGATGCGCGAAGACGAGCTATCTGGAAGGCAGAATGACAAAACCCTGTCCCATTTTTTGAGAGATGAAGGCCGTTAAACTCCCATGGCTGCAACGGGAACATTCCACAGAAGAGTTTCCCTCGTCGGCGTACACTAATTTGGAAAGACCGTTGCACGTAGGACAATCGATACAATCAATGTGATATACCCGGGCGTGAGTCCAGTAGCAACCTTGGCCGGGCTTCACGTTGACAGTTGTCTGACATAAAATGCAAAGGTCGGCACTGCGGCGAAATCTCTGTTGGAGGTCTAACTGCCTGCCCGACTGCATGGCATTTGCTACGTCGGCGAGAAAACGGAGAATAACGGCTTGGTCGATGTGACGGTCCAAAAATATTGCCGCTTCGAGACCAATTTGAATGCGAAGTATCAAAAAACAGCGACTCCAGTAACTGATCATAAAACCTCTTCCTGGTCTTCCCGGTACATGCACATGTTGTCGGCTGGTGCCAAAGAGGGAGTAACGTAGTCAACTTCTTGTAGAGGAATGTCTGCTCGCATGCTAAGCGTAGTTCTACGAATGTGTCAGTTCACCAAGTCTTCCTTGGCCGGTCCTGAGCTTACCTTTGTTTTTCTATGAGCTGCTTTCGCTTGTGACGTTAGTCTAGCGTCATGAAATACTTTTCAATCTTGAGGACGAGATAACCGGATACTGAAAGAGCCTTAAGATGGCCGCAGTTACTAGCATGTAAGAGCATATTCGACATAGAGCTAGCACAGCTCTCTTCGAATTTTGACAGCACTGACCAGATTTTAGTCATAAGCTCCTCCGTCTGGTCCATGGATGCTTCTACAAGGTCATGGTGCACCATCAAGCCGTTTTGCGTGGATGGTTCGCGTTTGATGAGAGACTATATTTAAATAGTAAAATCGCCCCTTAACATTATATACCGCTCGATTATAGGAGCAAGGGTAAAGTAAGCTTAATAGCTATTCCTTAGCCCGATCGGCTCGGCTTAAATTGATTTCCCCTTACCTACCTCCGAACCATCTCCCCCCCCTTCCCCAGGAATCATACCTAATTACGTGATTAGAAGTTCTATCTAGCCTATCTTCTAGATTTAAGGCTAGGAATAATAGAACTTACTCTAATCTTTATTCAGAAGAGGTAGATATTATATTATCTTCATGTTACAACCACACCCGGTGCGCGTTGCTCCAGAACAGGCCAGGACGGTGCGGGCACTCTGGTGTAGCTAGCGACGAAAGCCATAGCTTAGTTAGTGATCCAACATCACGTAACGTCGACGAGTTAGACGAGTTGCGAGAGGACGGCTTAGCGGATTTAGCTGCACTCGTCCCCCAAGGTAGACGAGCTAGGACGAGTTAGAGAAAGTTATGTAACGGGACTCTGCTACGCTCGGCCCTTAGCTATAAGGAACGATATAAGAAGGTAGAGGATCTCCTTAGTTTTCTTTCTTAGTTCTTCGTAGTTAAACCTCTACACCAGATTGACTTATAAGAATCTTTCTTAATAGTTGTTCTAGTAATAGAATCCGTTGGGTTATACCTCACCTACCTATAAACCCAACGGTTCGAGCAACGCACTATCAGCCCTTACCCGGAATTTGAGTCAAGGTGCGTACGTCGAATAACCCTTAATTAATAGCCTACGATTTTTCATAGTATATTCGTCTAAGGAGTTATACTAAGGAAGTTTAACCTAGATATATAGCTAAGGCTAGATTTATTTAACCTTCTACTATATTTTTTGTATTCTTATAGCTATAACTATGTAGAAACTATAATAGGAATTCTTACTACGATACGCGCTACGCCCTCTTTTATAAGGCTTGGGTCGTTTTCCTCGTAGTCGTATCGTAATATAAGCCTTAGGTAGCGACTTTAACTAATAACCTTATATTTTAAGGTATTCGGGACAAATTACCTTTTTGTATTATCTTTTTAGGTTATTCCGTGAGTTTAACAACGTAATAGCTACTATTTATTCGATAAGACGCCCTTATTAAGGATTAAGCGCCCTTGTTAAGGATCGGGATATAGTACTATAGTACTACCAACCTAATAACGCTAAAAGCTACTTATTTCAAATATACGGTTCTTTTGCATTAAAAAAAGGAGGTAGGTATTAGAGAAAATTAGAAGTTTTTGTAGCCAAAGCACGAACTCCTTTTCTCCTTATTATTAGAGAAGACCGAACGAAAATGACGCGACCGAACGTCGCTTTAGTTTTGAAAGGCGCACGGACCGACAGTCACTTCACGCCTCATTATTACATGACTGTAGCTCGAAGTGGATGTGACAGTGCTAGAGGATGTGAATTATGGCTATAATGTCTACATATTAAACTACGAAAGAGTGTACTGTAACATTGCGCAAACTAATTATCTCGCAAACAAACAGGGACATAACGTAGAAAAGCAAAAAAGCCAACTCTTTCACCCCAACCTGAGTTAAGAATATCCTGCGGAGAGGGGTATATCTTTGCAATGCGGACCGCCCTCCCTCGTTCAATCATTTAATCGTAAGTGTCGTTACCATTTCGTCGTGATCGTCGTTGTATATTTCGAAAAGATACAGAGCGTAAGTACGACGAACCTTTAAACCCAAAGTACCAGGGACCCCAAACGTCAAAAGTGAGATTCGGAGGGAAATGTGAGGTGCCCATGATCTGCTCCCTTCAATGCGCGGCCAGCTATGGGCGTCACTGAGTCCCGATCTGATGGAAAATCTCCATGAAGTTTCTGGCATCTGCGATCGTCAATTGATAGCGGACATCGGGGCATGATGAGTGAGTACATACCATCAGGTGTTGTGAATGTCAACTGGTACCTGCCTGAAGGTCCCTTCGGTAGACTGTACCCGTTCCAAAATATGTAAGGATGCAAGTCACGGAATTGCACCGTGCAGTGGCTAACCCGCTCCATCCAGCTTCTCTGTCTAATATACTCTGTGACAAAAGCTGTCCAGATCGGGATCGCTTTTAGAGGTCCACGACGCGGAGTGGCCTCGAATCGGACACAGCCAGAATCTTTATCTCGAAATATGCGGAAGGCGTGGTGGTAGGGATCATCTCTGATTTCACTATAGCGTCTTAGCGGGGTCAACCCATCTCGAGCATGGCTGTTCTCACCCTCCGAATTCCTTCTTCTCTCCGGGCTGGAAGAAATCTTCCAATTCTTGCGGAGTCCTTACATTATCTTGACGTTTCATGGCCACAAGAGTGCAATAAAATAAGACCATTCCTGGAAATGTTAGCCTTAGGCGGATAACATGTGTCAAGTCACTGACTTTCGTAAATTGTGAACCTCAGGTTGGCCCAGAGATCGAGCTGTCCATCTTGACGGTTGAGCCGACATAATTGCAGGCAAGACTCGGTTCGCAGGACCTTCAACCCCGTAAGCGGGAAGCAGTATCTCATTCTCCGGCCGTCTGGGTCCAAGGTGAGAAACAGTATTCTAGCTCGGTTATCGTCAGACCTCCAGTACAATCGGACCCAGACGTTTGTTGATTCGAAAGGACTGGAAGGCACATTAGTTCATATCGTTGGACAGTGGTGGGTCACGCTTACAGCTCAAGCACTTTCTGAAAACCATCGTTGTCCAAAAGTTCCATTGCTTCCGGTTCGTCTCTTCCAAGGCATTTGGTCCTGCTGATTATTAGCTAGGCCGCTTCTCCTCCGCAGAGTTTAACCTACGGTTCTCCTAGGATTTGACACGGAGTAGTGGAATGTCGGCCATCGAAAATCTTCACGGCCCAATGGATTACGGAGTCACCAGAATCATTAGAATTGGCTGAATACGTCTGCGCTGTTGCCTTCGAAAAAGTTGGCGACTGTAGAAGGGGGATCTCAGGCACAGGAGGTGGAACATAAGGTATGTCTCCATATTGGGCGAGCGAGGAGGAGGAGGAGGTGGCGGCGGCGGCGGCGGAGGTGGGTGGCCGTAAGCTGGGTATGTCGAATATCGCTCGTATGTTGATATCGGTACAGCCAGAGATTGGGGTCCGGGTGTATGGGGCACTGCATATTGAAGTTAGATTCTTGTCGGCTCTTCCATAAAGGCATACAGCAAATGACTTCGCGGAAGACTAACGCGTGTAAACAAGGGATCATACCGTGTGCACGAGGATCTACCGCAAGTCTACTGAAGTAGTCGTGCTCCTGCTCCTCCGTTTTCAAGAGCTTACTTATACGAATCCGGATGGTTTCAATGTCTTCATCCCCCACGTTGCTATTCAACGTCAATCTCAGATCTATAAATCCATTTTAGTACGACTCACCCTTTCAAGATATCCTGCATACTCTGCAGATATGTCCTGTATAACTCAAGTCGTATGGGCAAGCTGATCCCTTGGGCGCGCAAGCCCGTGCAAGCATCTTTCCAGATCTGGGCATACGGTGGGGTGCCCGGGAGCGCCCCCGGGTGCCGTCGGCCGTTTCGCCCCGATTTGCTGAATATATTGCGGACATCGTCAAGCGTATAGCCCAAGCTCGGGAGACATGTTTCGAGATCCTGGAGAATACGGCCGGAATACCTTCCATAGCGGGACAATTTGAGATCATCATCTAGCACGCGAAGGGCACTGGAGATGGCGAGAAGTTCGGCGATGTCCCCAGTTATGTCCTTGGAGTACTGCGGTATTTCGTTTGGGAAGACGTGGAGTCCGGAAACCGTATCTTCAGCCTCCCTGGCGTAGTCGAGGAGCCTCTAATCTATAGCGGATCGCGTGACTTTCGAAGCGATCGTCCGGCCACCCTTATCTTTCGACTCGATATTAGCGCCCTTCTCGAGCAGCAGTTGGACGATAGCCTTATCGTCGTACTGGGCGGCTAACGACAGCGGCGTCCGACCACCCTCATCTTCCGACTCGATATTAGTGCCCTTCTCGAGCAGCAGTTGGACGATAGCCTTATGCCCGTTCCAGGCGGCCCACGACAGCGGCGTCAGACCACCCTCATCTTTCGACTCAATATTAGCGCCCTTCTCGAGTAGCAGCTGGGTGGTGGCTGTATGCCCGTTCAGGGCGGCCCACGACAGCGGCGTCCGACCACCCTCATCTTCCGACTCGATATTAGCGCCCTTCTCAAGTAGCAGTTGGACGATAGCCTTATTACCACGCTGGGCGGCTAACGATAGCGGCGTCTGACTAGTCTCATCTTTCGACTCGATATCAGCGCTCTGCTCGAGTAGCAGTTGGGTGGTGGCTGTATGCCCGTTCCAGGCGGCCCACGACAGCGGCGTCCAACCACGCTCATCTTTCTGCTCGATATTAGCGCCCTTGTCGAGTAGCAGCTGGGTGGTGGCTGTATGCCCGTTCAGGGCGGCCCACGACAGTGGCGTCCGGCCGACGTCATCCTTAGCCTCGGTGTTCGCGCCCCTGTCAAGAAGCAGCCGCATAACGGCCTCGCGCCCATTCTCAGCAGCCCATGACAACGGGGTCCGACGGTTTTTATCCTCCGAGTCGGTGTCTACTCTGCCAGACCTCAGCAGCAGTTTGACGATAACATCGTGCCCCATCTGCACCGCCCATGACAGCAATGTCCGTCCGCCATTATCCTTCAGATCGGCGTTAACATCGCTTCGAGCTAGTAGCATTCTAACGACCGCCTCATGCTCCCCCTTTATCGCGTGCGATAACGCCGTCCGCCCATCTTCATCCTTCGAGTTATCCTCAATATCATATCTTGTTAGTAGCAGCGATAAAACATCTTCGAGTCCTTTTTCCGCTGCCCGTAACAATGATGTCTGGTCTCCCGAATTCCATATATTTGTTATTGTATCTTCAGGGTAGATCTGCTCTGGAGAGATGTGTTCGCTTTTTACCGCTACCAATGTGTCATTGTTCCCTTCAATAGCGCTTGTGACCACTCCAGTATTCAAATCTTCATCAGAATCCGTCCGCATCATGGGATCCTCTGAGTTTTTGTCGTTTGAGATTATAGTTGCCTGGTAGTCATTCCAAGCTGAGCCGATATCCAGTTGAGCCTGAGACGAAGCGCCGCTGCTCTCTGCGAAATAGTGCATACGCTGATCTTCCATGGCACTTTGGGCTTGATCTGAACCTAAAAGGTCAAAATCAGTCAAAGAGGCGGTGTGAGCGGCGAGGTTGTCCTTCGTTAGAGGAATCTTGTTCTCAGTTGAATCCGTCATCAACTCATGTTGACTCGGGCGTCTTGGAGAGTCCTCTTCGGAACCATACATGGGGTTTGTTGAAGGGAGAGCCAGCAGCCATCCCTGGATGTGTGCTATTTTGCCTCCTTGAAGTGGCGGCTTAATCAACCCCTCGGGTAAGTCCATCCACGGAAGAGATTGCAGTGAAAAGTCATGCATGTGGTCGCCAATGTGCTCCAACAGCGATGTGGGGTCGATAGCGGTTGGTTGAGGTTTGCTAACGCACAGTGGACACACGTCAACGGATAACGGATCCGAGCGAACGCATACTTCCAACCATTGAACAGCTTCTTCTCTCGGTATAGAATCGCCGTGCTGTTCATGAACATGAGCAAGAAAATCGTCAGAACGAGAGAACGTGGTCGATTCGTCGGCATTTGTGCACACAAAGCACTCCCAATAATTGGACGATCTGTGCGAACGGAGGTGTGTCTTCCATTCCGTTCGCGTGACGAACAGAGGTGCGCTCATTGAGCAATCGGGAAAAATGCAGGTGTAGGGGTAGATGTCCGCCGACAAGTGCTGCCTGTATGCATCTGTCAGGAACCATAACCGATCTCAAGGAGTGAACATACATGCCTCCAACGTTGGTGGTCTTTACCAAAAGGAGACAATGTGATGAAACAGCATGGGCATTGGAACGTTTTCCGGTCCAAAATCAACTTCGGCGGACGTGGCCAGCCGGACTTCTTAAGCGAGACTGACATTCGGCTCGTGGCTGGCGTTGAAGGCGCTGGTGAACTCAACTTCGCCACATCAACCTTGTACACAGATGGCACTGTGCTTGTCCCTTCTCTACGCGCTTTCCCTTGGCTGTCACTGACCTGGTGCGACTGCTCTTCTGTCTGCACGACTCTTGCATTGTTGTCTCGTCCCTCAGTCGCGTCTGGCGGCTCGGAAAATGCAGAACAGATCTCAGCATCATCTTCCAGTCTCTTAGCGTGCTGTTTGGCATACCAGAATCGGTTGCGCCGGCGCAGGTTCGTAAATACCAATCGATCTAAAATCTTCCGCACATCGCTAGGCAGGATTTCAAACTCAGATTCCGGATCAAAACCATGAGAAGCCAGATAGGGGTTAGTACCAGGGCTCTTACTCTTTCTTTGTAGTGTTTCCTCGGGGTCGTTGTTGGCCTGGTAGGATGGCTCGGCGAACAACAGAAAGAGCAAGTATGACCTCAGCTCTTGTAAATCTTCCGCATTCACGCGAGTCGATGGTATGGTTTCCTTTTTGCAAAGAGTCTCGTAGTCTTTCCAGGTGAAGTGGCTATCCGCTTTGAGTGAACGTGATCCAGCACCAGCTGATCGGATATGCATTCCGACGGCGATGATTTGGTCTAGAAATGTCTCAACATCTCCCTTCGCTAGACTTAAGGGCGAGACATCGGGTCCATCAGGTGAAGAGATGAATGAGCCAGCATCGTCAGGCGGAGAGCTGGCTGACCTAGCTTCGGTAGACGAATGAAGCTGCGGACGGGCGATGCCACTGCCACCAGCACGTTCTAGGGAGGACGTAGTCGCATCCGTATCGGAACCTCAGGAGTGATGAGTTCGTGCACTTTATAGGTACAAGTCTAGAATACATACCGACCTGCGCGCACAGGGCTACTAGATTGGTCGTCACAGTAAGGAGACCCAGTATGACAGCCTGAGCATCTGGTTGGTCTGTAAGGCGCTGGTCAAGCGATGCGGACTTTCCTGCTAATGCACCGACCCCGGAGGCCCAAAGATTGAAGTCCGTTAGACGGTTTCCAACCCAGTCATCCTTTGGGTTAGAGAGAGCAGGGACTAAGAGGCAATCCTCTAGACTACGGCGCAACTTGATAGTGGCACGAGAGATTGGCCACAGGCTCTCATTGTCGCTCTCTTGTGTCTGCATAATGTGGAAACGTTCTTTATCAATACTCTATTGAAGCAAGGCTGAAGAAATGAGGTTGTCAGCTCCGCCAAGATTTGGATGAAGCTGAGCCCCTACGGCTTGGCGCATCTGATCGGCAACTTCGTTCTCCCCTTCCCCACCCTACAACCGCATCAATCGTCCCACGTCTACCATCTCAACGTCTCGATCGCAATCGGCACAACCCATTCTTTGCTCTACTAGCCTCCCGCTTAGCAGCGTGTCATCAGTATGGATGACAAGGCTTTGCGAGAACTTGCGGTAGATGCCACGAGTCAGCTTGCTCGAGTAGCTATAGCCGCTGCCTACGCAGCAACGGTGGCGCGCGGAAGTGCCATGCCTACAACAACTTCATCCCTGATGCTTCAAAACCTTGGCAAGCTCTCCGGAGCGCTTGCATCTGTATCGCAAACATTACAAAAAATGGACGGATATGAATTGAACAGCATATCGGCCAAGCTTTCAGAGCTGCTCTTTCAATTGGAAAAGAGTTGTACGGTTCGTATGCGGAACTCGACGAGCGCAAGACCCTTCAGACTGACAGCGGAGGTGTGTATAGTGGCCACTCAAGGGAGCTAACACTGCGCAAGACATCGCTTTGTATCCCGCGCTGCAAATGGCCAAGAACCCTTCCAAAAATCATCGGGCTACGTTAGAAGCTGCCTTCACCAAGTTCGCGAAAACAGGCGGTGACGAGGTGACAACACTGCTGAGCAAATTGAGCGCACTTAGTTCGACAGAACCTCTCCAACACCGGCACATAGTTGAAAATGCCGAACCTCCAATGGAGTACGATAGCGACCTCAATAAAACGTTGTATACCACCTTACAACATCACTCCCGCTGTACCTGTTCCGTCAACACCTCGCAACCTTCGGTGGGTCAACGGCACCAAGCATGGCTTAGACTGTCGGAGAAGGTGCGGAATCATGCCGGAGGAGCCTTTTTTGATGTACGCTTTTACGTCGAGAGGAAGTGGTTTCAAACAAGATTTCATGTTTCTAAGTACAAACTATCTTCCCTTACTCCGGGATAACTCCTTTTCTAACGTTTCGCAGAATCAAGAAAGCCAGGAAGACTGTCGGCTTCGCGAATGAGGTATCGCTTGGACCTACGTCTACAAACGAAGATGAAGATGATGAATCGAACAGTACGATGATCCAGAGCTTGTGCAGCCTTTTCGTGGAAGAAGTCGGACCCGTATGGATTCGCTTGAAGATCGTCAATGACAACCTTTACAATTTTCATCAGCCGGACCCAGACGATGCAGAGTATGTGCTAACATCCGCTCCGAGTCTCCCTCTATCAACGCTGCTAGAGGAAGGCAGAATTTCTTCCAAAGACAGAATACTGCTTGGTTATATTCTCGCCAAGTCGGTTTGGCGGTATTACAACTCTAAGTTTATGAGCGAAGCCTGGACGACCGAGTCAGTGCAATTTATGGAGAAGAAATACTACGATAGGTCTTGGCGTCGGAGGATTGATCTTCAGGATCCCTTGTTCGCGCTGCACTGGGTAGAGGGTGCTCAGGCCGAGGTAGCAGAGCACTCCACGGCCCGCAATGTTTGGTTTCGATATCCGAGGGTTCTTGCTCTGGGTGTCCTGTTAGTGGAAATAGGTCGCAAAGCATCACGACCTGACGCTGATGAACAACCCATTTCGACAGCTGACGTCGACATGAATACACAGTGGAAGATATGCATGATGATATCTAAAAGCGACAATTGGCCGGAGCTAGATTTTCGAAATCGAGAGATAGCAGATACATACCGAGCTGCTGCACAATACTGCCTCGATCCCAAAAACTTTCACGTCTCTTCGTCCGATTTATCAACATGGACGTCACAAGCCGATATCCGCCGTACAAGGCTCTACCAGAACGTTGTCTACTCTTTGGAGCAACTTTGCAAAGATGCAGCTATCATGAAGTCGACAGACCAAAGTGCGTCACAGGAGTATTACACGGTGGAGCACAAAGACCAAGGTAGTAAGGCCGCCTTTCTAGACATGACAACATCACGACTGTAAGAGATCTAGTGTCCTAATCACGCTCGTCCCTCACTGATAGACTGTCAGCTTGCCGACTTGTCCTGAGACATGGATGAATTGGGCCATGTCTCCGTGGCGCGGCATAGACCTTGGCAAGGAATACAGGGCGAAGTCCAAAACTAGAAGAATCCGAATTGCGGTACTTGATACAGGTTACAACCAACAAACCACTTTCTTCGACACACCACCGCGCCTCAACCGTCTCAAGCGGTGGAAGGATTTCACTGAGGAAGGGCACGCGGAAGCGGTAGACTACGACGGTCATGGCACATATGTGCTTTCACTTGCAATGAAGATGGCTCCTGTCGCCGATTTCTTTGTCGCACGCGTAGCCCGAAACACAGAAGACCTGGTCAGATCAAGCAACAATATAGCAAGGGCGATCCGATGGGCCGCAGAGAAAGAAGTTGAGGCAGATATCATATCTATGTCCTTTGGTTTTCCAGAGGAACCAACGGTGAAAGGTGAATATGTAATCAGCGATGCGATTTCACACGCTTTAAAGATACGAAGTCAGCGCATCACCTTCTTTGCCGCTGCCGCGAACGACGGCGGCAACCAAAGCGAAATGTTCCCAGCTCAACATCCAAACGTCTTCTCCATTCGCGCGACAGACCACAGCGGGCACTTCTTAGGCCTTAATCCTCCTCCGGACTTCGGTGGTGCGGATGTATTTGGTACACTCGGAAAAGATGTTCCAGGTGCAGGACTTGCCCGTGGCCAGGCTGACGTGCTCAAAACTGGAACTTCGATCGCTACACCAATCGCTGCTGGGATAGCAGCAACGATCCTTGGCTATGCGCAATTACGCCTGCATGATCAACTTGCGTCGAAGCGAGACCTACTTCAGTGGCTTTGGAGAGAACAAGGTATGCGGCGCATATTGTGGAGGGCATCACGGCAAATGCGCTCCAAGCAAAGGTATCTTACCCCCCACGACTTCATCAGCAGCGCCGACAATGATTCTCGGGATGCGATGTTAGTGGAAGCTGCTCAGCAAGCAAAGCAAAACTATCATTAAGCCGCTGAAGAGGGTTGAGGGGCTTCGAACGACCGATACCCTGTGGCCAGCGATAATGGCTGCACGCCGACGCAGCATTCTCAAATAGCAAACAATCCAGTCCTCAGCTATTCCCACACACTTCCCTTTCACTCCATCTCCTCCATCGCCCGTCGTCGTCATGATAGATGCACTGTGGCCAGCAATGATTTATACACGCCAATGGCAATCGCCCCTCTACTCTCCATTCTCGGTCCGCATGCAGCATCTGGTGCCTGCACACTTCCTCCCTGACCTTCAGCTCCGCCGTCGTCCGCCAATGGCTCGCTGACCAGGCAGCGTCGACCCGCCTTCCTTGTCCCGAAAACACTCTCACAGTCTATTCTCACTGGCACTACAATTAAGCAACGTCGCCAGTCTGCGCATACGAATATGAATCGTAATTCAGTAAACGTACTCTACTCCCATGGCAAATTTAGTCAGGTCGAACAAAGTTTACATAAGCTCTATAGCGCGTGGTTAAACTGTTGCATTCGCGTAAGCTTGGACAGTTGTCCACGTAACTGTGGTGAGTGCGACTGCAAAAGCGTTCGAATCACATCGTAACGAGATACAACCTCGGAGATGCACCAAAAGGGTGCTCTAAGGCTTTCAGGCCGCAATTATGCGTATGAGTCCAGAAACGGGTCGCGACTATGCATCCAGAGGAACAGTAGAGCATCGAAGAAACAGCCGTGGAGCGCCGGGGCTGGCAAGTACGAAACGCAAGTAACGGTCTCGTGACAACCACACCATTTTGAGAGCCGCCCCTCTAGAAGAATAGCCTCATGGCTCAAACGAAAGTGAGATATGGATGACACCGCAAGATGGCGTTTGTGAAGGAGAGTAAGCGTCGTTGAGACTTGAAGAAGTATCAACCGCGTATAGCGTCAAACATGCTACGTCATGGGAACCACATTCTTCTCTAGCGCCCCTTGATAATATATCTAAAGGGACTAGGTCCGTTCTTCTGGTACTTCAACTGTCTTCACATTATCTTCTTCGTACTCCTCCGCTATCTCCTTTAATTGTTTCGACGTCGCAGTCTTCACATACACATCATCCACTTCATCGACCGGTTTAGCCTTGTCGAGGAATGCAGCAGGCGAGTCAAACACGTCAGCAGATATCTTTCTGCTCCACCATTTCTTCTTCGCAATGATATGGACCTGATACGCGAAAATAATGTCACTGCCTGATCGAGAGGCAGCTCCAGTCGCTTTTGTACGCGCAACACTAGCCTCGGCGCCGGCACCTATTTCCTCAGTGACGGGGACATTGAAACCGGCTTGCGCTTCATGCTTGCGGGATGTCTGGTTGTCCAGCCTGAATCCCTTCGCAATCTTGATCCCAGTGATCATGTACACAGGCGCATCTCCGAACACCCCAGCCTTGATTGCTGTTTGAACCGCAGGTATCCTAGCCAGCTCGGCCGCCTCCGAGTCTGTGGGATCTTCTTTCATGCGTATGGTCTCCAGACTGTCCATAGTGTACTGCTCCAGGACATCTCGGCTGATGCTCGCACCTATATTCGCACTCGCTGACTGGAGGAACTGCGCCCATATGCTGCCATGCAATGCCACGCTGTTCTGGTGTGAGAATGAGTTCTCAAAATCGGTATGCGTCGCCGTGGCCGGCTCTGTGGCAGGAACGTGGAGAGGCTTGGTAGGGCGAAAAGGATCGGCGATGATGCGGCCTATGCGAATAGGGCCGTCCGGCTCGAAAGTGAAGTTGGGAGCGAGGAGATACGTCTTGAGCGCCATATTGAAAAGAGATCGTGGTTTCGCGACAATCACTGGAGCCACGCCTATGTGGGACTGTAGCCCTGTTAAGAAGTGCACCCCGCAGCTGATGGGCTGCTTCGTGGTATGAAGCCGCAGTAATGGGGGCGGATTCCGGGGGCGCGGGTGGCCAATAAGAGTCCATGCAGGAATTCGTGCCTGGCTGAGTCAGCAGAACATTGCATCCGCAATCAACTCAATATACTCTATATAACGTGTTGAGGACTTGTATTCTCTGCATAGGTAGAGAATTCCATTTCGGATTTACTTCTGTAGCTTGTAACACACTCTTTTAACCCCTTTTAATCCCTACGGGGTGTCACCGACGGGCCTGCACCTCTCCGGAACATTCCGAGATGGCGGAATCTCCCACTAGCAATTCATTGCTCCAATCCTTTCCCTTCCATGTCCAATCTCTCCATCTCCATTTTGGTTGGTCCGTTTCCTTCGAACAGGAAAACCTCATGTGCTTCTTCTTCATGAAGAAGATGAACGTGAAGAAATAGATAGTCGTCATCACAGCTTCAAACGAGGTAAACTCAAAGCATCTGCATGTAACAATAAGCAACGACCAACCAGCCATGGTAACCAATGACTTACCCTTACCCCAGCAATGTCCGCATTCCCAGGATAAGTAATCGCTGTGCATGACTGCTCGCTGCACGCATCAAACGGCTTGCGATACATATGTTTAAGAACTTGTTCGCGATCCGCCTCCCGCGCATTCGCGTCCACAAATCAACTCATAATCTGACATTCCAGTGAAATGTCGCTCTCCCGCAGCAGTGCTGTTATAACATAGTCGATGAGGTTGCGATATATCTCGAGGAAGAACTCCTTGCCCGGACATCAAAAGTACAGGCGGTTGAAGTTGGCGGCTGCATCGCAGCTCTATGTGAAGTCGAGATTGTTCAAGGTAATATTATTGGTTAAAACAGTTGTAGTTGCCATACAAAGGTGTGACATGAGTGAGTACTTGAATGCTGAGATCGTGGTGTCGCCCGAACATTTCCAGCGGCAGCATGCGGTATTATATATACCGGTTTTCGACCGTCGTCAGACTGCTCGGCCACCCCGCGCTTCAACCTGATCTGCGCCTATAAGCAGAACAATCAGCGGAGGCGAAGTGCATGCTTGTACGCTAATAGCTACTGGTCTGGTGGTCGTTCAGTTGTATGTGCGGCACTCACGCGCGTTTCGAAAAAACGCCCACTCGCAAAACCCCGCCAACACAGCCATCCTATTCAAATATTAAAACCACCACCACAACGCCTAAATCTCGCCTATTTAAGGTCGCGATTCGATATACGATGTTAAAATGAGGTATATAAAACTTTACCCTAAAAAGGCATAGGTAAAGGGTGCGGCGGCTTTCTACGATACTATACACTACGGTACCATATCCCCATCCTTGATGAGGGCGCCCGATCCTTGATGAGGACAATCCCCATCAAGGATGAGACTGTTCCTATCCTTGATTAGGACAGCCTTGTTAAGGTTTAGGATACAGTATCAGGCTCAGTATCAGGCTCAGCGGCTAGCCTCCCTCGAGCTCAGCAGCTGGCCTATATCGAGCTCACGCGACCTCTGCGCAACCTTCTGTAATTTATACAAGATTTCTTATATAAAATAGATTATAGAAGGTTATTAGATAGAATTAAGGGCGCGCGCGGGTGTTCGCGGGTATTCACATGCTAGCACGTGAAATTTTCTACGTCATATACTCAACAACCTTAATACTTTATACTTACCCTCTCGCTCCTCCTTCGTAGTAATATAATAAGAACTATATAGTTTATACGACTAAGTAAGGCACCCTCCTAAGCTCGATATAGGCTAGCCACTAAGCTTAATATAGGCTAGCCACTGAGCTCTGTTTAAGCCAGCTTCTGAGCTCGATATAGGCCAGCCGCTGAGCTCGATATAGGTTAGCTGCTGAGCCTGATACTAAGTCTGATACTGAGCTCGATATAGGCCGGCTACTGAGCTCGAGGGAAAGAAGAAGGGGAGACCGAGTATTATATATAGTATAGTTTAAATAGAGAATAAAGTAAATTTTGATTATTATATTTTTCTACTTTTTAAGTTTTTAGGTTTTATAGTTTTTAAAAATTAACAAATATAAAAAAAAAACTATAAAATATTAAATCTCTTTTTTTTAAACTGTCTTATCCTTGATGAGGCCAAAAACGTACCGTTTTCCCTAATCAAGGATGAGGGCAAAAAGAGGCTGTTTGCCCCTATCAAGGATGAGACAATTGTTCCATAGTGGGTGCTGCACTATTCTAACCCCATTTATATCTCGGCGACTCCTTCGTTCTTAATGACCAAGCAGCCAGGTTCCGTTCTTTCCATCAGACTCGACTTGTTCATATTCAATATCGATAATAGAGGGGGTGGTGATTGGGATAAAATCGCCTGCTTCAACGATTTCAGCAACACTGACCGAGCGGGTATTAGAACCGTACGATTTAGGTATCGATGTGTTTGTGAAGAAGAGAAAATTGCTGAATTCGTGGACTGAAGGACCGCATATTGTGAGACATCCATATTCAGTAGGTGAGTCGAAATATCAAACTCGACTTCCGCTAGCATGCACAAGCCCAAGCTTCGCAATCGTCCAACAAACCTTTAAAATGACAGTAGGCTTACGCTGCATCTTCACTACCGTACACAGAAAGGTAGCACAGGCGTATCTAAATCCAACTAAATCCAACGCAACTTTGTGTTGGATTAAGCGCAAGCGGCAGCTCATCCTCCCAATTATGCGCCGGGTACGATACCAGTTAAATCCCCCGCTCATACCCTTCTGATTGATCTTCTCGACGTAAATCTCGAAGTCGGCAGGGCTGATCAGCGTCTAGTTGCCGAGCAGCGGGATGATATCGTACTGCATGCCTTCGTACAGCGACAGTCCGCCTTTGCCATCCTCAGTCAAGCCCCCAAACACAGTAGTCAAGAACGACCGGACCTGGGCTTTAGTGCTGAAGTTGCGGTTGACAGCGGGGTCACGTCATTGCAGTTAGTACGCCATAGTTGGGTAGGTGTTATTCTGCACGAGATCCAGCATGTCGATCCACTCGAGACTTGGACCGAGCCACGGCCTGATATATGGAATTGAGATTGTGAAGAAGGCTTTGAGGTAGGAGGGGTACCACATGGCGAAGTTGTAGGCTAGGCCTGCGCCCCAGTCGTGGGCGCCGAGGATGATCTTCTCGCCTGGGGCGATTTGGTCGAGGAGTGCGACCATGTCGGTGGACATCTCCTTGAGCGCGAATTCGCTGACGTTGCATGAGGTTTCTGTGTTGCCGTAACCAAGCATGTTTGGTGCTATCACGCGGTAGCCGAGGGAAGTGAAGTAGGGAACTTGGTAGCGCCATGCGTACGAGAAGTCGGGGAAGCCGTGGAAGAGGAGGACGGTTCCGAGGGAAGCGTTAACTGGTTGGGATTCAAAGTAGTAAAAACGATGTCCTCCTGTTGTGACAGAGTGGCCGACTGTGCCTGGTATGATGCCGGGAATGGTTTCATTGGTCGTGGCTAAGGCAGTTGCACTTGCGACTGTAAGCCAGAAGGAGGCGGGGTATGTGCATGTTTGAAATGCTGAGTGAGTGTTTCCTATGATTGTCTGATGAACGATGGAACAGTTGACCTTTGATTCTTTATATACTTTATGATGTTCACAACGTTATGTTTCGTGTGTTTTCTCTGGCCGGTTAGTGTTATTACAAACGTCAAATCCTACATTACGGAGTTCCACAGCCTAACAGAAACTTAGTAAAGTAATTGATTACCATATCAGAGACGATTTCTCACCGTAAGAATGAACAGTGTCAATTTTCGATGTCACCGCCAAGGCTTGCTCTTGCCTTTTCTATCCTACCGCCAATACGTCGCCGCATCGCCCCTCGTCCGCTCCCAAGCTTTATCCAAAACATCAACCACAGGCTGTGGCAACAGACCCTCCTCACAAGCCTCTACGTTCTGTTACAGCTGCTCATACGAGCTGATTCTTAGGTTAATCCTATCGTCTCTGCTAGCGCTGCGCATCTTAAGCTTACTGTGGTGAACACACCACCTTAGCGCAACCTCACTCAACGGAATATTGTGCAACGGGCTCAACCAAAGCCAGCGCATCCACCACCGAATCTTTGAATACCTCTCCCGGTACATCTTGCCGTAGTTCTGCTTGTCAGAAAAGCGTCCCTGGGCAGGCGCAGCCTCCTTATCCAGTGTCGAGTACTCCCAGAGAACAGACCTGCCGCGAGAGGGTTGTAGATCACAAGGTCAATATTGAACTTGCGCAGACAAGGGAGCAGCTCTGTTTCCATCGTGCGGGTAATAACGTTGTACATGTCTTGGTAAATGGACGGCTTGACGTCCGCTCACAGATACCATCGACTTCTGCGACTCCCAAGCCGCAAAGTTGCTCAGGCCTAGCCTTGAACCGGGCTTCCTGGTACAATTGGTTGACGCATTCAAGCGTCTTCTCGAAAGGAGTGGCGCGGTCAGGCGCATGGAGATACATGATGTCCGTGGAGTCGACGCCGAGTTTCTCAAGGCTTTGAAGCCATTTTGCGCGCAGCTTTTCAGGTTCGTGGTCACCTGGCTGGACGGGGTAAACCTTTGAAGCGATCTGGAAGTCACGCTCGCGGCATCCAGCATCTCATGCGCACGCCTCTTGTTGGCCGCTGACGTGCGAGCCTGCGATGTCGAGCTCATAATAGCCATTTTGCGAGAGATAATCGAGGCATTGCCTGTATGTGTCGAGAGAGGTGATGCGAGCTCCGAGTTGCGTGTCCGGGCCAATGATCATGAGACCGAGGATGAGGCAGTTAGGCGTCGAGTTTGCCATGATGTGTTGAATGGCAGCAGGATATGCTACGAGGATGACTAGATGACGGTTGACACCTTGTGATAGCTTAAATGAAAAGCTTAACACATCATGAGGGGAACAGACGCCGATAACGTCCAAAACGGCCAAATGAGGCTAACTCACATTGTGTGATCGGAGTATGTGTGGAGACGAGCGCGGGAAAAAGTCTGGAGGAGGACGCAACCTCGACGGGAATGCTATAACCGTTAAATACCAAAACTACTGACGTGTTAAACAGACGGACTGCAAGCACACTCCGAGGCAAAAGATCTGCGGCTCCTGTGTACCAATCTATGCACTTCGCATACATGATACCCCGTGGCCCTCTATATCTACCGTAATTCAATAAAACGTTCCTTTACCGACAACCCTCGCATCTCGTCGAAGTCCTTTGAAAAGACTCAATGCACGCTGTACATGTCAACAACGAGTTAACGTCAGGATTAAAGAGTAGGGTCATCCACCAACCACCCCCGATTACACCACGCACTCCCTGTTCCGCGTCAGAAGTTGCACGAAGTGGATCACCACTACCGAAAGGTAAAATTCTAGCTTATTCTCTGTCTACTACATTTCGATGAACTTGGAATGGGTCACAATGCATCATGCTCGTTGTCGCCATGCTATGTGTTCTCTCCCTTGCTTGTATGCACCTGCTCATTTACATTCACGCAACGTGATTGCAAGCTGAAATTTGATCCTGACCAAAGGATGCGCAAACGCATCTGCAATGATAAGATGGCGGAGTAAAATCACAAAGTCCATTCACACGGGAAAGTGCTCGAGAGCCGGGTATTGAGGAAACTGATGGAAAGGTAAATCAGTGCTTAATTGTCCAATCAAAACTGATTTTCGACGCTTTTGATTTCGAGCCATCAAGTCCAATGCAATCTACTACCCAACAAGGCGACTCTACCTGTGGTAAGGCCAACCGATGGAGCGGTTCAGAGAATGCATGAAGATTGGAAGAGTAGTTGAGTGGCATACTGCCGCTGCTTCTGGAAACTTTAGTTACTAAAAGCTAAGGATTGCTAGAAAGGTAGGGATAAGATGTTCACTGTCGTTGGGCCATTGAACCGCCATACTCGCGCCATATGCAGCTTCACGGAATCTACGAAGGTCATCGTTTTCCTCGATCGCTGTAGGCGGGTTCTCGCTCAGCTGCTCGAGCTTCTGCACCAGTGCTTCAGCTTCGTCTGCAGACATCGACGCCATATCGGAATTATAGTGAATGAGAGTATGTAGACGGTTGCCAACTTGAAATTGTCTTAAATATGAGAATGGCGAAGGCTGTCGAGATAAGCGTAGGATTCAATTAAGCCCTACGTTAAGGTAGTAGCGGTATAGCACTGGTAAGCAATGGGGCAGGTACCACTCAAGGCGGGGCCAAATCCACTCACTTGGTACGCCTCATGCTTGCATGACTAGACCGTATTATAGATAGCATTTTATGCCATGCTTCCGTCCTTCAATCCATGCGCTAGAAAACGGAAGTAAGACAGCGCGACTCATCACCAATTCGACGGCTGCCCTCTTAGTGGAGAAACCCTTCCGAACATGCCCGGGTAATATTGGATCCCACGCAAGGCCAAGAACTTAGATTCGTGCCTCAGAAAGAATCAACAAGACAAGGCTTCAAGAGGAGAGAGATGCCGAATCGATGTTACTATGTGCATGCAACATCTCACTTATCGCTCAGGTTGAGCTGCATCGTGAGACGAATTACGGCGAGGGTCCAACAGCATACTCATCGGCATCGGTCGAGATTTTGGCCCACGGATATATACAATGCAATTTTTAGTGTGGATAACGTGCGGCTTTAGCGTCTCTACTGTGTAAAAGATCCTCCTGTAATGTATATACTCATAAATAAATAGGCCCTTCTATAGTCAATTACTTCATTTTTTAACGGGTTAGCTGTCAAGGAGGCTAATAGTGCACGCCCATGATGCTTCTGATGTGAGAAAGGGCTCTTCAAAGTGCAAGTTGAGGATTCGGTGCAGCTGCCTCAACAAGCTTGGGTGGGCGTCTTCCATATCATTCTACAAATTCAGGGGCATGCGCCCAAAACAGGCCAGGTCCAGCAAGTGGCAAATTGAGTTTCCGGCGATAGCATATTATAATGTAGATAGGCCTCGGGGGAGACGGCGCAACAGAAGGAGGTTGCCTCGGATAGACCAATGGCCCGCGCCTGCCAACGGCGGACTAGCTTTATTCCGCTTCGGGCAGGTGGGATGGGAGCATTGCCGACGACCCTAGCCTCTCATTGGCTGGCGATAGCTCCGTGCAAGCAACATCTGATCTGCCACTGGCTGCGTGGACGGAGATGCATCGGGCCCTAATCAACCCAAACGAGCATGATCGCAATGCGCCTGGGGTGCCTTCATGTAAAAAGGGCCATGCCCCCCGCCCATTTTTCCAGGACGACACGTTCCATTGCTTTGCGGCATCATGAAGTCTTCTCTCGCCACAGCTCTGATCTTCCAGAGCATTGTCCTTGCCGACCTTCTCCCTGTCCACTTCAAGGCACCGACACCTGCGCACTTCGCAGACATTGTGCGCAATGATACCTATGATTTCGGCTGCAGACCGATTGCTCACCCCACCGAAGATGGGCAATTCAGACTCCATGCGCTACTCACCGAGGCGCAGATAGCCCACATTAGCAAAGAGTACGAGTTCACGCTCGAGATCTCAATTTACCGAGATATGGTGAAGAGAGCGGCTAATGCTCCTATTGGGACTGGGGACCGATTCAAGTCTGGCACTGTTGCGCCCGTTGGACTGGGGACGCAAGCTTCCGGCACAACCATCAGCAGCATTCTGAACGTTGCTGAGATCGGCTCTGCTATCAAGGCTCTCGGTAGCGCCTACGGTGTTTCTACGGTTGCACTGCCATATAAGACATTCAACGGCGCAACCCAAACCGCCGCTTATGTTGGCGCCGGAACCGACAGGTCGAAATACCACCTCTATCTCAGCGCTGGCATGCATGCACGAGAACGAGGCGGTCCGGACAACCTCCTCTACTGGATCTCCGATCTTCTAGCCGCAAACAAATCTGGCACTGGACTTACCTACGGCAAGAAAACATATACCAATGCCCAAGTTAAGGACGTACTCAGCGCTGGCATTGTCTTCTTCCCTCTCGTGAACCCTGACGGCGTGACCTACGACCAATCTTCTGGCTCCCTCTGGCGCAAAAATCGCAACACCAAGTCCGGTTCTAGCGGCAACTCCATTGGCGTAGACATCAACCGCAACTTCGACTTCCTCTGGAACTTCAAGAAGTATTTCGATCCCTCCGAGGCTCCAGCGTCCACGTCGCCCAGCTCAGAGGCCTTTTCTGGAACCGCGGCGGCCTCTGAAGCCGAGACTAAAAATCATGTTTCCGTTTACGATTCTTTTCCTAAGATCCGCTGGTTTATGGACATTCACTCTGCCGCGGGCGACATGCTCTACAGCTGGGGTGATGATGACGACCAATCCACCACTACCACTATGAACTTTCTCAATTCCGCCTACGATGGTAAACGCGGCCCCGTCGGCGACTCCGCTTACAAAGAGTACATCCCCTCTGCTGACCTGACTGCTGTCAGGAAAGTCGCTGCCGCCGCTGTGGCCGCTATGAAGGCTGTGGGCGGCCGCTCTTACACTTCTATCCAGGCCGTGGGATTGTATCCCACCTCTGGCGCCAGTGATGACTACGCGTATAGTAGGTATTGGGCAAAGAGCGGAGTGAACAAGGTTTATGGGTTTACCATGGAATTTGGGTATTCGACAAATTTCTATCCCACCCTCTCCGAGTTTAATCAAAATATTCTAGACACGAATGCGGGCTTTATGGACTGGGCATTGACTGCGATCAGCGTTGGGCTTGAGTAAATGTCCGTCAACAGGCCGAACATTCCATAGGGTAATGAATTACATTACATTATTTCCAATGAATACTGAATGATATTGCTTTCTCTGGTTTGGCCATAGAAACATCGCTGATCAATGTCGTGATTTAAGCCACAAAGCTTATGCTTTCATTTTCGGCCCCCCATTCGAAACCTCTGAATGCGTAGAAACTTGGAAAATGTATCAAACCTGATAGCGAATACACTCTGCACGCGTTGGCCGTAGAACATGATGTAAGCCCTGTACAAGAGATGCCAGACCTTCAGCCTGTCCATGCTTGAATGCGTCTACTTCACTGGTTTTAACCGATTGCCAACATACAATTCGTCAATTCGTAGCTTCTCTTCTCGCCTTGTCAGCATCCTTCGCTTCATTCTTAATATATGCATCTTCTATCCAGGCGGTAACATTGACTTTAGTAACCTTTCAACCCCCTTTGCGGCCACATTACCCGACCTTGGTTCTACTACCAGACTATTCAGCACACAAGCCAACACCACGAAATGTTCAAGGAACTCCCCGCACTCATCTTCGTAGGACCGTTTCTCAGTTATATGCTTCATTCTGGAAGGTGAAGTCTTTGGATAGACTAAGAGGAGTTGAGTATAGGGTCCTAGTTTTTTGTTATAGTTAACGTCAATCATGATTACGAAAGTCTCAATTATTTTACTTAGAGGTTACTGCTTCTCATCAATATTCGATGTTTGCTTTGTAACCGTACCGTCTCATCTTTCCCTGGAGCGTTTCTAGGAATAGTTATGAATAATTAATGGTAGACTGTCGACATCAAAAGAAACAGTCCTGCTTAATGAGTTTGCTGCACAGCTCTTGAAATTTGTTATAAAGATCTGGCATGTAGCTAGGCATCTTTGGCCGCATCAAAGGCAAAGCACTTTCGTCCAAGAAACTAGTTCTGGCTCCTAATGGTGTTTTCGAGATAGTATCCACAGTTGTTATTTTTGCTTCGTGAGAAAGATGATGGAGGTCGCAGCGCATCGCTTTTAGTCTAGTAGCACAGCTAAATATCAGCCATGAATAAACAGTTCACAGCATTGCTTTGAGTTCTGAAAATATCTAAACATACGAAAGGTCCCATACTGCTTTTAGACTGCTCATGAAAGCCTACGCAAGACGTCTCAAGGGTCGCCACAGGAACGCCTCACCCTCTCCCCACCCACCGCTCTTTGGTCACCATCTCCTATATCTAGCCGTCCTGCAGCGGTACAGGCGCGCCTCCCATTGGTTTAACAATGCCATCTAGGCCATCTACACCTATCTTCTTCTTGCCTAGTTCTTCCGCGCTTCCCTCAGCTGGAGATTCTGTCACGGCCTTTCTGCTTCCTTCTCCGAGATATCCGCGCGCTCCTCCTTCGTACCTCCTTTCTAAACTCATTCATGGTATCGTTCGCCTTGCGTTCCACATCCTGTATTATCATGCGAAGGGGGGGTTGCCAAAGACGCGAGCGAGGCGGGTGGAAGCATTAGGGCGTTGTTGGATGGAAGGAATGAGGCCTACGCCATTGGTTAAGGTAGCGCCAGTGGAAAGGGCTGGAGTAATTGGGATAATAACGTGACAGCGCGTCGAAGTCTAAATCAGACCCAAGAGGGTATGAGATACGCGGGCAGTGGGATGGAAGAAGACATGTTCTCTGGAAGGATCAGTAGAATTCAGCACGGCAGCAACAGCAGTGATGAATACTGATTCGAAGTTGCCGAAGACCTCGTGGCCTTCATCAGTCGTTGCGATGGATAAGGAGGAGGCGGCATCTGCAAGATTTGAGTAGGTTTTGTTCTTCTGCTGGTCCGGTAAGCATCGCGGGATCGACCTCGCAGCGGGTATTCCATTCCTGCCTGGCAACATCTGCTTCGCTCATCACGTCAGCTTTCGCACGTTCCTTTAGCTGTGATCTAGAAGCCTGAGAATCTTGAGTAGAAGATATAGTATAGTGTTAGTGGAAGACGTGTAGCACATGGATCATACGTATTTTCGAACAATGTTGAAACGGGAACAATTCTGCGTGACTTCGTGAAGCCTGCGAAAGATTGAATAATGGACAATGCAAAGTTGCCACTCATGCATACCGAGTAGCCAAGGCCGTCCTGCTGCAAGCATCGTAAGATCTGATATATAAGATTCGAAGAAAAAGCAAAATGGCACAATTTTGAGCAGTCGACTGGTATATTGCCGTGAGTGTCATCCTAGTACCAGAACGCCGGTGCCATGCGCTTTCAAGCTGGCCCAAAGAAACTATGCGCGCAGTAACTCTCTTGCAGCAGGCTCCCGTTCGATTTCGTACTCAATTTCCCGACGCGGACCCTTCCCAGCCTTGGCAGATTTCTTTTTCGGCTTTGGCGGTGGGCCGGCAGGTCGCTTCCGCTTGAGGTTCGCAAGTGTGTGTTTGAGCGCCTCGGCGTCGTCGTCTTGCGAGTCGTCGTCTTCCTCGTCGCTTCCACTGGCACTCTCGCTGTCTTCGTCCCCTTCATCCGGACTCTGGCCTCCGACCCAGTCTTCAAAGTCTTCCATGTCATGATCGGATTCGCCTTCAATGTCGCTGACATACTCGACATGGGCTGCCCCAGTGTCCAGCTCGTATTCGTTCTCAACCTCGTCGTCTTCATCTTCGATGCCGTCATCCAGATCCTCGTCACGCTGTGCTTGTCCTTCCTTTTCCAGTCCGCGCATGACGCGCTTCCAGACATTGTGCTCGACGTTCAGTGGCCGGTCGCCATAAGCCTGATTCGGTCAGCATTCAAGTGCGGTACCAGTGCATTGCAGAACGTACTCCAGAGCGGAGGCGGTCAATCAAGACGCGCTCGATGGATCGCTCGACCTTTGCCGCAGCGAGTGCCTTTCGCTCTCGGCCCTCTTCCCTCCGCCGCACCTTGGGCGCTAGTCGTGGCACTAGTTTCTCGCCTATGCGCTCTTCCTCCTTTGCCAGCTTCTTGATGCGCAGATTCACCTGGGTGAGTCGTGTGAGGCGCTGCTTGTTTTTGTGTAGCAGGAACTTGGGAAAGTACCGCAGGTGGGTGTCGACGAGCTCCAGCGCCTGGGCATAGTTCTTGGGCAACCGAATCTTTTCCCACCACTTGGACGGCAGGTGCGCGCGCTCGATGGCCTTGATGTATAGGTAGAGGGTGCCGGTGGCGGGGTCTGAGCGGATGGTCGCATATCGGGAGTTTGCGAGGGGGCATGACTGTTTCGAGCAGAAGCCGGAGACGTTGTGCTCGTTGCGGCAGAAGGTCTGGTCCTTTGTTGTCTTTAACTTGAAGCTGCAAAAATCGGTGCCGATGACGCTCCAGACAAGGTCGTCGCTGGCCATGGTGGTTGTGGTGTGGGGCGGTAGTGTGCAAGAGACCAAAAATTCCAACAAGTCGAACTCTTGGCACGCCAAGCTATTCTATAACGAAGGAAGACTAGCGCAGAGATTACATGCAACCGATCAATTTGATGTGATGGATTGACTCGCTCCCATCTCTCACCGCTCCGGAATGAGAGCAACCATCGCATCGCTGCGATCATCTGCATCCCTTGTCTGTCATCGCCGTGTCCACCATGCGTCGTTCCCGCACGCAGATGTGCCTACCATCTACGCCCTCTCCACGGCTGCTGGCAAAGGTGCCATCGCCGTCATCCGCGTCTCGGGCCCCGCGTGTCGACAGGTCTACCACGGCCTGTGTCCTGCCGCGGCCTTCCCAAAGCCCCGCTACGCTGCCCTCCGCAAGCTGTATGCGCCGCATGTCCGCCCGACCCCCGCGACGCTGCTCGATTCAGGTGCCCTCGTCCTGCACTTCCCCGCTCCCAACACGGTGACGGGTGAAGATGTGCTGGAGCTCCACGTCCACGGTGGACCAGCTATCGTCCGCGCCGTGCTGGCTGCCATCCCCCAGTGTGGCGTGCTCCGATACGCAGAGCCTGGCGAGTTCACCCGCCGCGCCTTTGCGAATAATCGGATGGACCTGCCACAGATCGAGTCGTTGGGCGAGACGCTTGCTGCCACCACTGAGCAACAGCGCAGACTTTCCGTGCGCGGTACAACGTCCTCGCTCGCTGTACGATATGAGCACTGGCGCCACCTCCTGCTGCAAGCTCGTGGCGAGCTGGAAGCCCTGATTGACTTCTCCGAGGACCAGCACTTCGATCAGCCCCCGGCAGTTCTTTGCGCATCTGTCGCCGACCAAGTCGCGAACCTACGCTCTCACATCGACGCCCATATGGCCAACGCAGTCCGAGGCGAGCTTCTGCGGAGCGGCATTAGTGTAGCACTCCTTGGTGCACCTAATGCCGGGAAAAGCAGCCTCCTCAATCGCATCGTCGGCCGTGACGCCGCCATCGTTTCGCAGGAAGCGGGCACCACCAGAGACGTTGTCGAAGTCGGCTTGGATCTGGGAGGATGGCTTGTCAAGATTGGAGACATGGCTGGCTTGCGTAAGGCTGGCATTGTCGGCGCCGATGTCGTCGGCGCTGTCGAGCAAGAAGGCATCAAGCGCGCAAAACAACGCGCCCTCGAGTCAGACGTCCTCATCCTAGTCCAGGACGTCACAACCGAGATGGATCCCGAAGTCACAGAAACAGCACAGCAATGTGTACAGTTAGGCATCAACGTCGTTGTCGCTATCAACAAGATCGATCAAGTTCTCAGTGCCACCCCATCACTGAACAGCTGGAAGGAGAAGATGCAGTCTGTTCTAGCGATTCCTGCCGAGCGCATATTCTTCATCTCATGCAAAGATAGCAATATCAAGACCTTCCTCGACGGCCTCCTCCAAACCTTCAGAGACATGACCACTGCCCTGGTACCGGACTCTGAACCGGACCCATCAATCTGGCAAGAATCATTGGGCGCAACTGAACGACAGCGTGTGCTGCTCTCAGAGTGTCTCTCGCATCTTGATGCGTTTTTGGGAGCCACCCGAAGCCCCTCTCGTCAAGTTGATGATACCTTTGGCGTCATTGAAGACTCGAATGAGGTTGACGTTGTTGTAGCCGCTGAGTCCCTCCGCCTGGCCGCAGAAACACTTGCCAGGATTACCGGACGCGGAGAAAGCGGTGACGTGGAGGAGGTGCTAGGAGTTGTGTTTGAAAAGTACGTTTCCTTCAGTCCTTTGATTCTGCACGTTTTTGCCAGGTGGTCGCCCGACTGCGCCGCTATATTGGACGACGCCTAATCTGAGGCGCTGCAGGAGTGTCTCAGTCAGATGGGTCATTCGATTCCAACTTTGCACCTCGCATCTCGTTGAGAGAATCTCGACCTACTTTAATGGTGGTATTCGCAACTCGCGGGGATGACGCTGACTTTGATTGCATCTTAGGTTCTGCGTGGGAAAGTAGATCAGTGAGATCTACCGAGTGAAAGCCATTGCAAAAACGCCCCGACTTTGAATTCGTTGGTGTCATATGATTGCGTGGAAACACCGCCAGGTACAGCTAGAAAACAGGGAGTGTGGAGTGACACTGCCAGCGCAACGAATTCAAACCGGTTATATGGCCAGTGGACTGAGCTGGGGAAAAGAGGTGAAGCGCCATAACATGGAGCAGGAAAAAGAGCTAGATTCAGAAGCCTAAGAAGAACGCCATAAACGCTAAAGCACACAGGAAATCCGCCCACGCTCAGCGCGGAGCAAGATCCGATCTATGAGAACGCCGTACCATGCCATGACCCTGGATATCCCTTCCGTAACCCGTGAACCCATAACCCATAGCCCGTAAACCGTTTCCGTTTCCGTTACCGTTACCCGATGTCCCGAGACTCCTTCGCTCAAATGCTATCAACGAAAACCAGTAATGACACACAGAACCCGACAGATGCAACGCTATGCTACAAGTACAAGGAAACAAGGAAATACTGTACATGGCCAAGGCCCAGAGAGATCTAAAGAGATATGATGTAGTGTGCTGAGGGTGGTTGTACTGCTAGCGCCATCGTTCGACGCGCTTCTTGCGAAGCGTTTTCGTGGGATGGTGAGGGCGCATGGTTGTTTGATGGCGTGTTCGTGGTTCCATAATGGATTGTAGGCTTGGATGTCGTTGCGAGCGGCAGTGGATTCCGCAGGCGCCTTAGTTGTAGCCTCCTCGTCCCATCGTGTGTGATTTGGTCGAGGGTATATGGTTGGTAAGATGTGTTTTGACCTTGTACGTCGAAGAGGAGTGTGTGGTGATCCACGAGGGGTGTTTCGGACGGTAAGAATTTGGTTTGTTGTTGTGTAAATGGTCGAACGCTTAGTTGTATCCGCCGCGGCCCATTGATACGGTGTTGATGGCGAGTATGGCGACGACGATTCGGATCGTGGTGGATCGTGGTCAAGGATGCGTAGGTTATAGGTCTTTTGAGTTGGGATATGTGGCGATGTTATCAAGCGAGCAACGATATGTAGTGGTTGTAGAGTCGAAAGGGATCGAAAGGTGGCGAAGTGGATGGATGGCTGACGGAACGACTGACTCAAAGATTTATATGAAACAGTATTAGGTAGAAGAGGCGTAGGCCGAATGACTTGATGTTGACTGCCTAAGCCGTGGAGCCCTGCCAGGCATCTTTATATCCGCCTCCCCTTCGATACCGCACACAGAGAACGGGTAGTGGTTCGTTCGGCGAACGCTCAGATCAGGCATCTAGTCATCATGGACCCTTTACCCTGGACCCTGCCGTCGAGGGCGCCGTATGGCCAGGGCAGGGTAGGGTAGGGTAGGGTAGGGGCACTCGGGGGAAGAGGCTTGGCTGCTTTACGGTTGCATTCGCATCGGTATGACTATTCCTGGCTGCGCGTGGGAAGCTGGGATTCGGCGTGGCAGTGTGCGTGGCAGGGGTGTTGGGAGCCGCAATGTAGCGCACAGACGCCCTAGGCGTGGTGCGGTGCTGATGAGTCCTGTGATGACGGCTGGGACCCAAGGGCTTTCATTGGACCGAGTATGGGACGGTTTGTTTTGGTATTGGAGTGCGCGTCGGAGCACTGTTTCGTGCCGCAGGCAGCCATGAAGTGGGACACTCTCAGCTCTCGTGCATCGCAACGGCACACGGCGCACGGCACACGACTCGCACCCTTTACGCCAACGTATGCCCTTTACTCGATATGCTCATTCTGCCCATTGCGCCAGAGAAAACGGGTCCAAAAGCGTGGGGTGCGTTAAGCGCTCCCGCCATTCTCATTGGTAGGAGGCGGATATGTGCAGTACAGTCATACAGCATCATCAGCGCCCGTAGGACCCGCGAATGGGGAACACTGAGATGTGCGGCGTTCAGCCATCCCGCCGTTCCACCTCAGTGTTGATCGGATGGAATTGGCCATGGCGCCGGGCGCGCCGTTGATCGTCGGCGGCCATGTTTTCTGGATCTGGCACGCATCGTTTGGGAATCCAATTATCGCTGTGGAACCTATTTGGCGGCGCGATGTGCGACGGATGGCTGTCGTCCTGAGTCGCGATTCCGCCCTGTTGCAATTTGCAATCCATCGCAAAGCACTCATGATCCTTTGCATTCAAGATAACTTTGGATAATTGGGAATACAGCGCATGGCGGAGCCAGCACGCCTCCGTACCGCACGAGCCTTCTCCTTCGACTAGACGGCCCAGCACTACAACGCACCGACGGCGGAAACGCAGCCGGCCGTTGTGCCCGAGTACTGGGACAGCGTAGTATTGGACCAGTAGCATCGCGTATGCAGGAACTTTGCGGCTTTCTACGTGTCGGTGCTGCTGCTGCTTCAGCCAGCGACGCTGCTAGTGAGGAGCCTTCAGCTGTCATGAACGGGTGCTGGGTCTCGGAGCGCGCCAGTGCGCAGCGCAAGCCTTCCGGACCGTGTGTCTGCTCAACGGTATGCTATGTATTGCACTTCACCGGTCGAGGCAAACTGAAGACCCATCTTGGGCACTAAAAGGCGATATTCACCATACATCCGCACGCGAGTGCACGGACTCATGCTTCCTGCCACCGGCAACAACGCTTCGCAACTCGATGTCTCCATCCTTGTTGGATGACCATCGGTCTCGAGCTTCCAGTATCTGGATCAGGCTCCTTACAAACGTTCCTCCAGCAGGCCGGGCGCTTAAAGGACGCCGGGACCAGGGTATGAGGGTCATCCCCCCTCCACACAGAAGTTCTTCCCTACCGCAGTGCGAGGGGCCTGGCCTGCTTCTTACATCACATCACTGACTAGGAGCATTACGTTTTGTTCATAGAGTCTGCCGCCGCCGCCCTTCGGGGTTGAGCCTCGTTCGTGCTACCACATGCCACGAGGGCCATATGCACCTGCGTCATGGCCTCCCGGTGGATTGGGGAGCCTATCGATTAGAAAGGCACTACCACGCGAGCCCCTGAGCATTTGGCTATCTTTGGGACAGCTTTGCTCGACCGGGGTTGGACAACACGAGCACGAGGCATGAGGATGCTGCTCCGTTGAGCAAACGAATCCCAAAGGTGACATTGCAATTATCGTGATGGAGGCCGTGGTGTATTGTCTCGGTATCGATTTCGCGCATGGAACGAGATTGCGCAAATGGCCACGTCAGTTGAGGTGTTACGGGCATGATTCCGAAACGCAGGGCTCGCCGACCAGGCACAAACCTCGCGTTCACCAGACGTCCAGCTACTTCATCGCACCGCTCCGCTGGCGCATCATCCTCTCACAAAGCTGTCCCGACAAGAGGCCAGCAGATGCAGGAACACATTAGGGATCCACTAACACGCACACACTCAGCTCGTCCCCCCAAACATTTGTCCCAAAAATAGCCTTTCCTGGTACCCACTAGGCGCGATAGCCGCGGCTTAACAGGGACTGTAGGGCTGAGATAATGCTGCGGCTTGTCAGCCATTTTCCTGATGCGGAACAGTGCGTACTGGCGTGGTTGTGGCCAGCTGACAGCCATCATTGGCAGGGAGATGAATAGTCAGACGGTCTCTACGCAAAGTCAGCAAATCCCCAGGCTCAAGGGAGTTCTATTAGGTCGGTTTACGGGCGAAAAAGGTCGACAAGGGGGCTATTTTGGGGCATTTTGGAGCCCTTTAGAGAAGAAAGCTTTGAAATCATTGAATGCCCGACACGGTCTCGGCGCGTAGCCATCCCGCATGGGGACTGCCCATTTGTAGTAGTCGGTATCCGGCCCCAGTGTCCTTTCGATTGATAACGCTGCCATTGTGTGGTGAGTGTTGGCGGGAGCGTTATGCCTTGGGTGCGCCCTCCTGGTTCCGCAAACCCTCTGATCTCCATATCGTGCCTCTGCGGTAACATAACGCAGAGCGGAGTCAGTCGGAGGAGGCGGCCGCTGTGGATACCGAACAGGTGTTCGGTTCCATCGGCTCCTTGCTTCCTTCGGTTGCACATCCCCGCCCCTCCGCCTCCGATGCCAAATTTACGGTCACTAGCACATGGCTCACACCACGAAATGCCTCGCTCCGAGAATGCGAGGTGTCGTGGTACGTCGTACACGACTTTTAGCATGCTTTCTCTGAGTCACTGCTGCGCTCGCGCATTGAGCGAGGCGTTTTACACACGTTTGAGTCACTACGTATCACGCGCCTTCTCCCACTTCCCGTAGCTTTCCGTTACAAAGCCTCTCGCGGAAATACCCAACCGTATACAAGGAATGCCGATCCGGTGTATCCGTTCGTCAGCCTTGCGCAGCGCGGCTCTCGTAAGGCTGAGAGTGATCGTCCGTGGCGCCGTGATCGACAGTGGAAACACTCCTTGGGGAAATAGCATGTCTTCTCTAGCAGCCACCGCCACGTCTGGCATTTGTCAGTGAGAGAATATAATAGAGATGGAAGACCCGCGGCTCGGTGAGTCCGAGCTCTGTTATGATATGCTGCAAGTCCTTTCCCATGCGAGGATCGTTGGTGCGAGGTTGCTAAAGGAGATGGAATGGAACGCCCAACCATTGCCTGTAGGCCAGTCAATGACAGCCAGTCTTGAGACATCATGTCGCCGACGTCGATGGCCCGTCAACAGCGATTGGAAGCCATCAGGCCTTAAAAGGTGCCTGGGCAGTGGCGCGATGATACACTGCGGTGGCGCCTTAGGCACGCAAGATGAAGCCTCGAGCAGTATGTTCATGTTTGTGGAAGGAAACCTGGTACATGCATGCATTGACCTAACTTCAGCAACTCCAGGGCCTTTTCTCATTGTATTGATTAGTATGGCCGACAGACGATCAAATCCTCGGCTACCACTGCCGTCACAGTAGTGCCCGCCCCGGCCCACAAACATCCCCGTCTTAGCGTACAAGCCCCTTGATCCTGTCGTGAAAATACCGAGACATGACATCAGTGCCTCCCCGTCGGGGTCTGCCTTGTGTATTGCGTGGTGGCCGCAGCGCTCCATGGGGAGGGGGTGGGGGTGGGGGTTGGGGCGGGGCTGCAATCAGAACAATTTGTTGTGTAGCAGAACCAGCATCGTAGGATTCCCCATGCGACTCGGGGGATTCACCGGCTCAGTCTCGTTGCGCATTACAAACTTCTTGCTCACCTCTCTCTGCCTGGTCAAAGACGCAATCCGTCGTTTCGGATAGGACCTCACATCACCACAGCGGCCCGTTCCGTCCGTTCCCATCCGCTCAATACCCGTAGCTGGTTACTCATTCCACCGGGTGCTTAGTTCATTTTACAACACCCCACTCTTCGAGGCTCACGCCATCCCAGGCTGACAAACAAGCGCCGGCCGTTGCAAGCGAAATGGCCTCGAAAGCCCATCCCGCCTGACTCCGGCCGCAAAGTTGCGAATAAACGGCTTACCGTGCCCAATCTGGTGCAATGCAAGTACTTGAGTCGACATATACTTTGGCTGTAAGGAGAGATATTCACACCCCTCCTGTAGACCTTGGGCTATAGAGCCTAAGTGATTGGCATACGTAGTATTTTAGCTAAAACACCTATTTATATGTCATACGCTCTCATGTGGTTCGGTGCGGGGTGTGAATTACTTTGCTTACAACCACAGTACGCTCAGCACGTGCTTGGGCGTTCATGCAAGCCCGATTCTAGCGCACCGTTGCAGGCGTGGACGTGACGTTATTGTCTTACTACTTCTTACACTTTAAACGCTCTTGGCGAACACACGTGGGAAAGAAGAGGAGGGCGTAGGCAGGCAGTGCTGGCCTTAGCCCCCAGATGGTGCCATTATGGCCCACCTTGCCCCAAGGCAACAGAAACGCTAGAACTCAACTCGAAACATATTCTGCTCGCACGCCTCCACGACACCGGACCGTTCAACCGGACGGGGATGCAGTAAGCCACGGCCCCCAAGAACAAAGCTCTGGTTCGGGTTCCGGGGGCCGCTCCGTTGGGTCGCAATCTCCCAAAGCCATGGGCGTCTGTCGTATCTGACGCATGCACTCGCGCAATCTCGAAGTATACGGGGTGCTTCTGGACGTTTCGAGATTGTATGCCAGACCCTCTCGCAAATCTAGTTAGCGAAATCGCGTCCTTCCACGCGGCCCTCCACGTATACACTATACTCGCCCTTTCGAGTCTGCCATGCGGCGTCCAATCCCTCACAATCTAATTAGTTGCCTAGCCCCAAAGCCACTCCCTTTGCGTAGCCGTGCCAAAAACGTGGCCGCACGCGCCCCCCCTTTTCTCGGCCCATTTCCCGTGGACGGGGCATTTATTGGCTAGGTTTGTGCTGTGGGTAAGATTGCGGGCTCGGATTTGCTTTCCCCTGCTCATGCATGTCAGCATACTGTATGTTTCTTCTCGAAGATTTCCGTTCTGGGTTACGCGAGGGGGAACCGCAACTATGGATCATGATTGGTTGGCTAAGGTAATTCGATTGCACAGGCACATCCACTTCGAGGGTTGCGACGGCCGACTTCATGGTCGGACGAATGCAAGTTACTCCATCCCGGCCTTTCCTCCTTAGCACAAGAAACGCGAGAAAAGCGAAAGCCCACGTATAGAAAGTAGCGGGGCGTAACTCTATCCCATAACGGCTCGATATTGCGAGACAATAAGAACGCCTTACGCAAGCAACCCCAGAAGCACCCCACTTTACACCGTTGACTCGTTGCTGACGCAAATTGCAAAGGCTTTGATGGCACGAACAGAAAAGGCGTTTCCTACCGCGGCTAGGCCTCTTCGGGGACTAATGTGTATTCGTCGGGCTTTCTAGAAGGTTGCATATTTGGGGGCCGAGTGGATGGACATGGAAGTATGCCTTGGCGGATTTGTCATACAACGGTGGGTTTGTCATGCAACCAGGCGGTGGCTTTATGTAAAAGGTAACTGTACATATCTCGAGGGAGACGGGCATCTAGATTCACGCCAGGCGTTGCTCAAGCGCTGTATGAGCTGACATAGTAGGTCAGAACCGACTCGTCTTCGCCGTTATCGCTGGGCAAGTACACGTATAGGATCAAGGCATGGTCATGGCAGAAGCATGCAATGACCCTGCCGCCCAACCTGCCCACGCTCATGACCTTGCCCCAGTCCTTTCCATCGATTCTCACAGATGCCCAGCCTTCATCACTGCGGCCATCGGCACTTCCCAGCAGCTTCATACGCGTACTAGGGTGCTCAGCAACACCTATCGTACCTCCCGTCATCTGACTGGGATCTAGTTCAGGATTGCTCAGGTCGGTCCAGACGGACGAGATGCTCATAGCGTCCGTCTTGATGCTCATCTTAAGGCACCCATGCATGTTCGCTGCCATCTCGAGCCTCGTGCGCGCCGCTGAGCTCCCCGCACCTGACCGAGCCCCCGCAAAGGCAAGCTTTGTGAACCTATCACTAATGCTCTTCAACTGCAGCAGCGGTGGCAGAATGATGTGCACATCCGGCTCCCGACACTGTGGCTCGTGCAGCCCAGACACGGTATCCGGGCCCAGCACGCGGACGGGCACTTCTTGGGTGACGATGGTCTCGCGATTACCGCCGGCGAAGGAGCCCTCGAAGGGTGCATCGAAGGCTTCGTCGTTGCTGGCGCCCGTGGGGAATGCAGCGTGCGTATGCGAGGATGAGGTGGTCACAATGGTGAGTGCCAGGAGTGGCATGTTGTCCTTCTTGGTCAGGCGGATCTGGGCCGACGTCGCGTTGAGGGCCGACTTGAGGGCGCGGTTGAGCACGCCGAGCGGAACCTCGAGGTTGATGACATTTCTGGCCGCCGACTGGATCGTATACGTCTCAAAAATGGTGTCCTGTGCGCGTCAGGCCCTGCCTGTGGCTGCGGGGGACTCACATGGCGGTGGCGGGCTTACAATGGAGAGAACACTGTGCGAGGTCAGTGGGAGGCCCTGTCCCGGATGCAATGCAGCCACTCACGCCCACACCTGCGTGCCCTGCTCGGGGATGATGGTGAAGCACACGCGGTCGTCGCTGAGCTTGACCCACGCAAGTGGGCCGAGCGAACTGAGCGAGGCTGTGAGCTCTGGAGAGCTGGAGGTCAGTTTCGATTCACTTGATGTAGACTATGTACTTGCTCGTAAAGGTCGTGATGTTGTGTATCGACGCCTTGAAGCGCATTGCGGACTTGAAATGCTGCACCGTGCTGGTGCGGGTCGCGTCGTGCTTGTTAACATTGAACGCGGGGTGCACGTGCACGCACAATTCGCAGCCACTCAACACAGCCACTCATGACGTTATAGTCAGCCTTGCCATGGATCCTCCACACCACATCAATATACTTTTGCGCTCCAGAATGTATCCGTCATTCGTAGCGCAAACACCATGAACAGACACATGAACAATGCCTAAAAATTTCATATACGTTGACCTCTCTCTTGGCCCTAACCACATCTACACCAACGGAGATCCTGTTCGCGGACAAGGGCCGACCCCCTCGAAACGACCTCAGCGCGTGAGCATCACATTCGAAGGCCGCGAAAAATGCAGTATCGCGCGTAGAAACGGCAACAGCCACATTACATACAAAGAAAAGCCCAAGTACTTCGCTCACGAGCTCGAACTCTTCTAGTCGGCAACGCGAGGCGCAAGCTATGACATTGCGAAGATGACATTGTAAAAGATAACATTATGGAAGATGTCATTATGAAAGATGACAAGGTGGAGTTTCCGTTTAAGTTTCAATTCCCGTATGTCATGGGGATACAGCAGCAACCTCTAACCAGATTTGAGTTGGGACTCATACCTAGGAAAGTCTTCCACGTTCTGGCACAGGGTTTGGGTGGTGGGGTTGAGAGTGTGATAAGGGCGGTCGAGGTCAGGACGAGGTATTGCCGCCTCCACCACCTGAAGAGGATGTTGTGCCGATCGGCACATTCGGCTCGCTCATTGATGCTTACATTAGTTGCTAAGAGTTTGTAGCAGGCAGACCGCGTAGGGATAAAGATAGACCAGGATGAAGATTTCGCTATTTGTTTGAGACTACATGAAAAGCGGCCGGCAATCGCGCCGGTCTGGAAGTCAGCGTTGAATAGTTCGGCGTAATTTTTGCGACCCTTTTTTACTTTATAAAAACTACATCGTCATGAGGTCTATTGAACTTTCCCTTAAAGTCGCTATCCTACCGTCACATGCCGCACCGGCGCCCTCCGACACAGTCCAAAATTGCTCGTTACATAAGTTTACAGACTATGAGGGCAATGAGAATGGCCTTTTCAAGTGAAGAGAATGCCAAATTCGGTGTAGAGCGACACGGCGGTAGTAAATCAAAACCGCTCCTGGTATTCGACGACTCAATAAGTACGTCAAATTCTCCTAACCGAAAGTCATCAGTTCTCTGAGTTTCTTCTCGCCTCTCCTGCGAACAAAATACGGATCTCTCCCTGACTCTTATGACGATCCTATCCAGTCTCGACTTCCTCGAGCCACGTCAACTATCAGACTCCATCTCATCGCCTTCTACTGCCCCTTGCACCTTTCGCCGTAGCAAACTTCCGCACCATCCCTCCGCTATTCCGTGGCCTCTGCATCGCAAATATATTATTGGGCCCGGCATTATTGGCTGCATTACCGAACGGGGAGTCGCCAAATGGACTCGCACTCACATCGCCAGCATGATTGGCGCTATACGAGCTGGTAGGTGTGGTGTAACCGCCCAAGGAGGCGGTTGATTTTTGCATCGTAGACGGGTATGAGTCATTGGAGGGATGGGCTTGGAATGCCCCGCCGCCAAATTGAAAGTTAGTCGAAGGCGTAGAATATGATGGCGAGCTTGGAGTTGGCGTTTGGAACGCGTTTTGACTGAAATCGAAGCCAGATGGTGCAGGTCGAGAAAGTGGTGTGGGATGGAATGGGGACCGCATCGATGGAGTCGTTTTGATTCGAAGGATTGAAGTCGAGCCGCCGAAGCTGAACGAAGATGACGTAGAGGAGTGTACTATATTGTTTTGTGGAGGCCTGACCATTCCAAAGCACTGGCCCGTATCGTGCATTCTATCTGTATCAGCAGATGGTGATGGGCCGGTTTGCAGAAGTCCAGGCACGCCGATGCCGCAGCTGACGCTGCTTGATTCGAGAGTAGTTGCGGCCAGCGTGGTTGTTTCAAGGGCACCAGCGCCGCTTTCCCACATATCTATCGAGTATCAGTGTCTTCAAAACTTTCTAAGGCAGCCGAAGAGCATGCCTTTACCATCGCTGTTCGGTGGTGGCCTAGAGCCAAAGATTCCGGTGTCTGTTGAAGCATTAGCACCATACCACTTCTCAAAAGCGGTCTTAGGCGACTTACGTCCCCAAAAATTGGTTTTCTGCTCCGGCTGCCCAAACGCGGGGGGTAAAGATCGCAATGCGCTGGTTTTTGGGGGTTCGATGAATTTCATGAAGCCTGCGGATGTGAACTTGGGCGCATTTTGGAGAATGACACTTAACTTACTGACAGAGTTGCGGTTTGGACTGGGTGAGGTGTCGTCTTGGCTGAGCCCCGGAGCTTTTGTAGACGAAATATGGGTTGGTAATGAAGGTGTGGACTTTCGATACACAGGGAACTGCTCTTCGGTAATCGATTTCTCAAGAGCAGCGTGGGCAGGTGTAGGGGCTCGAGAGATACAGGTAGCGTTCGATTTCGCTTCTGTGCCATTAGTCTCACGACCCTGTTCGCTGCGAACCTCCTGCTGAGCCGGCTCATTCGCCGACGACAAAAGTTCCCTCCCAAGCCCAAAATTTTCTACCCTCGCCTTCAACATATCAAAGAAATACCTTGGCTCTTTTTCCATCTCGATGGCCTTCTTGATCTCCTCATTCAGCTTCCCCTCTGAGTCCATGTTCACAATTTGCCACGCCATCATCTGCACATACTCCTTAGCAGCAGGCGCGATATAATCATTTCTGCTCCAACGCTTTCCAATGGGGTCAGCAAAAGTATCCCAAATCCAGCTGACATCCCCCAACTTCAACTCCCTGCTCCCCATCTGTCCCCAAAGCGCTTGCAACAGCATATCCGCTTCGTCATGCATCTCAAAACGCACGAGTACAGCGTGTATCTTTATCATGCGGATTGGGTCGCGGTGCATGTGCATGGCAAAAGGTTTGCCTTCTTTTGCGCAGTCGAGGATGGCATTGACGACGTCATTCACGGCGTCGTCGTCGAGAGCAGCCGAAGAGGGGAGGACGATTTGGTTACCAAAGAGCTCATTTTGCAGCGATGGTGCTAGTGAGAAGAGGAGAGGGGGCGAGACCTGGTCGCAGATCATTGTGCCATTTGGATTGCCTGACTGCTCGATAGCGATCTGGATGTACTTGTACTGGTCAGATATATCGTGATTCCAGGATGCGTTGACGGCATTGGCGCGGAAGGTGAAGAGGGAGCCATTTTTGCTTTCCTCCGTCGCTCGCTTTTTCGTAGCTTCTGCCTTTTCTGCTGTTGCATCCTCAGTTGTAGGTGTCAGAACATTTTCAAGCGTCTTCTTTGATTGCTTCGACATTGCTCAAAAGGTATAGTTGATCTTTCGCAAAACCAATCTGAAAAGTGCGAGCGCGTCGCTATGTTGTATGCAATAAGGCCCTTCCAGTGGGTCCTTATAAAGTACAGAGTGTATTAGGATGAATGAGCATACCTGTCCCTATAGCGATTTAACATGGTCAACGTTAGTCTACAATGTAGACAACACAACGGTGACCTTATTACGCACAGGCTAGCCTTTTTGTTACTAGACAGCGGTAGTATGTCCTTTACGCTACGATCGCACAAATCAGACCCTTCACTAACTGACGTCAGTATCCCCCAAACGTTTGTTTATTATCTCACTCGAGTTACGAACTATACGCAAACTGAACCACCTCACCTTCATATCGTCTCTACCATACCACAACCCGCGCCCCTCTCATTGTGTGTGCACTGGAGCTTAGTATACTCTTTCCTTCAACAAAGCAATGTCTTACATGCTCCAGTTCCCACTCCACTCACCTCTTCCCGCCGCTGCCCGCTCCCCACCTTATGTCCTCTTCGGCATACATGATGTGGACTGCTTCCTCGACCTCCCGCCTAGAATCCCTCTCGCTCTTGTTTTGCACCTCGCGCCAAAACTACGTCAGTATATTCTTCCGGAGTCGGAGCTCTCCACCACCGCTACACAGCTCGCCCTCCACAAACCATATGTCGGCATCAACATCTTCGCCAATCTCGACATTGTCGGACTGGCATGGATTGTGGCTCGCATGCTTCAAGTCGCGGGCATGCCGGTCGACAACGAAGTATTCCTAACGCAGCCCAGCATTCAAACTTCAGTATCAATCTACAAAGCCTGGATGGCGCTCGAGCTCCCACTCCCGGGCATACAAGGATTGCACGCGCACCTCCATGCGAAGCTCATGCTTGGTGATCCGGTCAACCTGGGAGAGATTAAAGCTCTCTGGTCTACATTCCCAACGAGCTCACCGCTTGTATTGGAAATGGGGCTCAATTTCGTCCGGTCTCATATTAATTTTGGTTACACGCACAGCGAGTTCTCTGCAATCAGGTATTGGTACCTTGCAGCGCGGGACCGATGCGATTTCTTCCGCAGCCTTGAGAACAAATTTCCGGAATTTGCTCAGGTTCAGAAGGCCATTGTGACTGCGGTCAGTGAAAGGGTGAATGCTAAAAGTGAAGGTAGTGCGCCAAAGAGAGTGGAGAAGATTGAGCACGTGGAGAAAGCGAAAACCAAGAAGAAAAAGCCCTGGATGAAGGAGAACAAGATGCCTGAGAGTAGGGAGCCATGGACATCAAGAAGACATCTGGTGCGTAGTGGGAGCGACGAGAGCTTAGGTAGCGTAAAGACGGCGGTGTGGGACCCGCCAGCATCCAATCCGGTAGCTGATCCTCTTTCCACAGCGCTCGACGGCTCTGCTCTCATTGAGGCGCTAGAGGAGATAGCTATCGAAGATAGAGCGCAACGTGAGCTCAAGATGGCATTGACACGTCAGCCCACATTTCGGCTAGAAGCACCTACAACAGAAGAGACTGAGTGTCCTTCATCGGAGAAGGAGCACTGTAGAAGCTCGGATACCACAGTCAAACTTGCTGATACATCACAAGTTGTGAAGAGGCTGAAGGTCAAACGACGGAAGACGAAAGCGCAAGAAAATGACGATGAAGACAAGTTCTATGATACCATGGAGCATGTTGAAGAGATAAAAAATCTCCATCCTACTATCTCTGAAGGCGCCAGCTGAGTGTATCCCTGTTAGCATGCCGTTCGACGACAATACCATTCGGTACAGGGAGGGCATAAAGAGTGTGAGCAAGGGACGACGGCATCGAACAATAGACTAACCGGACTTTATCGACGCCTTTCGGCTTCTGGAGATCTCTATCATAGTTATCGGTGCATCGGCATTCGATTCAAAAACCTAACGGGCATTAGCATCGAGCCGGCAGCATGACCTTCCTCAGGCCAAGGAAAGTGATATAGAACGTTGATGAAGGCAATGCTAATGTCATTCGTTGTAAGGACGGACCAGAAATACAAGTTTGAAGCTATCATATACATGCTTCAGTGGTGCCGAACAAATGGTTCCAGGCACCGAGGTATCAACTAATAATAGCAAACTTTTGAATGACACAAATAGTATAAACAAGCGATATCCGTAGTATCGTATATGACGCGAGAAGTGATGGCGAGACATTACTTTGTATAGACGAGAACCAGCAATCGGGTAGAGTGGGGCGTGCGGAGCGACCGGCGTCAACAAGCGGGTGCGGCCTCGAGGTGGGATGATGCTGAAGATCATGCCTCGTCTTTCTTGGAGCGGGATAGTAGCTCCTTGACGCGCTGCTTGATGGATCGTTTCGACGTGACGTCATAAAGCGGCTTGTGCTCCTCGTTGATGTTGTGATAATTCTCGTAATCGACGTGCACATACGCCCTCTCCACATCGGCAAGACCTATGTGGATGAGCGGGGTCCATGAAGCCCACGACTGGTGGACATTTGCTTACCTTCAAGCTTGCGTTGCAGCGATTGGCTGACATCGTGCGTGACCTTGAGAGGCATGTCCTCGTCCATGACAATATCGACCTCAACATAATAATTCTGCCCAGCATGGTAGGCCCGAGCCTGTAGCAGGTTAGCGGTTGCTATTTTTGTCGACCGCTTGTCGAAACACGTACTGTGTCAACCTTCCTAATACGTGTGTCGTGCGTAACCACAAGATAGACGACCTTTGAGATGAATTCTTTGGGTGCCGATTTGCCCACCAAGAGCCACACATGCTCAAAGGCATTGGCGCCCCAAGAGCAAAGGATCAAGAGACCGATGAGGATAGCGCCGATCGGGTCGACATACCAAACAATGCGGCTCCCGACGATAGACATGGTCAGACCAAAGGCATTCACGATGATGTCATTGCGGTGGTCGACAAAGAAGACGTGCACTGAAGGGTAGCGGCGGAGAATAAAACAATAGATACATAGTGCGCCTTTGGAGAAGACTGGATAGTGTGAGCGAAGCCGTAGGCAGCGGAGCGTCAAACACGCGGTAGCTTACTGGCGACACCAACAAAGATGATAGGAATAATGTGGAGCTCTTCTGAGCCTTTCTCGCCCCCTCCCAAGGTACGCCCAGACTCGATCTGACAGTTGTTAGCAGCTGTGACAGGTGCGGCCAAGAACTGTACTTGCGATCAGCTGGATAGCCACCGTAGTCATGAGACAGCAAAACATGATGATGCCGATTGTCTCAATACGGGTCCGTCCCACAGGGTACTTGTATACGCTTGGCCTGGCTGCCATACGCGAGGTTACAAGCATGACCACGGACGACACCAGGTCCATGAAGGCATCTGCAGCTGTCGCGAAGAGTGAGAGCGAGCCGGTGGAGATGGCGGCATACATCTGAATGATGAAGAGGAAGAAGTTGACCAGGAAGGAGGCATTCACGGCGAACCTGACCTTGGGCCCGTTCTCCAAGGTGTCGATGGCTGCTAAGCGTTCTTCGTCCCCACTCTGGAGGAACTGGTCAATCAGGGCGTTTTGCCTCGTGTAGAACTTCTTCATGTGCTTCTTGTTGGCAGCGGGATGATCGGCTTTCATCTGCCTCTTGCTAACATCTGATCGCATATGCCGCTTCAGATCCAGCGGATCCGCATGTGCAGCGGTAACCTCGACGGCTTGGGGGTTGGCGTCACCACTGGCGGGGGCGGCCTGGGGCGACAGCGGATGGATGGCATCAAGGCGCTCATGGGCAGTGAGGGTGGAGCGGTTTGACGAGCCATTTGGCCAAGCAGGACCAGCCTCGATCGGAGCCGCTGTCTGCGTGGCATCTTGGCCTTGGCCTTGGGGTGATGTAGCTAAAGATAGTGCGTCAGAACAAACGGGCGGACTGGACACTGGCGGACACCTGAGACTTACGACGAGATCCGGGAGACATGTTTTCCGCCTGGTCTGGGGTGGATCTGAGGAGTCGACGCCTGTGATGGAAAAGGCATGAGGAATCCCGAGTATAGGGCACGCAACGTATTAAACCACCAGGGCGGCGAAAAGTACCAACGCCAATAGGGCATCGCTAGGAAGCTTCGCTGCATGCCGAGTGGTGGCATGCGAAAGACAAGCACACGCTGCAGGGATAGTGCGGAGCACAGCGCGGGGGATCAAACGCACTAAGCACTCTGGGCGGCAGGACAAGCCTCTGAAACTGCGTGGCGAGCCTGCGGGCGTACATCGAGGGCCGCCAGCAGACTGCAGGTGGCAGAAAGTGAACGCGAGCGGAGAGTTGAGCGTGGAGAGGGTGAAGGTAAAAGTGAATGCAAGAGTGAGGGTGAGGGTGAGGGTGAGGTTGTCGCGGAGGGATAAGGAGTGGAACGGCGTGGAACGGCGTGGTTGTGGTAGTCCGCGGTTGCACCTGCCTCGGCCACTCAGGGCAGGAGCGTCGTGGCTAATGTTGACAGCAGCAGGCGCGGAGAATAAGCGAGGCCCGCACCCCCTGCCCTTGCCGCCCTATACAGATTCCGGGCTGCAGATGCACCCAGACATCTCGGGGAGATCGTCGAGATCGCCATGACATCCATTCCCGAGTGCCCCCCCTTCCAGCCTCAGCCAAGCCGCCGTGCTCCTATGCCACACCCCAGTGCTGTGTCGGCCGCTTCGATGCCGGCTTGGCGCTCCAACCTCAGACACTCGACGTCCCCTCCCATTGGCCCCCCCGATTTGTGTAGCCTCGTCCTCGAACCGCAACTGCAACAGCAGAGCCCACCGCAGACATCGCACGCATCAACCCATGACTTGCACGTTGCCCTCGTCGCTAGCGGCCCGGGAAACGCCCTTGAGCCGCATCGCTGTCGCCCCCCCGCGCCAACCCCCCAATCTGACTAGCCGTCACTTCGGCCTTGGTGCCTCAAGCGTTGCTTCTGTGCTGCTGTGGTCCGATGCCCCATGTATCGCCTCTGCCAGCAGCCGTACCTGGCCCGTTTGATCCTCCGCCCTCTTGTGTCAAACCTCCTCTAAGACGCCAGACTGAGGCATGGCCCACGCTATGTTCCCCACCGTAGACGTTCTGCACACGGCCGATCAGTCAGGCACGGTTAGCGCCCCCCATGGCATGAAAGCCTTAAAGTAGGACCCATAGCCCCCGTGCTGCCCAGCCTTGAGTTCTCATCCGCGGTTGTGTTCTTTTCGTGCACTCTCTGGAAGAGCCTTTTGTTCGCCTTTCCTTCTTTCCTTTCTTCCGTCAATCGTCGCCGGCGACAGGACTGTTGGCTAGTCTCGAGGCAGACTTTTCCTTCCATTCTCTCCTTCTTCCCAGACGTTTTCTCTTAATCACCTTCGCTCAAAATGGCCGACGAAAAGCCCGTTTGCGGCAGTGATGCCGACGGGGCCGCATATGATTTCCCTCTGCACGTAGCTGCAGTGTGTGAGTGCACCTTCTCCAGGCCAGCCCACTCGCGCTAATAGTCTTAGTTATTGTCTTTGCCGCTAGCATTGGTGGTGCGGGTTTCCCTGTCGTAGCGAAAAAGGTCAAATGGATGAAGATCCCGCCGCCGATTTTCTTCTTTTGCAAACACTTTGGTACTGGTGTCCTGATTGCTACAGCTTTTGTGCATGTAAGCTTTTCCCTTGCAGCGTTTGTGCTCATCATCTAACCGCGTCAGCTTCTTCCCACCGCCTTCGCATCGCTCAACGACCCATGTCTCCCGGAACTTTTCACTGACAAGTACCCTGCCATGCCCGGTGTTATCATGATGGGCGCGCTCTTTGCTCTCTTCGTGGTGGAAATGTGGCTCAACTCAGTGACCGGTGGACATAGCCACGGCAGCGCAACTGGTCAAGAATTCGCAGGGGGACCAACACCACCGGGCATCCAGGACGCCTTCAACAATCCCATTAGACGCGTGCAGAGCTACGACTCACAGACCACCGTGGCGTACCAATCAGAGAAGAGAGGCTGGGTCGAGAACACGTACCCGGGCGACAACTTCCCTTTTCCGAAGCACGAAGATCTTGAGGTCAAGTCGGAAATGCCGCCGTGGTTCATCGTTTTCTACGAGCAGTATGTTCGCCAACGTGACGAAATGGTGGCTCAACTGAACCGCGTGATGCCCGCCATCTCCCAGCACCACCACCAGCCCGCAGTACAGACAGAGAGCCGCAACCAACAGCAGTCGTACTTTGAGGACGACGTTGAGAATCAGACCGTCGACCCTATGCTATTGAAGAAGCAGTCCCTGCAGATCACCCTTATTGAGGGTGGCATCCTATTCCACTCCGTCTTCGTGGGAATGACCATCTCCATCACTGCCGACGGCTTCATCATCCTGCTCATTGCCATCGTTTTCCATCAAATGTTCGAGGGTCTTGGTCTAGGCTCCCGCATCGCCGCGGTCCCCTACCCAAAGAACAGCTGGAAACCGTGGGCTCTCGTCGTGGCTTTCGGCACTACCGCTCCTTTCGGCCAGGCTCTCGGCCTCTTCACTCGCGGTTCCTACGATCCCAACAGCGCCTTTGGTCTTATCCTGGTTGGCGTTTTCAACGCCATCTCGTCAGGACTTTTGATATACGCCGCACTCGTCGACTTGCTTGCCGAGGACTTCTTGTCCGAGGAGGCGAATCACACAATGACTAAGAAAGACAAGACACAAGCTTTCTGCTACGTTCTGATGGGCGCCGCCGGCATGTCCATTGTAGGAGCGTTTGCGTAGAGAGGTGCGCTCTTGACTTGATTTACACATCCCTTGCAATGATACCAATCCACTCATTGCACCTCACGACCTATGCTCATGAACCTCGTACTACCCGGAAATGCCGAGACTTCGTTCACCCAACGTGTCTCGTGTTTGCTGGGCTTTTCCTTTTTTTTGCTCCCATTTGTCGTGGTGTCGGACATAATGGAACCTCGAGAGCGTCCTACCCGCATTATCTTGTGTCCTGGGTAGTGGTTACGTTACACGGATATTGTACATTACGGAGTGGTTTTGGTATACATTTGTCACAATTTGTTTGCTTTTTTTTTTTTATGTCAAGAAAGAATCTTCTAAAACAGGGGCAACCATTCTTTCTTTTAATGGTTAGCGAGGTTAATGCCATGGAGTATCCGTTGCCTATCACGCTATGCACGAATTAGATCTGTCTATAGACCGGCTACCAATGCTTCTGGAAGGCGCAAGCAATTCAAATCTTAGAAATAGCGTTGCAGCTAAATTGGCAACTCCAAATTGATAGTGCTGCACTATTTCGGTGGTCGCCAAGCGTAAAGTGCACGCTGACGAAGGCCCTCTGTTGCTGTAGGTGGTGTAGCAGAGCCTCCATTTTACATCTCTCAACAGCCGTGAGAACTTTTGCGGATCGATTCGCACAGCGGTTGTTGAATCCCAAATACCACGAACGCCAACTTCGAGCATTCGCAGTGATTTCGTATAGATTCGCAGACACCGGCGCCGCAGATCGATCTTGCAGAGGTTCGCCACAAGGAGCCGGATAAGATGTCGAATCAGAGGTTCGCTTGGAAGCTGAAAAAAGATGGGATCAGAGGTTCGCACTGGGCAAAATGGCAGAAATTCGCCAGAGCTTCGCCACATCTACAGAAGAGCAGAGGAGTGATAGTCTTCCTGTGCACTCTTTGTCTGCGCTCCCTTGACCCCCCTTTTATATTAGAGGTAGTGGGGCGAACGCGAATGGGTGTGTAGCCACGGGTTGGAGGATCATCCGCGACCGTCTACGGCAGTTCCCTCGTCGGGTGTCAACTGGAGCGAGTGTGTTGGCGGAAGGTGGATTGCCGGGAGTAGGCATGATGTTGGGGGAGCTGCTGGACTATGCGGGAAGCACTTGGCTGGGGCAAGCCGTGTGAGAATTTGTCTGCCAAGCCGGCATTTGCACTTTGGAGGGAGAGCGCTGTCGAGTGCGCCCAATAAAGCTAGGAATCTTTGAGTGTGGACACGTAGAGACGTTTTGGGTGCAGTTTGGGAGGTTCTGGGCAATATCTTGACCTGATGCAAGAAGTGTTGTAAGGTGGCCATAAAACTTACGCAATGCGCAAACCTCCGTAATAGCCAATGAAGGACATGTTGATTACGTATGACGGCGTGTGACTGTAACTTGCCAAGCCCTTGTGCGAGCCTCAGTTTTGAAACGGCGTCACGGCGTCGCGAGTCCGCTCTGACGCTTAGTGTTTGAGGTCGAGATGGAGGCGGGGTGGAGAAGGTCGTCGGGTTTATTGTAACTGTCTCCCTAGGGTTTAAGACCCCTAGTATTCCCCTTCGATTTTACTATGGTACAACCGACTGCAACCGTCACATGGACCTCCGTCAACCGGTTCAGAATAACTATGCCCTTTCCGGCAGCAAGAGTGTTGGCCTAGATATCCTATTGCGTAGACGCTGAGTAGAAGATGTCCGCTCCGCGCCTGCATGCTCACCGCATCCACGCCTACAGCCAGGCATCATTCAAGCTGCATACGCAACAGATGTTTCCACTGCTGTTGATCATATGGCGACGAATACACTTCGGTAGTTCAAGATTGTTTCCAACATGGAGCAGCGCGATGGTTAGCTTGATACAGTGCCATTGTCCGTGTGCGTGTCCGATAGAGCAAAGATTCCTGTGTGCATGGCCCATTCTGATAGCCTTCAATGGGTAGTGCTTCACTAAATAAGCAAAGTACAATCCTTCTGAAGATGGCTGTCCACCATGCGAGAGTTATGAGCACCGAAGGTCATACATGGAGATCACCATTTGGTGCAGAATTTTAGAAACTGTGGCTGGTGGCTGTGGCTGGTAGCTATGGCGTCAGGGCGCAATGCACCGGCAAGCCGCGGCTTTCCGGTTTGCCGCTAAGCCCCGCCAACAAGCGCCGTTCTCAATCCGTGCGACTCACAAACACATCGCCTGCGATATCCTGCCACTCCATACCGTGTCACGTCATGCCCATAAACAGTGATCCCGTGTCCAGTGAGCTGCCATCCGAGGATGCCTCGGGCGCGAGGAAGCGGACCCACCCGGAAGACTTCAAGCGTGCCTACAAGGCCTGCATCAACTGTCGGCAACGGAAGGCAAAATGCATTCTGGACCCTACCCCTGGCGGCGAACTGAAGCCCCCTTGTCAACGATGCAAGAGGGAGATGAGAGAATGTGTGTTTCGGCCAGAGCGATCATGGGTGAAGAGACGGAAACCGGGCGAGGCAAGAGAAGAGACTGATGGGAAACTTCCTACTGCCGGCGGGGGTGGTCCTATCGCTCAACAATCACCTATCCATCAGCGCACGCCGTCTATTGCGGGCCATGCTACCAGTCCGTACGTAACTTCGCTAAAACTTGCGTGCTTGCAGTAGAACGCCTGTAACCCGGTTGTGCAGTGTCAATTCCGTCACCAAGCTTGCGGCATTAGGTACTCACACCCCCTGAATGAGCATTACTGACTGTTCACCTCCGACTGTAGAAATGATACTTCACATGGCCGTCGCTCTGATATTATGTCGCCTCCATCTGCGCCGCGAAGAGTGTCGATATCTCAACCAAATCTATCCCACTCAGTCATGCGAACGGTAGTCTCAAGTGGAAGTGACGCTCTGAACTTGTTGTTCGAGGCCGCTAATCACAGAGATGCGATGGAAAATCAAGAGCAAGGTGGCTCCCAGGCCTACGGGACACCTGGGTCTGGCACCTCGTACGGACTTGGTAAGTCCTCTCACTTCTTTGGATTCGAACATCAGCATATCTGGGCGCCGCGGTACAAATTGCAAAGCTCTGTAGAGGGGTGTCAGTGGCTGTTGTCTCAAGCTAAGATCATGCCATACCGCAATTTGCGGCGTAATTTGTACCATGGAGTTGCATAGTACGACCCACACCGCGAACATGCGCCACCCCAAGCACTTACTCTAGCTAAATCCACCGTGACTGACAACTTCATACTAGGCCGCGATGGCATGCCATCTTCTCCTTTCACATTCAAAGCGCAACCAGTACAGATGTCACAGCCTTCCCCGGAGACACTCAAGATCTGGACATCCTGTCGATATGTGCAAATGGGATGGTTTTCGGCTCATGAAGCCGTCACCTATGTCGATCTGTTCTTCAAGAACTGCTCGCCCTTGTCGCCTATCCTCTCCGACATCTATTCTTACCACGAAAATCATTGGTCACTTATAGCACTGGATCCCTTCTTATGCGTCACTATCCTGATGATCTCTTCACGCTACAACGTGCTACCAGGCGTTGGAGGCGCCTCCAGAGGCTACTTTGTCCACGATCGCTTATGGGAACAGTGCCAACGCTTCATCATGAAGATAATGTTGGGCCAGGTGAAGCCTTCCAAGGCACAGTCCAGGACCATCGGATCGATCGAAGCGCTCTTGCTTCTCTCCGAGTGCGTACCACCCCCAGTACAGATTGGTGCCCCAACTGCGTCGTGTTTTGCAAACCAACGCAGTTCACCCTAGATAAGCTTTGCTGACGTCTTATCGAGATCTTTAGGTGGCATCCGCGTGCGCTCCACTTTCCTACCGCGGCCGACGGTTGGGATTGTGAGCTTATGGTCGGAGCAGACAATACCACAGCGGAGGGTGTAAAGATATTGGAAGGCGATACCACGTCGAGTCGATGGCTCGAAGATGTGATCGAACCTGCCAAACGATCCGACCGGATGTCCTGGATGCTGATGGGTTGCGCTCTGTCGCTTGCCCAAGAGCTTGGTTTGTTTGAGGACAATGGAAACATTGAAAGAGACCAGATATCGTATCCAAAGTTTACAGACGATTTCCTTGCAATGCGGCGAATCCGAGTTAGGAAGTTGTTATATGTCTTCATCGAGCAGCTATCGTGGAGGCTAGGTTGCACATCGATGATTCCACAAAGTCTTAACCACGCTTTGATGGAGAAGATACCCGTCGACACCGCCACTGGAGCCATAGAGCAGTGGCAGTCCTTCATGAGCGCATGGGTTGAGCTTACGAAATTGGCTCGGTCTGTATCCGACACCGTGTATCCTTCCGCAGCGACTACACGTAGCTTGCTACGTACGGGCAGGTACATTGGGCTTCTTGAGCACTTCCAACCTCTTTTGACAACGTGGCGGAAAAAGTACCTTGACCCTTGTAGTAAGTCCTACCTTTCTGATCCGGCAAGTAGCTCAAGGTGAATTAATGTCTCCACAGAACTGAAGGTTGGGCTACATGATATGCTGTCAATCGAGTATCAATACGTTCGAATCTACACAAACTCGCTTGGCATGCAAGCCGTTGTCGAGCGCACACTTGCAGAAACTGATCCTGATGGACCTCAGGAGGAAATTTTGCCCTTGAATCTGGAGCCTAGAGATTACGATTTCATCCAAGAGGTCGTCGACGGGAGCTGCCAGATCCTGCAGAAAGTCGTTCAGCTCTCGGAATCTGGAGCACTGCGCTACTCGCCTGTCCGCATCTTCCTCCGCATCACCACGTCATCCATCTACCTTATAAAAGGTCTCAGCTTGGGTTCTCGCAACCAAAAGCTACAGTCCTCTCTCGATATTTTAGATGCGGCTATCCGCGCTATGCGATCCAGCACCCTTGATGATATGCATCTCGCTTCTCGGTACGCCACCCTGCTTGACTTGCATGTTGCTCGACTACGAGAAAGCTTTGTTGTCTCATCAAGGCCGCCCCGTATTCCCTCTCGTGGCGCGTCGCTTGAAAAAGGCGCTACGACCGGGATGGACTTTTTGAACAATCACAATGCAGGAGCCTCTGGTATAGCTGCATTGGCCGAGGACGTCAACGGGCTCATGCCCGATGACGATTGGCTAGCATTACCATTCGACCCAGCAATGGCGCCGTTCGGTCTTGACTCGGCTCAGAGCTTTCAAGGCTTCGATGATGGGACACTGGATTTTATATGGAATCTCCCCATGTAAAAGGACCAGGACTAGAATACAGAACTTCCGTACCGACATCTAGAATGACTGCTTCTCAAGAAAGCGTTGCCTGCCGAGAATAGCCAGGTTCCCTAATCCATACAACGACGCGTTCGGACAGGGCGGGATAACTGTGCGAGTGTTATGTACCATCATATATCTCAACGTACAACATGACGGTTGGTCAGAATCGTTACTCGCACGGTAACTCAGCTCCTCCCCGGTCATGATACTCAATGGATCACAGAACCTGACTACCTTTCGGGGGCAATACTCCAAGGGGTTTCGTCGGATGTGGAATCTCGATGGTCAGAGCTAGAGTTTTCTGACCGAATTACAAGAACTGCACCAAAAGCATCTATGATAATTTTCTCTCGTCCTTGAGCGCATTCTTAACAATGGCTCCACACATCTTTGCATAAGGATTCGTCCTAACACTCATCTCCCGCGCAATTTCATCTCCGTATCGTGCCGCAGCCGCAAAGTCTGCACTTGCTTGCTCTTCCAGTTCACTCTTACTCTTTCCATCCCAACCAACAGCTCTTTCAGAGGCTTTAAGGTACAGGTACGCGCGGTGAGAAAAAGCTGTTCGGAGGACGCGCGCTTGATACGGTGAGACTTGGGATGCTGGACACGTGGGCCGGGACATTTGGATAGCCAGAGAGAGGTCATCGAAGAGACGCTCAATGTCTTTTTGCGCTGCCGAAAAGATCGTTTGGTCCTTCGTTAACAAGGCTTCGATTTTCATCCGATACAGCATCGCGCGGTTTATGTACGCGCTCGGGTATTCTGGCCATTCTTTTGTAGTTGCATCTTCTCTTCGTATCGCATCCTCAATTTCGGGTACTGAGGAATTTGAGCTGATTTGTTTGACGAGGTCTTTTTGCTGTGTTTCCAGCACTGCAAGTTGCGACGAAGGTATTGTGGGGTGTGCTGGTAACGAGCTGTTGATGGTCGATGCGTCTTTTGAACGAGCTACCGAAGAAGGAAGAGTCTCGGGATCAAATAATGCATCTAGGATCCTTTTATCGCTCTCGGTAAGCGAGATATCGGGAATATTTTTAGCCATTTGTCTATGGAGAGGTTGAACTGGCTGGAATGACAGCGGGTGGAGGAGAGAAGGGAAAGTTTTAGAGGCTATAGACTCGAGTACTTTGGAGACCTATTCATAATACGCTTGGAATATGGTTGACGTTCACTGTCCCGTGACTTCGGCTTATCAGTTGACGGCTCAAAGCGGGTGTTGGGGTAGCTTTGTTCTCATTCAAGCTAACATGGTTGCAGTTAGCCAACTGCCGAATAAGGACCACTCATGTCAGACCTGTGACGTCTTCACTATTCAGCGCTCGTCTCCTTTCGCATCGCATAGAGCTATATCAAAAAGTGAAGCTTAGACTAAACTCTCAAGAGTCGATCTACGTCCTTAGCACGAAGCATCCAGGGTGAAGCAATGCGTCTAGCCGTAGACAACACTTCGTAAAGCGCATGTCCCTTCAACAGCCGATTAGCTCACAGAATGCCGAGCACACATGCAACTCGTCAAACCCCATCAAACTCATTTGTGCAGCGCGCGTCAACGGTTTGAGGGCCAGCCGAATCGACTACGCCGAGAGCTTGATGATCAGAGCCGACTTGCTGTCTCTTGATTCTCAGGATTCCCGGCTATTTACGGAGTGAGTGAAAAAAGCAGCGCGCGGCCTTTTCAGGACCTTGAGCTCGGCATAAGACCAACAAGTAATATGACGCTGGCCATCTTATCATGTGTGGTTGGTGCTAGCCTCAATAGAGTTGTCACTCGGTTTTTGAAGGAAACGATGGGTAGGTTAAAGATGGGATTGCGTCGCCGCAACCAACGCCCCAAACATACCACAACATCTCCCCAACGCGTTCTCTGCGGGATAATCACCAGAGCATAGCATTACTGCCTATAATACTTCATCAAGCATAATGGCGCCCTCGGCCATATCACCACCCAGCTCGCCGTTGCCTTCAGAAGCTTCTTCAGGGGATTTGTCGGCATACCGCGGTTACCATCATGTACACTGGTATGTAGGCAACGCGAAGCAAGCTGTAGGTAATTCCCTTGTACATGTTCTGTGTCCTTGGGTGCCTGTTGGACTGCCAACTGCGTCCCAATTTGCAGCAAGCGCGGCGTCCGTTTCACAACCACAGGCACTGGCACCCCCCTAACTAACCTTTGCTGACTGCTGTGCCTAGGCATCCTTTTACGTAGCGCGTATGGGCTTTGAGCATGTCGCGTACCGTGGTTTGGAGACTGGGTCTCGGGCTGTCGCATCTCATGTCTTACGGAACGGAAACGTTACATTCATTTTCACTTCTCCACTTCGATGTCTGGAGCAAAGTACGAGATTTAGCGAAGAGGATGCGAGGTTGCTCAAAGAGATACATGAGCACCAAGAGAGGCATGGCGATGCCGTCAAGGGTATGTTGTCTGTCAGTGAGAAACGCCCCAGCATATGCTAATATGGAAACAGATGTCGCATTTGAAGTCGATAATCTAGATGCCATATATTCCTCCGCCATCTCCGGAGGCGCATCATCTATTGCTGCCCCTCACGTGCTCAAAGATGCCAATGGCACTGTCCGCCTCGCAACCATAAAAACCTACGGCGATACAACCCATACCCTTATCGAGAAAACTTCGTACGCAGGCGTCTTCCTTCCCGGCTATCTTCCTCACCCCACAATGACAGCCGTGGACCCTCTAAGCAAATTCCTTCCGCCTGTCCACCTCTCCCACATCGACCACTGCGTTGGTAATCAGGATTGGGATGAAATGGAAAACATCTGCGATTACTATGAGAATGTGCTCGGCTTCCACCGCTTCTGGTCTGTCGACGATAAGGATATCTGTACCGAGTATTCGGCATTGAAGAGCGTCGTGATGAGCAGCCCGAATGATGTGGTCAAAATGCCTATCAACGAGCCGGCAAAGGGGAAAAAACAGAGTCAGATCGAGGAATACGTTGACTTTTACGGCGGTCCCGGCGTTCAACACATCGCACTACGAACCGACAATATTGTCCGTGACATTACAAACCTGAAAGCGCGTGGTATGGAATTTATCAAAGTCCCCGAGACGTACTACGAGGCGATGAAGACGAGGCTAAAGCGCGCGGGCATGACGCTCAACGAAGACTTCGAGACGCTGAAGAGTTTGGATATCTTGATTGATTTCGACGAAGGGGGATATCTCCTGCAGCTCTTCACGAAGCATCTGATGGATCGACCGACGGTATTCATCGAAATCATTCAGAGAAACAACTTCGATGGCTTCGGTGCCGGGAACTTCAAATCACTGTTCGAAGCCATTGAGAGGGAGCAAGAGGCGCGAGGGAACCTAATATAAGGGAAACGTCTGGATAGAGCAGCCTGTTTGACTTCAATGGGTAGAGCCTTGAATTAAATGGTTGCTCTAAGACAGCTAAGAAGAGGTTAGGGAGGTGCACAATGGGCCGTTAGTTTTGACCGAGGGCGCTTTGTGTATCTCTGGGTTAGAAGATCCCGCATGCTTTGAAGCTTACTTACGGGAGAGGTGTTGCGTTACGTGCATCCTGATAGCCTTTGTGCTATAGAGTATTGAATGAGCCAGTGGCCTTAAGGATATCTGTGGTGTGTTGACGTAGGTGTTCGAGTTGAGGAGAGATTTTGTCGTATGCATAATAGGCTTTGCACGAGGACATTTCTTTACATAAATCTTGATATGTATTTGAGAATTCTACTATCTATTGATCCAGTAGAGAATATTCCATCCCAAGCGTGTCTAAAGCTAAGCAACGCCAGCAACGCCAGCAACGCTACGATGCATTCCCCACCTGGTAAGATTCCGCTCATCCCCATTCTACCCCAACCTAGACGTAGCCGCCGCGACAACAAACTAGCTTTCATATCCGTACCCACAACCGTCTTACAAAGTTTCGCTACCAGCCATACTCCGAAGTATGGTTGAGAAAGAGTCATTGTCAAGCTTGGTAGCGAGCTAAAGTCATCAACGGATCATGATGCGCTTGAGCCGCACGCACACAAAAAAAAACTCTCCCGCTGCAGAAGCAGTCGAAGCGATCGCTACAACCGTCTTGTCGACGATCAGGTTGAAGTCTAGCCCCGGAAATGCTGATGGTAGCGGCATCTCTACCTTCCGTCATGGCTCCGAAGATAACTAGCTATCCAAATGGCAAAAGATTACGACATCTGTTCTATTGATCATGTGCTGCATCACGGCAAGCGTGTCGGCGTGGAATTCCGGTAGAGGGCTCGTGAGGTGCATACATGAAAAGCTACGACTCAACTTGGAGTGGTTATTGAGTCCAAGCTCGGCGCGAGAGGGTTTGGAGATGGGGTTCTCTGGCTTCGGGAGAATCATGGGCATGTTCTTCAACGCAGCTTCGTTCGCACAGTAGTTATATTGGAGGCTGATGACGCGGGTGTGCGTTCGAGCTCGTCTGGGGGGACGATGAAGTAGGGTAGTAGCTCAAAGCTTGAGAGAATTTGGACGCTTGTATCCGTAAACTGTGCTGAGTTGAGAAAATGATAGGAACTGAGGAGGAAAAAAGGAATAACACCAGAGCTTGAAATTTTTTCAAGACCTAAGCGAAGTGTTGTTAACTGTTAACTGTGAGATTAGGTCGAAAAGATCTGAAAAATGCTAGTGAATTGCTGTGTTGATCCGTGGCGAAGACGAAATATACTATCGCGAGGCGCAAGAACGCTGGTGAGAATGTCGATGTCTCTTCTCGCGAACTCTTGCCACCTTGAAAGCTGAACCTGTATCAGGTCAATTAAATTATGGCACATCCGCAGATGAACGGGTCCCACTGACCACCGGTCCTTGAGCTGCATGATCATCTGTATATGAAGGGGGTGCCCGTGGCAGTTCCGCATAGTGGATCAAACATCGGAAAAGCATTTATGCAACCGCTCCGGACGGTTTGTTATGCTAGCTGAAGTTGCGGAGAGAAAGAACCCGTCGCTCCATTTCGAGATGCCAGCATGTTCACCCCTAATGTAAATAAAGGGGAAAAAGAAACCGCCCAAAACAGACGGACAGACATCCGGGAGAACAAGCAAACCTAGCCTCGCTGCCATTACCTCCACCTCATCTCCACCGTTCCCCGGCACCTTACACCGCCCCACTCCTTAACGCACTAATCGCACTTCCCATCGCAGGCACGATATGATTAGCACTTGGGGCATAAGAACCGCTCCCCAATAGAAAAACATACCTCACCAGCACGCTCTTCTCGTCCTGCAACACATGAATCCCTGGGCTCACGCTCCTGCCAACCCCCGCAACCTCGCAGCCCAGCAACAATCTCATACCATTTAGCCCGCTATTCCGCCAGCTGACCGCCGACGGAGAGTAAGAAAATGACGTGACAGGCTCCTCAGCCATGTATATGCCCTTTCCATGCGCGGCACCGGTGCGCTGCAGACTCGTACCGCTGTGTATGCGAAGGCCTTGGGTGAGGATTGAGGGGAGGCGATCGAGCGATGTGCCGTGGAATAATATCGTCGTCTTAGGGTTATGCTTTGATAACTTTGCAGCGAAGGAGGCTTCGAGTGAAGGAGCGGCATTCGCCAGGAGGAACTGGTGCGTTCCTGCCGGCATACTGGGGACTTTGCAGATACCTGTTGCGGTGACTATGAAGCCTCTGAAATGCGTGACCGCCCAGATGAGCAGCTTTTCGGCGTCTTGATGGTAGGTACGGAGGGAGGCGGAGATGTCGGGAACATGCTGCAGTGACTTGAGAGGAGGAAGGGCGTTCAGAATCGCCATTACGGTGGGGGGATTCGTTATGGGGCAGCTAGGGAGAAGTTCGGGGCGGGCGCTCATGGCGGCTACGTAAACGGTTGTGAGGAGCATATCAACGGCGAAAATGTCGGTGCGGAACTCCGGAACAAGGATGTCGAGGGGTAAGGTGTTCCATATTCGTGTACAGGAGCTGAGACTGCAGGGTGTCGAGCGGCGGAGCTGCGTGTTGCGCGCATTGTGTGGGCGGCCGCAGATGGTACAGGAGTGAGCTAGGTCGCTCAACCTGTTCCTCACAGACTGATGTACGCCCGCGATAGTGGATCCAGAAGTCATCAGATGGCGATATAAAATCCGGCTCATCTGCCACGTAAGGGGTGTCGCTCTGCCCGAGCAGTAGACGTGCTCAGGCGCCTTCGAGTTTGTTAGACACGTCCACGGTGTGTGCTCCACACCAGCCTCTTGAGCATCCGTGTCAAGGTGTACACAAAACGACGTCGGCATATCACCGAAGTGATCTAAGTACAGCCGGACCAACAACGTCTTCGCCTCGCCAATTCCCATCCCACTCCGCTGTAAACTAGTCCACTCTGCCAGAGGAAAGCTGACTTCCACCCCGTTGTCGCTAAACTTCTCTACTGCACCCGCAACTACAACAGGCAATCCTTCAAGTTCCTCATCTAGCGGGCTCACATCCTCAATGCCCAATTGCTCTAGCAAAAGTTTCGTGCCAAGCGGATCTCTCGCCTTCAGTGCCTTCGCCAAACCCTCTAAACGCTGTGCTTCCTCGATCATCTTGGCTTCCTGTTCTTCGAAGTATGTCGCCGCTTCGGAGAGCTTCCCTTTTGGAATACTATCAAGGTAGACTTCGAGGTTGAGGATGAAGGCGAGAGCGATGATGGCGGTCTTGTCTGTTTCCAGCATATAATCGTCTTGTAGCCAACCCGCTATTATAACTTCCGTTACTGAAGTAGAAATGATGCTCTGATTAGCGAGTGCGGGCTTCCAATTGGTCAAGCCGGAGCGCTTCGAATATTGTGGTTCCTCGACGCCGGGTACATGCACGACGTCGTGCTTTGCATCCCATATTCGTTCGCAGGCCGCTAGCCCTTGTGGCGTCACACACAGGAGCCTCCCCACGAAATCAGCAATCTCAGATACATTCTTGTTCTCCTTCGATAACCTCCCCACAGTGTTTTGCATGAGTTTTTCCACTGGTCGCTCAGAGGCCGTTTTCAATGCCTCTACAATCTTCAAAAGATGCTCAACTCCCAACCCCTCGCCACCCCTTAATATGGTCTTCACAGCATGAGAGCGATTGCCCAACGCATACTCCAGTCTCGTAATTTCTGGTAGAAAACTCGAAAGTTGCTGCACCCATAGGTGCAAATGCGACCGCAAGATAAATGGCGGCGAAGCCTTGGGGTTCGCAGCGACGTCTGCGAAGAGACTGTTGAGATCGAGCATGAATTCGAAGAACTGATGGGCTTTGAAGTGTTTGAACATGTAGTCCAGAATTTTCGTTGGTTGTAGGCTGTCAATCATATTGTAGAGCATTTGTTTCCAGCAGAGCGTTACATCAACATCGGCGTTGGTGAGGAGCCTAGTGAACTTGATGCAGCTGAGTTCTGGATTAGCTCCAAAGCCTTGCAGAAGAGCAAGGAGGCTCATGACGAAGTCGTCCGGCAGTTGTATGATTTGGTCCAGACATCGGACGCGAAGAACGAAATCCGTACTAGCACTGGTAGAGGCCAACAGAGCGAGCGACCGACGCTTAGTATCTGCCTCATTTCTAGTCGTTGTGCCGTTCCATACCTGCACGATTGCGTCAACTGTTCTCTGTGAAGCATGGCTGAGCGAACCACGTTCCACAAACCGATCGATACACCATGCAGTTATCGAATGTTTCAACACGTTCGCTCCGATATGGGTGCCATTGGCTTTCTTGGCTCCAGTTGCTGCGTAAATATCGAGCAGAGCCCTCAACGTGTCGACTGGCGGTAGGAAATCCAGCTCTCTCTGAATCTCGTGATTCAACAATGGTAGGCAACTATGTGAGCCCTTGAGGATAGTGCAGAATGTATGTAACTCCAATACGAGATGTGTCCAGGCGAGTTCGCAGTCGATGTGTGCCCTAAGCGCAGCCCGACATTCCTCAATGCACTTTTCGATGCCTTGCACGAGCCATGGCCGTAAGATTACCTTTCTCAGCTCACCTCCCTGTGCGTCATCAAGAGCGCATATCAGGTGCTGGAGCATGACTATATGCCTTCCCCCAATGCTGCGTTGTGCTGCGTAGATCTCGATGGTAGCGTTATGAACGTGAAATTTCGGCGTATCTTGGATCCTGCCAACAGCTTCAAGCAACTGTAGTCCTTCTTGGGTGATCGGCCTTTTGACAGCAAGATGGACAAAGAGCTTGAAGGGCCCATCACCGCCCTTCAATGCCCTCTCCAATGACGCTCCTGTCTTTTCCAACATCCCCTTCAACTCTTCCCTAGTGCACTTCTCCACCTCAATTACCAAGCTTCTGAACATCACAAACGGTTTTCCGGGAGCATACCGCTTCACAATCCCATTCATCAACGTATTTTGTGTCCCGGTGATAAAGTCTGGGCCCTCGAGTGCCATTATATCAACCAGCACACCCCTTTTCCCCGCATCGAGATTACCAAACTGCATAATCCGGTAAATGTTGGGTTTCCAGTTTGCCCAAATCCTCCATATTGGAAACTCAACGTCCATCAGATGTTCCGGCATAAGATTACCAGATGGAGTCGCGGCAGGTGTGCTTTGTGCGAGGGTAGTCATCCAAGCCACAGCCCCATAGGCTGCGACCCACTGACACCGAAGCTTCATTCCTTCTAGTTGTGTCGCAAAGGTCGTGAAGGCTCGGAGAGTGAGAATCGCAAAATCGGGAAGGACGTTCATGCTTGGGGTATTTGTTGTGCGAAGCATGACCGTGATGCCTTCCAGGTATTTCCCCGCGGCACCAGCGCCATGCACAATGTAAGGAAGCATTTGCCGTGCCCATCGTGCTTCAAGTTGGGTGATAGATGTTGGGCTACAGTGATGCGCCGCGATGAGGGATTGCAAATACATTTCCAATCCACAGAACGTAGTCGGTGCAACATTAAGTTCGACGTTGAGTAGAGCGCGGACTGCCTTAGGCGACATGGCATGCGCGCAAGCTGCGATTGCTACATCTCGCGCTTCATGCTGCTCAATTAGCGACGCGAGCTTTGAGTCGATCTCAGCCTGGGTGATCTTCCCTTTCTTCTTGATGTAGTGATCTGTATGTCGCTTGACCAGATTCCACTGGAAATTTTGTTCAGAAGGTCGATTAACGCCAGCTGTGAAGTCGATCTGTTGATGCCATTCTTCGCTAGGCTTCGTTTTGATAAAAAGGGACTTTTTCGACCACGAGGGAAGTTTCGGTTCACGTTCGTGAACTTCTGTTGTCGCGGATCTCCAGGCTTTCATTTTCGTTGAGGGACTTGGAGTAAAAGGGCTTGGACCATCGATTGTACAGATACGTGTTGCTTGACCTTTGAGTGTCAACATGATGCTCTGTTCAAAACATTGAGGAGACTTACCAGAGCTTATGAGAGTGTCTCCACGGTCGCGGACTTCAGGAAAGTGGAGAGTGCTGTATTCGAGCTGTGAGTGATAGAGCTGGGTGGTAACGATCCGTCAATGAGGTTGAAGCGACATCCGCGTACCGAATTACCATGAGAACAATCGAGCAAGTTCCGAAAACCTAATTAAAAGGTCTCAGATGGCCCGGTACCCACAAGACGATGGGAATACACACCAAAACCTGGTAGCGAAGAGAGCTTCGACACAACAGCGTTTGCCCACTAGAGACGTACGGCTTACTCCGCAGCTCAGCCATGTATCAGAAATCCTTATAGCCCCCACGGAACATCGATAAAGAGCACTAGTGCACCGCAAACTTGGTTCCAGATGATAATCAAAGCACGCCTCGTACCAGGCATCAAGCGGGCGGTGCAAGGCTCCGTAGCCTCACCGGATACTCAAAACAAGTTAGGTAGCAATTTTTGTGCCATTCATGACCGAAAGATAGACTGACCATTGGGAAATTTCTAATTTGCCGATGGGCTCGGAGTTTCATGTCGCGAGACTGCAGATGCTTTGATGTGCTGGCGAAAGGCAGCCTCGTGGCTCAGCATTTTACGCGAGGTCGCCAGCCGGAGGCAAGCAGGAACTCGGAATAGTGTGTATTCTAGGCATCCAAAAAGTACTGACTAGACGCTTTATGGGTCTGCAGAATTGCACTCCTGTCCCTTCTCCTGAAACAGCACGGAATGTAGTTATCGTCCCCCTCCGGCCTCGCATGGTGATCCGGAACCACATGGCCCCTTCAGTCACCATCGAAACCGTAAGCTAAACAAGAAAAAGCTAGCTGTAATCTGAATAAATCGCGGTGAACGATGCTTGTGGTATCTAACCATACAAACGTAGCTGCAAAACGCGGACTGCTTTTTTCCTTCTAAAACCAGTGCAAAAGCTGCTCCGTGATTTAGAGCCATCACATCATTGTACACTTGTCTGCATCTGGAGGCGGCGCACCGCGGTTTTGGCGTAAGTGAACGGCTGCCTGCTTGATGAAATCGCCCGTCTTATGGAAGCAGACACGATTTCCTTTAGCGTCGCGCACAGCCTCGCCAATGGAGAAATCGTATGACTGGCCAGTGTGCGAGTCTTTGGCGGGACAGCGGAGGCCATCTATTGCCTTTTGTTCGAGCTCGGGTACTGTGGCTGTTAGTGGGCAGGGATGATGTCGATGGAGGTAGACTTACGAGTTGCGATATAGGCGAGGAACTCATCGATGGCGTGGCGACTGGTGAGTTGGTCACTGCTTTGGTCCTCAAGGAGGATCTTTGCTAGCTTCTCCATGTGCTCTATCGTATCTGGGCGGACACCTTTTGACATTTCGTGCTGCTGCACTTGCAATGCGGCCAGTGACTTGCCTTGTGGATGCACGAGAATACCGCGCACATCTTTCGGGGTGAACATCTGCCGACTAAGCGGGTTGCGCATCACACCGCCATTGGCAGTAATGGCCTGTACAAGTTCATCCATGTCCCAAGCGTAGTTGTCTTCCGTGACATAGAAATTATTCCTTGGGATGTCCTTAACCAGGTCCCCCAGCATCGTTTCGTCATTGGCGTAGTTTTTCTCTAGGTTTTCGTGGACCACATGCATCAGTGCTAGTTCGCAGTGGATCTTGAGGTCTTCTGGCAAGGCAGATTCTAGAGTATGCATGCGCTTGACAAGGGCATCTCGGATCGCATCATCATTAGCATCTGAAGGGTTTCCATGCGGTTCGCGGACCCAATGCATTGTGTCCTCGAGGTCAACGATGCACAACTCGGTAGCCTTATCGGGGGTGGCCGCAACTGTTCGCGCCACCCCCCGAGCGCTGCCTGGTGGTCCCGCTCGGGCTGGTTTGTCCGCCTTCCTTCCATCAACGATGGCCTGAATCCTAGCCGTATTCTTTGATTGCGGAAATCCGTTTTTCTTCTGTAGCGATTGCAGATGCAGCAGATCTGTTAGAAGGAACTTGGCCTTGGATCGTAGCGATGAATATCCTTCGGTTAAATCTTTTCGTGCGGAGTCGAGGTTACCATTGAGCTGCGGAGGTAGATGGGCGACCTTCGTTCTCAAACGCTCTGTCGTGCTTGCATTGGACGGCTTTGATATCCTCGAGTTCCTCTGAGACGTTTCGGGCGCTGGAGGCTCTGGCTTCTTCTCGACGATGGCTGCTAAACTCGTAACTTCGGGATCCCTTGGCGCATGCCGTCTCATTTCTATGATGATGTCTTTTGCAGCATCAAGCCATCCGCAGGAGATGTAGTGCTCCACCAAGAGCTTGCTTGCCGCAATTGCTGGAGGACGTTGTTGGATCTCTTCTAGTAGCTCGCCAACGAGGACCATGTCTGGCTCACCAGAGCCCGTAGTTCCGGAAGCGGCCATCTTGGGAGGCGCAGAAGGGTTTGATCGCATGGTAGTTGGCATGGGTCTGGAGTAGTGGTGGATGGTGATGGTTCTGGTAATGAGAATGCCGTGGTCAGGCTACGTGAGCCCCAGATATGCCAGTCTCCCCGAGCAACAATACATTCTCATAGGAGTGTGAAAAGAAAATTGAGCGTCATAAGGCTGCCGTGAGTAGGGGTCATTTGCTGGGCGCGAACCATAAGGAGCGCGGTCATGCGTGTTCGTCAACGGTGCGCAAGTGCGCGGGTCAGGCTGTGAGACCGGTGGTACAGCCTAGTGGATCCTGACCGGTGAAAGCGTAGAGCTGCGGACGCTGAAAGTAAAGGTTGCACGGACCAGGGCTATGCGCGCTAGTCAACCACGGTTGGACGCCCGTCTGCCGCTATTCACTGCCACAGCGAAACATTGAAGCAAAGCCCTAATACCTTTGCATGCCAGGACGTTCGGGTTTGGAATGCCAATGCTGGCGTCAGAAAGAACGCTAGTCTCACCCTAGGCCGCCGCAGCATTGCCAGGTTGGGGGTGATAGGTGCTTGGGGGAAGGGACCAGTTGGTGGTCATTGGGGAAAATGGATATGGAGACGTGTGTGACGGTGAGCAAGGATTGGAAGCGGTTTATTTGACGGGGTTTCCAGTTGAATAGGAAGAGGAAGTGGCCAGTTGTGGTCAGTTGGCGATGGGTACATGTCTGTGTCTCGACTTTTTCTAGGTAGTAGTCCTGTCAGTCCTCAGCAGGTTGGCTCTGCTTCTCCGGCTTATACGTACTAAATACTCTTCCTCTCCAGAATGCGGAGGTGCTGTTTTGGTTCTGGCTTCTTTGATAGACGCATCGCCGTCGAAGGGGCTTCCTCGCCGGAGCCTTCGCGTCCCGAGATCTGCTCTGATCAGACTCACATGCAGCCGAACACCTCTCGCCGCCAAGATACCGAGCGCACACATGTTCAAAAGCGGCAAAAAGCTAACTCTTTATACCCACCCACAATCCTACCAAAGTCCGCCGACAGCGACCAGTTAACGTCGACTTACCTGTGCAACCCCTGTGACAACGTTTGAGCGAATCGGCCAGTCGCACCTCCGTGCTCCTCGTGCCTCGGCATTACGATAAGGGGATAAGCTGACACCTTATACAAGTATACGGCCTTGTCGCTCTGTTTACACGTACATTGACACTCGTTAAGGTCCTCAGTCATTCCCTGCTTGTCTACCCCCTTGCTATACCGGTTGTCATGGATCGAGCCGTGAAACTCGTGGCTGCAAGTGCTTCCTTTTCTGCGCTGGCAAACCGGCCGGCCTTACGCGCCTTTTTGACGAAATGGTCCGGTGTTGGTGCGCCCGGGGGGGTGTGGAGGCTTGTTGCAATTCTTTTCGCGTTGATGAATATCAAGAACTTACCGTTTGTGTGGCATGCACGTCTCCCCCACCACGCTGTTCTTATCTGTAAACTGACAGGACCTTTACAGCTCCGCTTCTTCCGCGCCTACATCTACCACATCTACCTTCAACCCACGCCCATACCGCCTACCTCGCTCTTCCTCCCTATAATAACCTCGACCCGCTCCCCTCTCCTCGAGATGGACTACAACTTGCACAAATCCAACAGCACATACTTCAGCGACATGGATATGTCACGCACCCACCTCTTCTCCGCCATCATCCGAAAAGCTATCCGCAAGACTGCACAACTTCTGCCCTCATCAAGCGGGAACACCGGAGGTGCCCACATGATCGCTGTCGGCGGTATCTCTTGCAACTTCAAGCGCGAGATTATACCCTACTCCAAGTATGAGATGTGGACAAGACTGCTGTGTTGGGATCGGAAGTGGTTTTATCTCGTTACGTGGCTTGTCAAGCCGGGAGTTGGCAAACCGCCTGCATTTACCTTACAACCATGGCGCAAACCCAAGGCTGGAGAAATCAAGCCAGAAAAGCTCAAAGGCGCCATCTACGCGACTGCCATCGCTAAATACGTCGTCAAGAAGGGTCGCATTACCATTCCGGCGGAGCAAGTCCTCCTCGAAGCAGAAATGGTGCCTATGAAGCCAGAAGGATGGGTGTACAGCGGCGATGAGGGTGGAGAAGATGGTATCGCTAATGGCGATGTGGTGCTACCGCAGAAGCATGGTGAGGGGGAGTGGAACTGGGACGTTATTGAGAGGGAGAGGAGAAGGGGTTTGAGGTTTGCAGAAGCCTTCGCCGAGCTAGATGGTTTGCACGACGTGTTTGATGGAGGGAAAGAGGGTGTGCTGGGCGAGTATGCAGATCTATTGTGGAGGTGATCTGACGATCTGGGAGATTTTGGAGATATATATACCCTAGACTTGCGTTCAGAAAGGTGGGCCTATAGATTTTTTTTTCTTTTTTTTTTTTTTTTTTTTTTTGGCAATGCTGAGACCTGCTAGTAGGCTGATGCACATCATAAGTCTGCTCGAGAACTGTGCCCGGGGGAGTATTTGGTGATACTCCCCTACAACCCTTTTATAGCCTATCCAAACCTTAGCCATCACTTAACCTTTCTTTTTGCCCTTCGTCTTGTCCACAACCTCCACCCAATTTCTATGCACACCCCTTTTCTCCAACGCCTTGAGAATTGCATCTTTTTGCGGTCCTTGTACCATAACCTCCATGACAGGATTCTTCGGGCTGCTACCCTGCAACCGGTCCACGCTCGTACTTCCTGCACAGGTCTTCCTTAGCTCATCCGCAAGCGGCTGAGGTGCAATATAGTAAGGCTCAACACCACTGACCTTGGTGACTGTCTTGTTGCCACTACGCGTCTCCAGTACGATTTGGATCTTGGGCGGTGCTCCAGCTTTCGGCTTCGAGTCTGCGGCGTCGGCGTCGTCACGGAGGATGGAGTGGAAGGGAGAGGTGGTAGCGACCATACGTTCGGCGAGAGCATCGCGGGATATTGTTCCTGACGCAAGCGCCGCATTGTCTGCGGCTGAGGATCCAAGGAGGGAGTCTGCAATTTGAGGGTTGATGTTGATGAGGCGTTTATTCTTGGGTGACACAAGGTCTTCAGCCTCTATATATGTCATGAGGATCTGCTTGAGTTCCGCAGGCGTATAGAGGCCACGAGGGTCGGCTTTTGCGCTATTAAGAATAGGTGCAAGTTTCTCCTTCGGCCGGAGCAGGGAGACGAGTTTGAGCTTCTGACCAACAGCGGATTCGGCTGACAGCGGAGCGGTAGGCTTCCCGTTTGCGCTTGCCCCTAGAGGTGCGTCCTTTTTTGGCAGACGGTATGGGACGAAATCCTGCACATGGCGATCTTTGAAGTCAATGTCCAATATGACCACCTCGTTGCCATCACGGTCTTTGCACTTTACAACCTGCTGTTTATCCATGTACTTCATGAACCTCTTGATGTTCTTCCAGCTCGTCTTCTTGATCTGGAGTAAGGCGGTTCGGGCGGGTGTGTAGGTAGGAAGAAAAGGCTGTACGAGGAGAGACATGACTTTGGATTGCGAGAGAGGGAAATCGAGGCCAAATGAGGGGTGGTCTTTGTTATGATCCATATGGTAACGTATCCCATAGAGAAAAGCATCACGGAACGCATCGTCAATCTCTGCCCTTCGTCAGCAGGAATGTTGCATATCTGGCGCGAACCCTACCTTTCTGAGACAGTTCCTTGTCATCTACCAGCTCAAAAGAGTCCTTGAGCGAAGGCGGATCTTCTCCCACGACTTCCTGCGCTTTCTCAGCGGCTGATCGTTCGGTGGGGTCTGGGTTCAGCGCAATGTCTCCACCGTCCGCGTCTCCGAGATCAACTGCGGCTACCTGAGAAGGCAGTGCCGCATCATCGTCGTGCTTCTCGTCATCCCACCCTTCAAGATATCCCGGTGCATCCATGCCGGGCTTGGATGAAGAGCTCCATGACCAGAGCTCGTCCCCGGCCCAATGAAATGTTTGCACCGCGTGTCCCTTCATGCCTTGGACCTTCTCCAGTGAACTCACGTCGATGGCGCATGTGCCGACCGCCATAGGGACTGAGGGGGTCTCGAGGCTCGCGATTGCGACGACGGCGCCCTTGGTGGCCTTCTTTGGGAACGGGGGACCGCGCTGCAGGCCAGGTGTCATGAGGTCCGCGCCGCCTTGCAGCTTCTCGACGACGAATGAGGGAGTGTAGAGGAGGGGCACGATGTTGGGGTTGTGCCAGAGCGTGTACACTGGGGCGTGTTAGCAGAGTTTTGGCAGCTATCGGATGCTATCGCTAACCCGTGGGATACATGGTCTCCCCAACCTTGGCCCACAGGATCCTCGGCTCGTTGCCAGTGCCCTCATGGCTACCTACGTAGACGGTGCCCGAGACCTGCTTCAGGTCCGGCCCTGCAGTTGTGGTGAAGCGTGCCGAGAGGGCATTCTCTGGCAACAGCGACTTCCTCAGCGCCGTAAGGCCTGCCGTTGAAGCAGCCTTGTCCTCGTGGGGCGCGTTTGGGTCCACTGGCACCTCCAAACCGAAGGCGGCGATGATGTGGTCGGCGGTCCTGCGCCGGTCCGAGGACTTGAGGGGACTAAGGGGCTTGATCTGTTCCGTATCAGCATGTATATGCTTCGTTCTGGCGGTGGTGGTAAAGCTACGTTTGGCTTCTTCTTGAACATGAGAGCGAGGATGCAGCGGTGCAGGATGGATGGCCAGTTCTAATGTGGGACGGCCCTAAGTACTGTTTTACCTATGCAGCCGCGGCGCGGGTGTTTGCCTGCTCGATGACCTCAGCGGGGCGCGCAGGCCTAGCGCGGGGCTCATTGTGAGTCTGAATTACTCATCCCAGCCAACACTATGCAGCCGAGGACACTCTACCTCTGCGGCTTCTGCTTGGCCAAGCAGTCTGCAGGAGTTGTATACAATAGACGGGGGTATATACTAGCCAGAAGGAGTGGGAGGAGGAGGACGCGCCTTAAACGCAAGTCGAGAATGGACGTGACGACTTTCGCCGTATATTTCGGAGGGGTAGAGCGTTTCAAGTCACTTTTCTGGACAGTAATTTACACGCGCTTCCATACGCATTTGACACTTTGATAATAGCGGTACATAGTGTGGAGATACAGATGATTAAAGCGAGAAACCGATAGTGTAGTTAACAGGCGTTGAACCAGACCAGATTACCTTAAAGGTCCTGGCTGAATTCGGCCTTCGCTGACCGTTCGTCAGCCACTAGATTTTAGTCCGGTGCTAGTCCTAAACAGCTAATTATTCGAAGGACGTAAGGCCGTAGAACTACGTATATTTGCTCTGTCCACTTAAGCTTTGGGTCTACCCACAGGCTAGGATTTTGAGCTTTGCTTCTGATTTGACCGTGTGTTCGTCGACCTTAATTGCAGAAGCGAGGTCGCCGTCAGCGTTGTTTCGTTTCCGTGTGAAGTGATCGTTAGCTCGAGGAGAATGGAAATCCGTAGCGCTTTGCGCATGCCGGGCAGCGCGAGTGCGTTTCATCAAGCTGTCTGTAGTCGTGGAAGTTTGCAGAAGATGCGTCCATCGAGGAGCAACGACACTCGAGTTTCCGCGCTAAGGACCCGACGCGTCGCGATTCAGGGTCCGACGCGCCTTCTCCCATTTCCACTCCCCTCCTCCCTCCCTTCCCCAACATCAACCCCAGATGGAAACGCAGCACATGAACCGCAAGACGCCGCCTTCGGACGTCTTCATGGCGCCCTCGGTCCACTTCATGGCGCCCTCGGTCCACAAGGCCGACCTCCTTGCGGGAAAGTCGTACTCGCACTTCTCGCCCATTCCGGCCATCATCGCCGACGATATGACGACGGAGTGCGTTTTGGGAGTCGACGAAGCCGGCAGAGGCCCCGTGCTAGGTAGATGAATCCTCTCGTCCCGTGGGCAATGCTTATGAGAAAAGGTCCGATGGTCTATGCACTCTACTACCTGCCGGTTGAGCTGCAGCAGTCGCTGCTCGCCGACACGCACCACTTCGACGACTCCAAGGTGGTCAAGCCTGAGGTCCGCTCACGCCTGATGCGCAAACTCTGCACAGAAGATTCAGACCTCTACCGAGCGTCCGGTTGGGCGACACGGCTGCTGTCGGCACGCGACATCTCTGCACATATGTTGCAACCGGCACAGTACAATCTCAACGCGCAGGCCATGGATGCGACGATCGATTTGATCAAGGAGGTCCTCGCCAAAGGGGTCAACGTCAAAGAAATCTATATCGACACCATTGGCAGGCCCGAAGTGTACCAGAAGAAGCTCGAAAGGATATGGCCCACCATCCGAATAACCGTCGCCACGAAGGCTGACAGCCTGTATCCCGTGGTGAGTGCCGCGTCCGTGTGTGCCAAAGTCACCCGCGACGCGGCTCTCGATGCGTGCTATGAACCTTACCAACAAGTTGCGGCCCACGAAGCCGAGGGTATGGAGCGCAGCACACAAGTCACATGGGGATCGGGATACCCGTCCGATGTCCTTACGTCAACGTGGCTCAAGCAGAACATGGATCCCATTTTTGGATGGGGCAACGAGTGCCGCTTCTCTTGGGGGCCCGCAAAGGAGCTACTCGAAGGCAAGACGGCAGACGTCAAGGTGGACTGGCCCGTAGAAGACGATGCGGACGGCGACATGCGCGTGACGGACTTCTTCGCCTCAAAGACCGAGCCTGGTGGAGACGAGCTTGTGGATTGGTTTGGAAAGCGCGTTACGGAGGAGATGGAAATCTTCTGAATATGCCTCTATGACGTTCATCCTCACCGGCCTTTTACTCCTCCCACCCATTAGCGACAACCACATCACAGCCCGGCGTTTATTGTCCATGTGTGAGTGGTCTACCAGATGCCCGCACCGTTCGGAACAAAGTCGCTGACCATGAGGGCACTATGCAACTTGGACGGGTTCCGGGCCCAAATTTTGGTCGCCGGGCAGGATCTCCGACGCTCTGACCACCCAACGCTAACCCCAGATCTTCGCTTCTCTGAAGATGATATTCGCGGTCGGGAATCATGCCATCTGCAGGGCGATTCCCTTAAATCAGGCCCCTCGCGGCCGCTGATGCTGCAGTTACACAGCTTGTATCATCTCACTCATCTTTTTTCCTTCAGCAATATATATTTCCTTGTCTAATTCGCTTCGTCTTGGAGTTTGGCGTCGCTATATTCGTTTGCTCGCTATTCGCACAAAAGGGCACGACCAAGCCCATCTCCTCGCTCATCACGTTCCGAGCCTGGTTGCATCACTTATTATCGCACGGGTACACCCCCGCCAAACACTTAACCAACAAGGGTGCATATATCGGGAGCGCAGATAAACCTTAACGCCACCCCTACTCTTCTTAGTCTATATATTCTACATCGGCCAAGGCATCGGCTCAATGTGTATCATACTTCCTGTCGATCACATCCCATGCGCCCATACAGTTACAATATGGCAACATTGCATCAACGCAGCTCGATCGGCTCAAGGCCTCAAGTCATGTTCTCGCGTTCGACAACACGCTCGGCCAATCCTGACGAGAAAATTCTGCGTTCACTGCGGCGGTCCTAGGTACTTTGCTCGAAGAGGCGGGATAGCAGGGCGTGGAAGTGGAAGTCCGACCACAAGCAACGCGAGCGAGGAGAAAGATGATCTCAGCGAGTCCTACGACTCTGGATATCACAGCGACGTCATCCACGAGGAGGATGAGGGCGATAACGAGGAATCTGTGCTATCTCCCACGGCCTCCCTGATCCCGGCAAAGAGATCGAGAGAAGCTCCAAAACCGCGTCCATCCAGCACCCCCCGATCACTCGGTAGTCGCAGACCCAGCTGGCGACCGAATCTCAAGCGCGATCTGAGTGCAGAACACATCTCTTACCGCAATGACTCCATTGATTCTACGTTGACCATGTTCGAGGACGAGAGCAACGTCACGTCGCGCTCCCACTCCCCGCCTGAAGATCTCGCCCTCCCAGAACGCTCCATCGCGCCTATTCTTCGCAGACCACAGCCAAAACGTAAGAGTTCAACGCTCCTTCACCCGTCGTCGCCACCTCTAGAACCGATGGCAGAGTCTGAGAACGTGTACGCTATTACTTTGGCTGACTTCACGCCACCAACGACTCCGCCTCAGCGGCCATCTCCCATACGGCTAGGCTCTTCGCTGCTCCATCCTTCCTCACCTAACGTGGAACCCACGATGGCACACTCGACAGCAATGGCCTTCCCCTTCAACTTTTCATTACCTATGCCCAAGCCATCACCGCAGCCTCCAACATCCGCACCCGCGCAAGCAACCCGCCGTCCGGATCTCACACCCCGCAAGAACAGCACTCTCCTCCATCCTTCGCCACCACCAGAATCGCCTCCAACTACGACATCGCCATTCATCCTTCCTATCCACGCCAAAACAGTCCTAAGCCTCCCACCCACGCCACTTGCTACCCCGAAAACGGACTCGTTCCAGCTGCACCGCTCACCATCCATCATGCGCTCCTCTCTCTCAGACGACGAATGGGAAGAGCCACTTCATTCAAGCCACTCAGACGGCGAAGATGATTCCGATGACTGCTCAGCCGACGCCGACACCACATCCTTCGAAAAGAAGGCTGTGCTGGCGCGCACAGCCCGTATGGCGCGGGCGAGTCGGATTTCGCTACTGAGCAATGGGAACGCGTTGAGGATCTTGCAGGATTGCAAATAAGATGTTAGGCGCTTCTCACCTAGACAACTATCGGGCGGATGCTTATCGGCGTCTTACTTGCCTATCGCTTATGGTATTGAGTAGGAGGTTAACGGAGGATGACGAATATGTTCGCTTCTTTGGGTATATGCGCGGCGAAACCTTGGATTCAGCCTGATATCAAACCTTCCCCTGTTGAAGTCGTCTCATCATGATTTTAGGGGAGTTAGCTTGCAGGTCGCGATAGCGGTCCGTCGATTACCGCGCCGCATACACACCGCTCCAATGTGTGTTGTACGTATACCATTGGGCATACAGTATTTAGATTTATTGATAGAATAAATTGTCAAAATATAGTACACACAGATACCGCATTCGCCAAATCCTTCGACGCCAGGCGTCTAGATTGTTTGCCTCGATAATATCTTCGAATGCGGCAAGTTCCAGCTGTTTACAAGTCCGATACGCGAGGCGCTAGCCGAATGGGTAATTGAACGTGTACAATTCCGAGATAACCATCTAGCTTATAACTAAACTACCCAGTAAACAGCCTCATCTCACCACATCTCACATTACATCGGCAACCCGAAAGCTTTGGTACAGGTCAATTCGCCCAAGACATAATAAGCGAAACGCGAAGCACGACGGCGACTATCCGTCGTTTTATCGCAGATGAGACATGCGTTTACTTGTGTCTTCCAACTGCGACGACGTCACATGTTCTCACACTCCGACACCATTGTAACCACAACACGCTCCATCATTGTTAACATCATCATCTTTGTTGGTAGTGTTCGAGTCTACGGTGACTAACATCTTCATGACACGTTGATGTAGTGGTGAGAATCTGAGTATTCCGTCTTAATCGCGGTGACGTCACTTGTTGCTCTCCTTCATGGCAGTTATTGTATATGGCCTTAGAATGGGAAGACACGCGGATATATAGAGAATAGATCAATATTTTTCGGTTTTATTCCACCAGTGTCATGCAGCTAGTCCGTGTGGAATTATCGTGTCAATGTGGGGATGATGGAGCTAGGCACAACATATGTCTATCTACAGTATCTCTGGCGAATAAGGAGAAGCGGCGAGAGTCCTATACCAGGCTTTCCACTATATTCTTGGTACTATCATGTGGCGCCATCGAGACCCATAGAAGAACGCATGGCCGTTTCAGGCGACGAATCTATTGTGCAGAACAGAACTAAAGTTTTACTCCATAGAATTCTTGATGCTTTCTTTTGAACATGGTAGCAAACGGTCGAAAGCTCGGAGATATTGCGCCCCACCGCAAAAGCTATGTAAACTAGAAACTTTATGAGAAACCGAGGAGAATGATAAATGCGTTCACGTTTGTCCAGCTCCTGCTAAGCTCGAGTACCTATGCAGCCTTAAGTCGCAGGAAAAAGTAGCCGTGGCTACGTTGGGATGGGGCTTTGGAAGTAGAAGGGAGCGAGAAGAGCGCTCATATGTGAATGGAGAACCCACAGGAGAAAACAATCAACGTCCTAATACACTGTTTTTATTTATATTTTATCTTGTTGAAAGATTCAGGACGGGTAGACATGAACTAGCATCTAGCATCTAGGAACTAGAACAAAAGCCCTAGCTTGCTCTGGTCATGGGAGTGCTCTATGGGTTCCACCCCTCTCGGAGTAAGAGGCTCACTTCGAGAACATAGTACCTAACCCTCATCTCGCCGCTTGACAAGCAGGTTCCCCTACAGCGAAACGCGCAAACCGCCCGTCCTTTTCACTGGAATAAATTCGTAGGCCCCCATAAGCTTGAAAGAGGTCGCTTAAAGTAGATTGACAAGCCCGTTACTCTTATCGACACATTGATGTTTTTTTTTTTCGACTGGCGACAGTCCGTTTCGAAGAACCGGTGTGCTACAGCTAAACCATTAGTTTGCGCGCCTGCATAAACTGTTCCTCTGTATTCCCGGTAGCCCTCGTGAGTTCGTTTCGCGGGTTCTCGCTTTGGTGTTGGGTTTATCGGGACGTGATGTTGGACTGATGGAAGCGACTGGGTGGGTATGCGGAGCTCACTCTGTTCAATAGAGATCGTGACATTGATCGATAAGTATACAACACAGTCAGGCATTGTTAAGAGAAAGGGCATATGGATGAATGACACAAGTATTCGTACAGTACATCTGTGTAATCCATTACAGTAACTCTCCAAAGATGCTTCAACCACGAGGGGACTTTGTGACCCTCCCTGTAGTTACCATTACATGTAGAGGTGGTTTAATTTCTACTTACAGTAGATGCCATTGTACTAGTCGGTGCAGGGTTCGCATCCCATTCGGCGGTGTGTAATATATGGCGCGGACACGTCCGAGTCAGGCATTATGGATGCCCGTCGCCTCATGTGGGGCTATCGGTTCGGACGGATGACTCTTGTGAATCCGTGTGAGATGCGTGATATGGGCATTATCGTAACGATGCAAACGTTGAGGGCGCTCAAGTCGGATGAGACCATCGTGAAAAACCGGGCTTCGAGGGGCTTGATGGAGGACTAATATCCCGTAGGGCGTCGGCGTAATCGCTCTTTGCGTCTGGATGATGGACGTCTCCTACCCACTCCTGCCTCCCTTTCACTGAGCCATGCACCTCCTCCATTGTCCGTAGTGGTGCGTCTCCGATTGCGCTGGGCACAATGGCTTCAAGATCGAAACTCATGGATCTCGAACGAGGATGGTGCTGGTCCGGTGCCACCATTGAACCGTTCTGCTCCCCCTCCATTTTTCGTGCAGTCTGGAAGCCGGGGAGATCGTTGGATCTGAGATGGTCACCCTCGGGATTGGGGATTGCAGCAAAAGTGTTGGTTTCGGTTTTATGCGCCTCGCGCTCCGCCTGTTCCCATGTCTCAACCAAATTACCGTCATTTTGTGTTCGACGATCGCTCAAATCCCCAGAAAAGCTTCCTAGACGGCTAATCTTAAAGGCCCTTAGTCGGTCCAGGGCCATTTTGAAGTCGTCCAATATGACAGAGTCGGTCAGACATTTGAAAACGAAGGATAACTTCCAGAATGGATTGATGCCAGTGTCTCCAGCGATTCTCAAAGCGCCAGTGACCGAGAGCACATCGAGAACGACAAAGGTGATGCTAAGAAGCATGGCAGCGAGCATAACGCCGAACCGAGGAGAGATGCGAACGATTTCTTTAAGGGTCATTTCGTACTGGGTTTTGATGACTACGAAAAGATAGACAGTCGTGATGATCCACCACGGATCGCGGAATAGTAGCTCTAGGGGTCTCGTTTTTAGGAACAAATCGCTGTGGCCGTTGAAATAGGCAAAGTCTGCGGGGAATCAATCAGATTTACATGCACAGCGGGATAGGGTATAACGTACTTGCATATATCTCCAGCACCCAATAAGGGGAAGCGAGAATGACAGTATACAAGAAGACCAAGCTCCAGAACCTGGTGAGGAAAGGTTTAACCTTCATCCACGCAATGACGTTATGAAGCCACCAAGACAAGTTGAGTGGTATTGCAGCCACAGACAGCCACCATCTTGCACTGCGTCCCGGTGGAAAAAGCCAAAAACCTTGCCATATGCCCAGGATGAGCTAGATTCCCCGTTAGATGTTGTAACGCTTGCTTGTAAGCACATATAGGTCAAGTACCTCGATGAGAATCAACTGCCGTCAACAAAGTAAGCAGTGGTCTTTGTATGCGCCTCCGTAACGGACACTCACCTTGTGTAGGATTACGCCTCTCCGCATGTTCGCGACGGTGATAAAGGCCATTATAATCAATGATCCGACCATATACCCTTGGGCCCAAGCCTCGACAGCGAGCGCGTGAGGATCGCTCGGAAAAGGGTCGTGTCCCGCGACATTCGGCGAGGTTTCTCGCCGTGTTGGACTCATTGCGGTCGTGTGTGATGTTCGCGGCAGCCGAGGTAGATATAGTGTGCTTCGTAATTAATGTCAATCAACCATGGTCGCCCCAACAAATCTTCACAGAGCAATGCGGCAGAGAGAAGGGCGAAGGAGCGAGAAGAAGGCTGAAGAGGATCCGTGGGTTAGTAACGGGGGACAGAACGGGTGAGATGCTGAGCGGCGCTCTCATTTCTCCGCCATTTTGCTCCGCATTTAGGCCACGACGGGGCGTTCGGTGAGATGCCGTCAGTCCGCTGTCAACGACAACTAACAGGCCGTGCCGGGTCACGCTTGGCCTGGTACGGCGTCGCGGCGTAATGTCTGTGGTGGCGTCCGAGGCCGTTCAAATGTTGGCTCCTTGTCAGGTGGCCAGACTGTGCAGACCAGCCATTTGTCGACAAGGCGCGGCGAAGCTACCAACGCCAGCCCGTGTATTTTGCCATGTTCCGACGTCGTGTTGGATGGCCGGCGTTTGTGCGCCTTCGCAGCAATCACAATTGTACAAGAGTGGCACGAGGCGGGTTCGACGACAGCTCACAAATGTCGCTCAAAGGACTCAGAGGACTCAAAGGACTCACAGAGGCTTACGGTGCACGGCGTGAACCTGGCTGCACATCGCACCCACGACTTGGTAATTGGCTTGAGCCGTAGCGCTGACAAGTACTCGAGAACACGAACGCGCTTGTCCAATTAGGTACGGGTACACGTGCCCAGGACCATTCAAAGTTGAATCCATGGATGCTCGCAACTCAATGTGACACTAGTTGTGTTCCCGTCCTCTCCAATTGCAGCTATGGGTATAGCTGCCATGTCCCTACTGTACAGCCGGCAAGACAGTCTTGGCGATGTCTTCTCTCACCAACTCCTGTACCCAGTTGGGGCATCCTCTCAGAACGCTGATTGTCTTCAGGTGCGAAGGCAAGAACACCTGGCCTCCTCTGCACTTGAAGATTTGCTCGGCTATGGCATCAACCACGTACTGAGGCTCCAAGATCGGGCTCCCCGCTGCTTTCAGAGCTCCCTCGAAGGGTCCGAGAAGTGGTGTGCGGACCCAGTTGGGATGGATGGAAGAGGTTAGTACGTTGGGTGCCTTGTACTTTTGCCGGAGTTCTTGGGTCAAGGCTGCAAGTTGGTCAGTGAGATAGCGCCATCTAACTGGACGGTAAAAGGTATACCCTCGTGGAAGGACAAAACAGCAGCCTTGGTGGCGGAGTAATCTCCCATGCCAGATACTCCAACGAACGACGCAGTGCTCGCCACCGTCACGATATGGCCCTTGTTTTTGGAAATCATGCTCGGAAGAAACGCTTTCATCATGTACCAATTGCTAAACAAGTTCACCGCGAAGATTTTGTGAAGATAATCGGGCGCTGTGTCGAGGATTGCATGCGGTTGGGCGATTCCAGCATTGTTGACGACAATGGACGGCGATCCCATAGACGCCACGATGTGTTCTGCGGTTCTACTTACTGCTCTTGCATCGGTAACATCGCAGGAGAAGAAGTTGACCCTCGGATAGCCTTGGAGACTAGATGGGAGCTGCTTGATGTCCAGCACCGCCACTTTCACGCCCTTGTCTACAAGTCTCTTGACCAACAGCTCTCCTAGACCGCTACATCCGCCTGTCACTACCGCGACCTCCTCATTCCATCTCCATCTTGGCTTCTCACTCTTCGCTTGCCATGAGTTGAGCGCGAGTTCATTGAGTGTGCGGTTGGCGGTTCTGGTCACTCCAATGACCAACAGCCACTTGAGAGCTTTGACAACACGGGCAAGCAATTTCGGATTGCGGAGCGAGGTCATGTTATTGAGGATGCGATCGCGGATGCTCGGCGGTCCTCGTGTAAGGACCCATAGGAGTGACGCGGCAAGGAAGGGGTTAAGCGCGACTCTAACGAAGGGGGCCGTAATAAGGCCTGTGATGCTCTGATTGTTGGGCATAATAAACCGACAATGGGTGGGGATCCGTGGTCAATGTGTATGTTTGAAGGGAGGGGCAGAGCGGAGGCGAGCGGGCGCCCGCTGCGCTATCACGGGGACCTCGGCAGGCGTCGCATCCAGGTTGACATAGCTGCTCGTGCGATCTTTTGCCATCGAAGAGGAAAACACCAGTCTCGCAATACGTCTGAGTAGGACGCTTGCTGTGTCCTCATTGACAATTCGCATTAAGTGGAGCTGTTACCTAGGTTGTTACGCTACGATGAACCACAAGTTCTAGAGCTTGTTTCTTTAGAGTTTTCTGTATTACGCATAAGGATCTGGCAGGACGGTGTATTCACAGATATTTAAACTCCAAGGAGGTCCTTTGCATAGTGGCATACATATGCCGACTTCTCATGCTGGAAGCGTGGCCGTGTTTGATGTTGGAGGAGCGGTGATTGCAAGCCAACTTACAACACACTCTCTAAGGAATCTCCCAACGATGGTTCAACAGCGCTAGAGCCTTCGTTCTTTTTACAGTCTACGGTCCTGTCAAAAAATGGAGTTTGAGCAGACAGCGTTAGCATTATAGAAGCCGCAAACGGCAATGGATGGCGCGCACCAACCGGCTGATCATTGGCAGTCTACACCTCACCACCTGCCCCGCTCTTCCATCACGTCGTAGGCAATCATCACGTACCCGCCAACGGACCTCACTCAAATTCTAAGCCCATCAAACAAAAAGTGATTGCGATAATTTCAGTACCATAGCTGCAACATTGATGCCTCGGAATGACCAGCGCAACCAATCACCAAAGCTCGACCGTTAATGCGCGACCTGGGTATCAGCCGGCTTGTGTCGCGGGTTGAAACGGTGCACCAACACAACGACCACTTAGCTTCTATGAAGCATCGAGCGCATTGAACTTGTAAGGGGGAGTTACGAGCCGGTTGGAATGATGGCGCGTCACCTTGATCGCCTTGTTATTTTAGGCGCATAACGCTGGGCGAGTTGCAGCCAGGTGGGTAAGGATGCTCAAAGCCATATTATCTGCCTGCAATCCCGCACCAAGCTGGGTTTCTGAGTCTTGACTGTTTTTCATTCCGCTCTTTTACTACGATTCTATTGGTGGATCTTTCCATAAAGGTTCTGCGTTCGCTCTTTAACAAGAAAGGCACGAACTTGCGACGACGCCGACGAGGACGACGACGAATACTTTGCGACAATCGACAAACGAGGTTCTTGACGGATAAACAAATAGAAATAGAGATGGCTATCAACTGGGTCCTTCCGGTGCGCGGTGTGCAAGCGACGCTGTCATGTGTTGTGCTTGGGTTGATGGCTTATGGTAAGTAGTCACGTCTGCATATACAATCAGATAGAGTTTAACACCACACAGTCGCATCATGGTGGACGACCCACTGGCGCCAAATGTCACCCATAGAAGTAAACTTCATGATCTTCTCGCCCGTGTGGTCCATCCTCGCTCTGGCCGCACTCGTGGTTGTCCCCTGGAAAATGCCTCACGTCGTTCGCACCACAGGCCCAAAGGTCGGACTGCTGGTCCTCGAACTCATCACGACTCTCTATTGGTTCGGCGGCTTTGTTGCCATGGCGGTGTTTTTGAACGATCGCATTTGTTTTGGTACTGTGTGCAGTGTTGCGAAGGCGGGCACGGCTATCTCGGCGCTTAACTGGGTAGCTTGGATGGCCACGCTTGTGTTGGGTGCAGTGAGACTATTCTTCAAGAAGGACGGGCCGATTGGTAGTGCGAAGGGGGAGCCAAAGGTCGAAATGCACCAGGGTGTTTAAGAGAAGTGGAGGAGCATGCGTACGACTACGCAGAGGATTAATGTCTTGTAATGAATCGCGGACCAAGGCAAGGCATACGATCATGAGACTGGAGCTCAAGATGATCAAAGAGGAAGATGTTTATTCAGAGTATATTCATAGAGGCGCAACGTCGAACGAGTGTAGTCGGGGACTTGTGCGTTTTTTCATTAAGCAATCTTGGTCAATGATGCCTCTGCCCGCGCTGCTATTTGTGTGTCCCATACTCCGTACAATTGTGAGGGAACTGAAACTGGGGAAAGACTTTGATTGTTTAATATGTCTTGGGGTGCGATATTATCAGTGCGATCACTATAGATGACTTCCTCAAAACCGTTATCTCGAAGCGCGTGAGTTTGATAACTTTATGACGTCCAAGGAATCAAACTGTCCGTTCCTCTCTTTCGCTGAACAGTCTCAGCCCCGAATTCTCCCACTCATCACCTCATCTTAAACCCGCCTAGTGGGAACTCGATAAGCTGAAACAGCAGCCGCACGATATCGGTCCAGGCTAACCCACTCTGCCCCGCAGATGTCAAGTCAAACACCAGCCAAGCCCGCACCATAAATAATCATCCCTGCTATTGTCAGCCAAGTCAACCTGCTTTGAGGCCGATTTAACACTATTGTCGTTCGACGGCCCGCATTTGCACCTCGTCCGCTTTGATGCGGAAGGGCGATGATCCGGATCGCAAAGCCTCCACCATGCGCAGCAGAATGATTTTCCTTCGCACCCCGCATGGCGGAGTAGTATAGCCGCAGTGTGAAAACATTGGCACCTTTACTGGACGGATCTTGGTGCTGAGACTAAGGTTTTGAGGTTCCTGCAGGGGCTTGAATCGTGGCTTTTGCGACTTTCGTCGGCGCCCGCTCGAAGACGGGTAGCCTTGGGGCATCCTTCCGTGCGCGAAACAAGTACCACGGGGCACCCACGCCCTTCTCTTTCTGTTCACTCTTTCCTGCGTTTCCTTCACCTCGTTCTACGCGCTGCTCAACGGCTTTTTGCGACACCAATTGCCTTGCACACACGCATGTCGCGAAACATATTGTACTACTGAACTCACTCTTGAACTGCCACTACTTGATTAGAGATCGCGATTGATTAAGGTGGCGGACTGTTCGTTGCTAGTGTTGGCTTTCAGCACCAAAGATGTCTAGGACATCGGTATTTACGAGCATCACCCCGCTACCAGCGGGCATCACTAGGCAGAGCGTGCTAGAGACTTACCACAATCATACCGAGATGATTGAATTGAATCCGTTGGTGGTGGAGAGGTTCCGGTGTAAGCCACCAAACTATGCGCCAGCGGAAGAGTTCTATTCGACGTGGTATACTATCAAAGGTGTGTACGTCTGCCTCTGGAGGCTTCATTACCCTTTCGACCTTTACGGTATACTGATTGATAGGTAGACAAAGTGTCCTACCTCCCTGGCGGTCTAGCAAACGGCTCCGTCTCCTACCACGCCTGCTTCCACGACCTCCCCGAGGGCCTCCAAACTCATGTCTACGCGCCCCTAGGCCTCGACATTCGCGCGAAATGGAGCGTTGGCGGCTCTCTCCCCGGCGAACCAAAAGTTCCGGTGGAACTAGGCATCGGTGCGCCGCGAGAAGGGCTGTATATCCGGGAAGATGTGCGTATGAAGTGCAACATCATGATGATGGGTTTTGTGAAGAAGACGTTCAAAGAGAGCCATGCGAAACTAGTAGATCGGTTGGTGGAGAAAGCGCATATACTTGAGAGCGAAGCGGCAAATGCGAGACTGAAGATGCTGAAAGAGGTGGCCCCAGGCGAGAGGATGGGGCACGGGAGTATCTTTATTGCGCCGCCGCCCGGGTATACGCCAGTGGAACATCCACAGCCGGGACAGGAAAGCGATTATTTTGGTGAAGCATCGCAGCATCCACAGCACTTGGGATGCCAGGAAGAGCAAACGCAAGTCTCAGTATTTCAAAACCAGCAGCACCAACAGCCTCCCGTCTACCAAGAAAATCAACAAGAACGACACTCGGGGAGTTCATCTCACATGTCACCCCCACACCGTCTATACCACCAAAGCATCTCCTCAAACAATAGTAGCAACCAAAGCCCCATGCACAGTCCCGGTCTATCTCAAGCCTCGACCCTTACCTCGCAAAGCAACCTTGCAATTTCATCTCCACCGCCCAACTTCCTAGACAAACCTCTACCTTCCCCCCCATCGCAGTTTCAACAACGCAAAATTCAGCATAAGCACACCCACTCGCAAGATTGTAATCATAGCGATTCCTTCCGCTTTAAACGTCAATCGCCAGAAAGCCCTGCTGCGTTTCCGGAGTCGAACCGCCCACGATCCTCGACCGTCGCGACAGCCAGGCCAGGCGATGAGCAACAAAGCCTAGCCACGTTACCAGCGACTACATACCTCCCCCCAACAACATATACACCGGCTACATTGCCAGCCACAACATATCTACCAGCGTCAACATATACACCCCGCGAACGCTCAAGGTCCCGTGAGTCAAGCGCATATCGAACACTTGCGCCACCGTTAGCTGAGTTACCAGGCACTCAGGTGTATTCGGAGGAGAGTCCAGTATTGGGTACCCAGATGAAGTTTCCCGCTGAGCTGCCTGGCTAGAAAGGATTAGAAGTATTTGGAGATGGGGGATACCACCTTGCGTTTGATGACATTATCATTTCACATTTTGCTTGGACAAAAAGCTGGCGCTGACTTTTTTATTATTATTCTATTGAAACCCCGTCTTTAATGTAGATACCCCATGTTGCGGGATGGGACTGAGCTGAGCTCGCACTCGGAGATGTATGCAAGAAGTGCTCATTATGCGACTTTCCAACTCGACTAGATGTCACTACCCTTTGTAGAATCAAAATTTTTCCCACGTATCATAGTGTATTATAGTGAGGCGGTTTCGAGGTAGTCATACTCCACGGCGGCTGCATTAGGCATGTATATCACTTAGAAAGCACCAAACCGTTTATATGATTGGTCAAAATTTTCTACCACGAATCGCTTTTAATATAGATGACCTCCTCAGATCGTCGCCGAATTAGAGGAGGCCCATACATGCATTTTCCCCTTCTTCGATAATTGTGCCTTAAAATGGCCTTCATCACTACGGAATCCGACCGAAACACCGACTGTAACTAGCGATCGAAGATACTCATGTGAGCATTCCAGCATCCCAAGAATTTCAGATACGCCAGATAGCCGTCGCCAAGATGGGAAGAAGAATCTAGCGTGAGAGGCCGTCCGATTGTGGTATACACCGAGAAGAAAGAAGAAAAGAGATATACAGCTGATGTTTTTTCACATCGCGCTGGTTCGTCATCGGATTAAAATGCCCGCTCCACTAAGCGAATAACGCCGAGACACCCGAAATCATGTTAGACGCTGGCGAGCTAGAGAGCGGGTTACACATGTGCTGGTGTACAGGACGAGCGAGGGATTCCGCGATGACAAATAGTGGTCAAGCACGCGATCAAGGCCTTTTCAGCGCAAGAACATCATGCTTTTGGGCGATGCGAAAGTTACCAGACGAGTGATGGATGCGGGTCAGCTGTTCAAGCGCGGTCTCGGTACTGACCAGCGGCTTGGGCAAGCTTGCCCACCTTTTGGACCAGAGTCGAAATGCGGCGGAGCGACGGGTCACCTGGGGAGCTCTCATTGAGCGAGATGTAGGCGGCGGTCAAACGTTGATTGATGACTTCCATGATCTTGGGAACAACGTCCTGGATCTCAGTATCCTATTGATGTATTAGCTCCGAGGAGAGATGAGTATAATGTCCAATAACTTACCATTGGGTCAACGTTCTTCAACACGGTATCAAGCCAGATGAGCCTTGCTGGCAAATTGTTCTCCAAGGTATTGGTAACGACAGCACCAGTCGAAAGAGCCAGCAGCGGCGACACGCGCTCAAGGTAGCCTGGGTTGCACTGTACGAATACACTATCAAAGAGCTCATTGGTACGAGGCGACTGTAGCCACTGCATCGTGCCTTGCTCGTAGTTGCCGTCAGCCATGAGTCGAGTGATCTCTTCCTGTTCTAGCTGTTCCGGTGTCTTCTGTTTAGCTGGGGAGCGGATAGCACGGGACGATGAGCGAACCGAGTTAGAGGGAGCCGGAGCTTGAGAAAGATGCTGCTGTAGTTTTCCCACTTGGTCCTGAAGTTCGGCTTGGGCCGCAGCCATACCCTGAATCGTCTGGAGGCATGTCTGAACCGTGTCGGTAAGCTGCGAAATCTTGGTAGCATCGCTGTGGTGCTGAGCCTGTGCCTGACGAAGCTGGGCCCCAATCTTCTGCTCGACGAGGCTCGTCAAGCTCATGAAGGTAGTATTAACCACAGAACCGACAGCTGCAGTGATCATCTGGTCCAGGTTGCCCGTAACCTTCTTTGCGACCTGGTCGGAAAGCGACTGGAACAGCTGTGGGTTCTTCAAGGCGCGTGTGACGGACTCCGGAACATCCTTCGACATTTGGGAGGACAAAGCAGATTTCAAGCTGCCACCAACACTCTTCTCTAAGCTAGAGGAAATTTGCGTCAGAAGCTGAGGAAGCAAGATGTCGCGCATGTTCTCATTGACCATCTTTCTAATGACGCCTTCAACATTCTCGTTTAGAGTGCTGGACACCATACGAAGAATAGCCTCCTGTTTGGCACCATTCTGAGCATTCATCACACGCTTGTCTTCGTCGATACGCTTGTATAGGCCTTCGAATTCACGCGAGAAGGCTTTAGTGATCTCGCTTTGAACGATCTCTTCGACCTTCTTAGTATCGAAAGCTGCAGTGACAGCAGCCGCCGGTGTCTGCAATTGGCCTAAGAAGTTCTTGGCCCATTCGGGTGCTTCAGTTTCCGAGGGTCTTGATGGAGTCGGCTCAATGGGAACCTCTGGCAGAGCCGGTGACTTGGGGCGAGGGTTGCTCTGTGCAGCTTGTGCGTATGAGGCAGGCGGAAGACGCGTGGAAGTAGACACCTGGGAGGCCGTGTCCGTAGCCGAGCGTTTCTTTTTCTTTTTCTCTGGCTTCTCCCCGCCGTTGATGAGGGCAGCGCGAGCGGCATCCTGCTTGCTCTCCACTTTAGCAAGAGTGGACGCACGAATAGCAGCTTCAGGCGTCATCGACTGGCGGGAAACATTACTGCTCTCTTTCTTGACACTCTCACGAGCAGACTTCTCAGAGGTGGACTTCGGGCCTGGCGTGTCGCCGGAGGTTGAAGATTCATCTGCTACAGGCTGTGGCGGCTTCAGCTGAGTAATGACAATTATACCCTCCTCCTCAGCTTCCTTCGGATTAATGGGCTCGCCTTCCTTCTTCCAGCCCAGGTCACTTCGTCGAATGCGCAGGGTGCACACACCCCTAGAGTGCATAGCGTAAAGTTCAAACAAAGCCGAATTCTCCGGGTCATCCACATCAGGTGGGCCTGCGGGCTCGTTGAGCATATGAAGGCTTCGAATCTGACCTTTGGACGCAAAAGAGTACTCGGTGATGCTAGTCATGATCGCAGTCGCGTTGACAGGAGGCAGCGCCGGTAGAGACTTATCGCTCTTGTTCGCAATGCGCGAAGTAAATATGGCCTGGTTCATAACGGGCAAATTGTATCGAGGGCATGATACGTGGACGAAGAAGATAGAGTTGCGAGTAGGATGAGCAACAGCCATAATGCCGGTCTTGGGGTGGAATGCGACGCTGCAGATAGCATCTGACTCTTTCTCGTGGGGCAGATTGATCTCCTGGACTGCCTTGCCCAACCCAAGGTCCCACAGCTGGAAAGAATGGTTCTGCTTTATGCCAACCATAACATATCTCAGCGCAATTCCCTTGTTGAAAGGCTTGTCCTTGTCAAAGAAGAACACGGAAGTAGGCCATGACTTGGCACTCGCAGACGTGGTGTGGAACTCCAACATTGTCTGTGAAACCTCTAGTTGCTGGGCAGGTTCGGCCGGATCGGCGACCTTTGGGTCAGTAAGAGGTCGAATGTCCCAGAAGCGCATGCGTCCTGCCTTGTCCAAGGAGACAATGACGGTATCATCTTCACTGAAGGTGAAATCCTTTCCAGCCTTACCAGTCAAGATCTTCAACGAACGCTCCTTGAGATACTTTTCGGTGTGAACTATGCGAGACTTGGGACGCGCATACAGAGCCGCAATGCGAGGCCAGACGATGTGGATGGCCTTGCCACGACCCACGGCAAAGAATTCTGGGTGACGAGACGAAGGCTTCGCCCGGGTCTTGAGCTGACCTCCGGATGTGTTATCATCCTGCGAGGGCGACGGCGGGAGCACAAGGCCCTGTGAATCGAGTTCAGGGCCGAATCTATCCTCCCGGTCCGGCTCGATAGATGTCCAGAAGACAGTGCCGTTGACACCGATGCCAAGAACGCTCTCAACATGTGGCTGAATAGAGTCTTCACCGCCAGCACAAAGACCGATGTTGAACAGACGCTCCTGGCGATCTTCGAAGACCTGGCGGTACTGACCGTTTTCCTGACGAATAATGCGGAAACCACTCTTCTTGGCGATTGTATAAGCAATGTAATTCTTGCTCGCGGCCACAAGCGAGCGATCAATCTGATCAAATTCCTTTTTCAGTCGAGCAACATCCATGAATAGCTGGGGCTGGAAGTAAGTGCGGCGCGGGGGCATATCTTTAACGGTAATGGAAGCGAAGGCGCGCATGGGAAACCTATAGACTGTTACCGTCTGGCTCTCGTCCTTCGCGGGACTGTCCTCGGCGCTCTCCCAGCTGTCAGCGACGTCGTTCTGGGCGATATCGGTGGCGACCTCCTTCAAAGCATCAGCGAGCGGCTTCGGCACCATTTGTTCCAGCGCCTTGACGTTATCTTCGTCTTCGAGTTCCTTTTTGATCTCCACAGCAGTATCCACAACAGCGTGTTCAATTTCACTGGCAGCCGCCTGTGCCTCGGATCGACCCTCAACTTCAGCAAGAGCTTCGTCAACTTGCTTGCCAACCGGCTCGGCTAGATCGCTCACAGCTTCAGCCACAGTTTCGTGGGGAGCAGCCGTTGGGGACAGCTTGCGGACCTTCTGGGTGGGCTGATCCCTGACTTCGCCGAAGGACGACGCCCCATCCAAGCCGTGCTTGGGCTTGAGGATTTCCATCTTGGGAGCCGGTGCAGGTGCTGGAGTGCTCTCGGGAGCCGGCGTTCGACTGCGTGGGCTGGCAGCCTCCAGCTTATCGAACGGGTTGACGTACGTGAATTTAGGAGGCTGGGAGGACGCTGCCGCCTTCGGCTCGAACGGGGACGATTGGCCAGTGCCGTCCGTTCCAAACACTCGCATGGGCGTACCGGCGGCGGTCGGGTCTGCGGGTATGTTCTCCAGGGTCGCATCTGCGAGATTCTGAGCGACGTCGTCCACGGCCGTTTCTGGCAAACGTGAGGCTACGGATGGAGGCGAGAAGGCAGCCGCCGAAGCGCGAGACGAGTGGTTGTCGCTCTGAGCTGGTTTCGGGTGGTTCAGCAGCCGCATGAGAAGGTCTTGCGGGTTCTGCGTAGAGACGGAAACAGGCTCGGGGCGCGCAGCTGGGGGAGCTGGGCTCGAAGTAGGAGCCTGCGCCGCTGACTTGCCACCCATAAAGCTCGCAACGAGATCAGACGCAGAGACGGCGCGGCCGTGAGCGGGGGCATTCTCAGCCGCTAGCTGGGTATTCTGTGACGGGCGCCTCGCCTGCACAACGCTGGGTTGCGAGTTGAAGCGCAGCAAGTTCAGCAAGTGCGCCGACTGCTGTTGCGGCGTTTGCTGTCCGCCATGGTCGGGGGCTGGCGTGTTCGCCGCAGACGAGTTTGGCGACATGAGGGCGGATTGATGATGCGGTTGGGGTCCGCTTGGAGATGGAGAATAGATGGGTGAGGAGACGCAGGGCTGTTGATAGCTTGGGTTTGGGGGATTGCTGGTGTTGCCGTGGCCGTTGAGCCGAGCAAATAGCTCCTGCAAATCGGCCATGGTGAAGGCCAGGTGAGGGCGCCTGGCGACCGTTAGTAATGAAGGTGAAAGCGAAGGCGAAGGCGAAGAGAAAGGCGGGTGGCCAGGTGAGAAGAGCGTGGATGACGAGGTGACGGTCTGCACCTACCAAATTTCGCGTGCGGCTGGCCTGGACCAGCCACTTAAATTGTGAAAGACGATACAGCCGCAGCGCTTTACTCTGATGACTCAAACTACTGGTAATATGACTGGTGATGGGAGAAAGGAAGCTGCGCTGCTCGCAGGCGAATCAATTGACAGTTAGGAAGAGACGAGCGAACTTTGGCGCGTCTTCATACAGAGCCGGACTAAGGCTTGAAGTGGGAAGGCGGGACAGGTGAGGGTTTGCCACACGCCACGTGATCAGTACAAGAGCGTAGGTCTGTGTAACAGTCTCTTACATCGAAAAATATAGTAAGAGTTACGTAGCTCTCTGAAGTAATATATATCCTGATAGCCTTTGATAGGTAATGCTACGGCAAGACGACTACTCTATCTGTAGCCTTACGCTCTTCTGCGCAAGCTCCACCCCATCGAAGCCAATGCCGGTAATACTAACCTCAGCCTCTTTGCCCTCCAACTCCTCCATCAACAATTCTGGCACTGTACACTCCAAAGCATAGGCTCTGCCCACGTCTAGACCATCAACTGTCACAGCAAAGTACGAGAAAGGCCCAGTGAGCTCGCTATATGGTATGCCAGACACCCTGAACCTCGTGACGCCATAATCACGATACGCCCAGCACAGCCTGCGATGCTTCGTCTCGCCCCCTCCTCGTCTCTCAAGCCGTATATTGTCTAAGCCAATATGGCATGAAACTAAATTGGCATCGCGAGGAATGATATGTATCTTGTGAACCTCCAAAATCCGCGTGTTTTGCTGCCCAAGTCGTGGTGCTCGAACATACACGCCAATTTCATCCAGCCGGCAGGTGTGTCCACCCTCATGGCCAAGGTACACAGAGATTTTGTGGATTTGAATGCTCCTGGTCTCCTTAAGCGTCAGAAAACGCGTTCCATTTGTGAATTTGAGGTAGAAGCTGACGGAAGCCGTCGGTGACTGTACAGACTTTTTGAGTACAACAGTGAATTGGAGAGACCCATCTGCCGGCATGTCGAGTTGGAAGAGGGGGAGCCAGCGCTCGTATATCTGACTTTCCGCACCTGCGACTGGTATAACACTGTGTGCTTCAATTACTAGGTGTGTCGAGCCTTGTACCTCTTCGAGTCTTTGAGAGAGCATGTTAACACTACTTTCGATATGATCATCTGATCCATTGGTTTTCGACATGTGCGGTAAGATGGACTGAGAAGATAAGTGCGAGTGTATCGTCTTCCCGCTGTATATGCGGGTTGTTTCCTGCTCCCCGTGGCAGCCAAACCCTCTGCTAAAGTCTGTGTAGAAGAAACATTCCGAGCCTGCAGGGTATTTTCGCGCGGATCGCGTAATACAGTACTCTCGATTAGCAGGATGGTATGTATTGGAATCGCCGCACGAGCAGGTGATATCCTTTGATAATAGGCGTCCGTCCCACATGGTAGGCTCCACCGTGCGACCGCGTCTCGGAAAATGCTCGAAAGACCACGCCGGCGCGAAGATGCCCACGGAGAGGCCAAGCTCGGCAAGCTTGTTGACCGCGATACCGGTGTTTGTTCCGCCGCCGCCATATTCCGGATAGGTGACTCGTGGATGGGTGAAAGACGACTTGTTTTGCGCCCAAACATCGACTCCAAAGAAGACTTGGTTGGGGAAAAGGCCATGTTTTTCTGCGAGTTGATACGAGTTCCTGGCGTCTACTTCTTTCCAGCAGTAGTTGACAAGGATGCCCCCACATGATTTAGCGAGGGAAATATTCTTCGTATTCAGGGCATTCTGGTAGGCAACCCTATTGTCTATGGTAATTGAATCATACCTGGCTCAGAGTGAGACTCATTCGTAACTCCAAAACGCGCTTTCTTCAAGTGGATTAATGAGACTACGTGCACGAACCAGACTAGCCTTCGATCAGGACCAAGCGCCATTCTCAACTGCCCCAAAAATTCTTCCAGAACACTGCAGTCCCAACGGTCGTTGGCAAATGGCTTCTCAATGTTAACGAGCCATCCGTCAAAACCATACTGGTGCGCTATGTCGGCTAATTTCTTCGCCATGGGGTAAGTTGGGCTACCTATGCTATCACCGTCATCGCGATGCAAAAGTCTCTCTGCACCTTGGGTTTGTGGCTCTACCAGCAAGGTTCCGAGGGCCTTCACACCATTGCGGTGCAGTAAATTGGTCCAAGATGGAGGAGGAACGCAGATGAGCTTATGCGAGAAGTAGATAAAGGTATCGACGAACTGAAGATATTCGCACGTGTAGCTCTCTTGGTCAACGCCGGTTGGCTGTACTGCCTCGTATCCGTGGTAGTTGCCAGAGTAATCGTGACAGAGGAGCACATCCGCCTTCTGTTCCTTCTCTTCACCGGCACGTGTCGGCCGTCGTAATAGCGGCGTATTGGATCTCTCAAGAGGATCGGCTTCCCCCATTGTCCATGCCTCGAGTTGTTGGATTGTGTCGAAATACGTGAAGCCCTTGAGGCGGTCCAGCTGGCGTTGCCTTTCCCTCTCCTCTGGCGTCGGGCCTATGTCCGGAGAAGGGAACAGATGACGATATCCATCTCGAATCGGTCTCAGGATGTCTTTCCAGCCGAGAGTGTAGGCCATAACGTTATGCTACTGTTCGGCGCATCGACCAAGCAATGACATTGGTGATGGGCGCTAGCGGCAGGCGTGGGGCTTGGCCATGCAAGGATCCGCGCTCAACTTTACGGCTGCAGCTCCAAACGTGTCATTTCGAATCTCCGTTCTTCAACAACCCCAATCCTCGCCCGTTCCACGCCATCGTTGTGCACAGAATCGCGCGGCACAAGCACACACCGCCGCCATGAATCTTTTCAGGTTACTAGGTGTGTATCTCCTTCGTATGCACTAAGCACATGTCCAAGGCCGGATAGCTAGATCAAGTCGGTAGCAATGGTCGAATGCGCATACTGACTGCTGCCCTAGGGGACATGTCCCATTTGCTATCGATCCTCATTCTTCTGCATAAGATGAAGACGTCCAGCGTGCGCCGACTCCTTCCCCACGTCCTTCCGCGCGCGGCCTAACAGCAGCAGAGCGCGTCCGGCATCTCGTTCAAATCACAGTTTCTTTACCTCATTGTATACGTGACGCGATACGTCGACCTTCTCTGGACCTTCTACGAGCCCAAGGCGCTCTACAACACCATCTTCAAGATCATCTTCATCAGCACTTCCGCATACACCGTCTACCTCATGCTCAACGACTACAAACCGACCCACGACCCGAATCTAGACACGTTCAAGGTGCAATACCTGATTGGAGCCAGCGCGGTATTGGCGATACTGTTCCCGTACAAGTACACCTTCACCGAGGTGCGTTCCTGGGTTTAGCACGTGGTCTGGCTGGCGCTGACACGGACGGTAGATTCTCTGGGCTTTCTCCATCTGGCTTGAGGCTGTCGCTATCCTTCCGCAGCTCTTCATGCTCCAAAGAACCGGCGAAGCAGAAACAATCACGACCCACTATCTCTTCGCGCTTGGCGCATACCGTGCACTTTACATTCCGAACTGGATCTACAGATACTTCTTTGAGGTGCCGCGCTACTGGGATCCCATCGCCGTCATTGCGGGCATCGTTCAGACTATCTTATACTCGGACTTCTTCTGGATCTATTACACAAAGTGCGTATCTCTGTGCACCCCAGTCTTTGATGGCATTGCTCACGCGCGGATAGGGTCATCCAGGGCAAGAAGTTTAATCTGCCGGTGTAGGAATGTCGGCATTGCACCCCACATACTTCTTGTTACTGTTGCCGAATGTTTGGGCACTCCGCGCCCAATGTACCTTCTTGTATCATAGACAATCCGGGTCGCACGGCCGCAGCCTGCGAAATGGGAAAAGATGCTTAGGCATACTTTGGGTCCTTGTATTCTCATGGCGTTCGTAGGGTGTGGAATAACACGCTGGCCGATGATCTGGGAGACGAAAATAGATTGATGATGTTTTCGTTAAGCGGGGGACGACAGTCGGTTGGGGTCTGTTGATGTAGGATTGGCCGGGCACACCATGGTGTGAGGTTCTAATAATTGTCAGTTAATTGAAATGCAAAGTCAGCTGATGAACTAATTCCATCGTTTCACGACTGATAGCAGATTCTTCGACTTGTCCACCTTTGGCCGTTTCGTCGTTGCCACGTTTCACGTACTCGTACACACTGAGTTGTCGAGCCAACCGGGAGAAACCGCGCCACCCTCATGTGGCCCAAATCTAGTGGGCATGATTTCCAAGTTTCCTTGCCATCACATATGGCGGACGAGCCTCTCGACTTTCCCTTCACCTCTCATATCCCATCCGACTTACCTTGACGACTTTGAATGTGCTATTACCAAAGTTGACGGGGTCGTGGACTGGATAAACCAAAGATCAACTGTCCTACGCGAACGTCTAGTCGGGACATCCAAGCTTAAAATTCAACATCCAGACTTATGCAGCCAGCTTATGATCCATGCCTCGGCACAGAAGGCAGCCTTCTAACGGATATTTCCTTCCGGGTGTACGCACGCTAGAGGAAGTATCCTCGGTGACCGTTATGAAGGGTATGCAGTACACTTCGTATATGAAAAAAAAAGATAGATCCGCCGAATCCACCATCTGAGCGGTCCCTGGGCATCTGGAATCGAAAACTTGCTGTTATCATGGCTTCAGAGTCAAGCAGTATCTACAGTAAAGATCTGCGAGCGCTCATTATATACTTCGATGTATAATTGCTTGGTCGTCCATAGTCCAAAGACAATGTGCCTTGGGGACTATTCAAAATGTTAAGGAAATGAATCTTGGTCATAGAGCAATCCTAAAATACGCACCACGAGATCTAAGGTTTCCGTGAGAAGGACACCCCTTTCAAGGCTGCGGCCAGACCAGCCTATGACCTAAACCTAGACTTCTTCCCAGCTAGCAATGCCACCTCTAGATCGTCGGCTTCTTCTTCTTCTAACCGGATGTAACACCATCGAAAGCGGTATTCAACTGAGACATCTACCTCTTGTTCTAGTACCTTTCAAGTATAGTATTGGAAAAAGTGGTAACAACTATACGTCATATGTCTGCATAGCTGGCCACAACCCTCCACTCTCCTCTTTCTTCCGTCCCCTTCCACAACTGAAATCCTCTTGAAGAGTAACCAGAGTCCTGAAACACATGCGGCGTGTATTCGTGTCGCACCCACCCACAGATCTTATCTAGTGCAGAGCATAGCAAATGCTCGCAAATCTCCGCGATCAACCATTCGCAAATTGATTGGGCAACTCATATTTATTTATGAACAAAACATATCGGAGAGAGTGCCATGGAAGAAGCAACGGATCTAATGTCACAAAAGATGACTACGTTGAGATTAAGAAAATATTCTCCCTGCCATCACCACTCGTCCGATGTTTGCAATATTTTGCGTGCCTAGAAAATAGCATAGCATCTGTGCGTGTTCTGTTAGCTAGGGAACCCTATCATGTATAGAACCCCATTCACTCTGCTTGAGCACGGACCTTCGTGCTCTTCGGTATGTAAGGCCATGAGTTTAGTACATAGATTAATCAAGTACACTCTGCCCTAAACTAAGATGTTCCGGGGCCCTTAGAGCGCACGTCGAGGCAGCATTGCGTATTAATAACGACAGTAATGAGAACGGTCTTTGTTCTTGAATAGTCTTCGGCGTCTAGAAAGTAATGCAACTCGGATAGTCGATGGGAAAGGAGAATGTCACACCTTTTGTAGACCACAATGTATCCACACTCCACTTACCCCGAGAGCAAGCCCAGCTCGTCATTAGCACAAGAGCCAACGAACGAGAACCAAACATTCACTCATCCTTAAAGATCCACTTTCCATTGTCCCTCATAGCCTCTAGCCACCTCTCTCGTACCATTTCCTGCTGCATCTTCACCGCCTTTTCGCGGTCCTCTTCCTGCTCCTGCGTACTCGGAAATCCAACCCTCCAAAAGCCGGGTGGGCTCCTCCTCCCCTCATACGCTTGCCTGTGCTTCCCATGCGCCTTCGCCATCTGCCTAGTCCGCGCTTGCAGAACCACTTCCTTCCTCTCCTCCTGACTCATCTGCGTAAGCCCAAAGCTGTCATACGCATCGCCAAGGTAGTCCTGCAGTAGCTCGTCTTCTTGGGAGGAGGTCAAAGGGGGAGCAACGGAGGCGAGGGCCCTGAAGGCGGAGCCGCAGCAGGTAGCATTTGTGCAACCGGGGAGGCAGAGACGGTCGCTGCGTTTGCGCACGGTTTCGGAGAAAGCGTGGGTGTAGCCTTGATTGTACTTCGGATTGGGTTTGAAGTCATGGTAGGTGAGGTCGGACATGGGCTTGTCGCGTAGTTGAACCTGTTTCTTTGGTGGAGAGGCAGGTGCTTTCTGAACAGGTTCGCTAAGTGGCGCCATTGACCAGATAGGGCGACGGTCGACATGAGCGTCAGAGCGAGTGGCAGGACGCGGTTCGGATGGGGGGAGCTTGGGTTGTGCTGGCCCATCAGATTTGACTGCTGGAGGTGGAGCACGAACGTGCGTAGTAGTCCCGTTTGTGAAAGGAGTCTTCGCTGGCGCACGGGTAGTTTTTTGAGCTCGCACACGCTGATTGTAGTGTGCCAATGCGAGTTTTGGAGGACGGCGTCCGTCGTTCTCGTCCAATGGTGGTGGTGGTTCACTAGACTCTGCTAGCATGTTGTGCCCCTCTTGCTGTCGAGCCCTCTCTCTTTTGATACGCTTGTTAGGCGTACCTGCATTGGCTTTAGGTATCACATTCGCATCCAAAGGCTGTAGAACATGTCTAGAGATAGGGCTTCCTGGTTCACTGATTGCCCTAGTCGCTGTTGCCTCAGCAGCATCCGCCGCCGTTCCGTCTACCCTAACCATGCGCGCATCTTCAGCAGAAGATTCCGTCTTGATCGACGGCCCATTGGACGGAGCACTGCTGGACCTCTGATTGTGCAGAGTCCCGGTTAAATTCGAATGAGTTGAAAAAGTTCTTCTCGGTCGTCTTCGAGGTGTGAGTATCACATTCGGCCCAAGCTCATCAAGGTCCATTGTTTCCTTGCGAAGCAGATGGACTGCAGCTTCTTCTGGAGGCGGGCTGCTGAACATTTCTTCCTTCACCCGTATCGGTCTTGCAGGAGTCCCCTCTGATGGGCCGCGATCCGGGTGCACCTTAAACCCTGTGGACCGTTTTCGCTTGCGCTTGAGCGACCGCTCAGACACAAATTGTGGCATATCATCATCCTCAATAGGAGTCGTAACCTGCGTAATCGTGTGCCTTTGTTCAACAGTTTCATCCTCTGTGGTCTGGCTTGAACCCAGCTTGTCTGTGCTCGACCGGCCTAAAAGAGCAGCATTGGTGTGGGTTGGGCCCATCCTTGTGTGGTTATTGGAAATTTTCTGGGGCAGTGACCGAGATTCCTGCTCTGCGTGTTCCAATGCGGCGTCTGCGTCTGCGTCTGCCTGCTCTCTTGAAGAGACCTCCCCATGGGTCCCATTAGGATTCGAGCTTGAGGGTAAAAACGTAACATGCGCGGGCGGACCTATAGGAGCCGGAGATGAGCGTTCCTGACCGACTAGCGAGTGAGGCGTCCTCAGGGCAGATGACCCCGGACTAGAGGGCAAATGGGGTACGGTATCATAGACCTGGATCGCCGCAAGGGCTTTTGCGGGATCGTCCGCGGATTTCGTTTCTGCTTTCATCTTCTGCTTCCCCAAATGGCGATTGCAATATTCCTGCCAGGCGCGGACATTCTCCTTCATCTCCTTGTTTTTCTGCATGACAGCAACGTTCTTCCGCTCTAGATACTTAATTCTCGGAGCGGCCTCTTGGTACAGCTTGTTGAGCTCGTCGTACTTGTCAGTGATGTGGCGGTATTCGTTGACTGAGATGGTAGCTTCGGTCGTGCTTGCTTCTAATTGTTCTGCAGCTGTTGGAAGTCCAGAATTCAGTTTCTGAAGTAACTTCTTGAGACGTGCGTTTTCCTCCACTAGTCGCGCATTCTTGACCACTTCATTGTTGACATGCGCGAGCAAGATTTGTTGGTTGTCATCCTCTGCCGCGTGTGAGTGCCACCTAAATCATATGGTAAGAGCACACATACTCGTCTTCAACGCTTTCTCGTGCTCCTCGGCCCCTAGGTCTATCAGCATACCAGAATCTGCGAAGCCGCTGAACACCTACGTCTCTTCCATTCTTGCTCGAAGTTGGGTGCGATGACCTCATCGTAAACACGCGTCCACATCCCTCTGTTCCTCTCAAGCCACGTAGCAAACTCTGCCATTCTCTATTTGTTCTCTGCCAATTCATGAAAGCTGATGACTGGCACTCTCGTCCCGAGATTCGTCGGTGCGGGCGTGATTTGCTCCTGGATCATGTCGGCTGCCTGGCAGTCCGTGGAAGAACGGCTCTGGAGAGCTAGCGCGTGGTCACGAGTATTGTCTTGGCTCTTGGCAGTGCACGGCCCATGACCCGCCATCGTTCGGTCGTGGGGCAACTTCGCAATCCACCCAGAGAATCACACCTCAGTATGAAGCGGGCGTGGGAAGAAGATAGTTGCAGTGAGAAACGCGCGAAGGTGCGTAGAGTCCTATCAACGGACAGTTTTTCAAACTTGAGCGACGAGCTACTTGTGCGCATTCTCTCATTTGCACCGGTGTCTACTCTACTCGTATGCCAACGGTAAGGCCCCTAGCTCTGTCGTGACTATTTGTATATTGATCAGTCTACAGAGTATCGAAGAAGCTGGGACGTCTAGCTGTTGACTCAGAACTATGGAAAGCAGCATACTACAAGCAGTTCGTGCTTCCCCGGGCCACACGCATACCTGGGATCAAAGACAGACGCGCCGCCTCCGATCACCTACGCTACTCGTCGAAGCTGTCAAAATGGCTGGATGATGGGCATCTCATCAGAAATGGCCCAGGCACCGACTGGAAGCAGCAGTACAGGCTACGGCATAACTGGTCTCAAGGACAATGTGGTGCTGTCAGTGAGATTGTCGTCGCAGAGCGCCCACCGGATCCGCCGCTACTCGTCATGATGTCGAATAGTACGATATACACAGCCGACTCGATATCCGGTCTACGAGCATTCAGTACGCGGGCAGAGCACGAGTTGATAGCACTGACCCCGCTGCTCCAGAGCGACACCGATACCCTATGTTTACCAACATCGATGGCGATAGACGCGCACCTGAAAAGTACTGGCCACGAAAGGGTCGTCATAGGCTTTGCAAATGGCTCTTTCAAAATCTATGAGCTCAGAAAAGAGGCGAAGACATTCAAGACACTGTTTGAGCATCCCTCGTCTACTAACGGCATGCTCTCGGCTATCGCATATTCCGCAGGCTATCTACTTACAATGACGGAGAGTCAATTACTGTCAGTATACATTTTTCTGGATGACGGTTCCGACGATGCCTTGGACACTCCCCGACTTCTGTATTCTCTACAATCCCACACAGTCTGGCCGCCGGTATCGCTATCGATCCGTTCGAGTACTACGAGTATGACCGCTGCTATCGCATACGCTTTACCTACCTATCTTTCTGGCTGGACTGTGGGTATTCAAGAGATGCGGATCTCGCACAATGGAGAACTACTCGAATCTCGGCTAGCAACAGCCACTGATGACCATTATCACAAACTATCCGGACAGCGCTCCATGTCTTCGTCAACAACTCGGTCATCATCGCCATTTCCCGGTGGATCTCGAGGACCTTTGAGAGGTACAGCAGGCAACTCCAAACCGACCTCTCTGTCATATTCGCATCCCTATTTGCTCGCAGCACACCCAGACAATACTCTCTCCCTGTACCTTGTCAAGTCAACGTCATCATCGCTTTCGATCAGCCCCGGAACTCGCTTGTGGGGGCACACATCTTCTGTCTCTGGTGCTTACGTCGGTATGAGAGGTAAAGCTGTATCAGTCAGCCGTTTGGGCGATGAATTAAGAGTATGGGATCTTGAAGGGGGCATGAACTCTTCGGCAAATCAACGACGTAGCGTAAGGGTACAGCCGTCCAGAGGAACCGATTCGCCCAGCAGCATCGCAGACGACGAACCTTTGCAGAAAATTGGTCTTCGTTACGCCCTTGACCAGAGCTTCGATGATGCTACAGTAAGTCGAGGGTGGGTTGGTTTTGACGAGCAAAGTGTCATCGTACTCCGTGAAAAGAGTGAGGGCAGTCAAGCGCTCGTAGTGTACGACTTTACTTGATGCACTAAGGAAACAATCTCCATTCTCAGACGATGACTCTGGACTCACAATGTTGACGCTTTAGAAGTTCCTGGAAGACCGAGCATAATATGACGAACGTCCACAAATTCTCCGCCGAGCCGCCAACAGCGATGCGGTGGAAGTTCCTAGAATGCAGGAATGCCCGAAGCATTCTCACCGGCCGCTGTACCCGTGAGCAGTCTGAAGGCGGGAACCTGCCATCCTGTGGCCAGTCACCACCGCCAGCTGGCTGCTTTCGTTGTCCGACTAGCGGTGTCATTACCTAGAGCTGCGCGATGCCGTGGGACGGGACAACGACGGCTAGGATTATGTCAGTCGCTGTTGAAACAAACAAAGTAATGTGCGGCTCTTCATACACAGTCAACGGATATGCGAGACATCTATGAATGTGGAGCACTCACATGCATACATGTATTTCTAGCACCTGCAGCCGCCACACAGGATGTGACAACAGTTGATCCACGTTGTCCAGGCGCGGCTGTAGGCTGTTAACGCTGCGCTAGCTGCTCTGGGATTAGCGGCTCGCGCACGGCTCCGCCCACACCTGCCACTTTTGCGGGCAGATATTTTCTCTCGAGGTCCCCTCGCCTTCTTCCACATCCACGACAGATTTACGTCTCCACGACCCAATTGGCGCAGACCTTGCTTCTACGAATACGAAAGTTTGATACGTCTCTTTGCGATACATTACTTTCACCTTATACCCCACTTTAGGACCTTCAAGGTGAGTCCGCATGCCACCGCGTGCGCCGTCGTCAACATGGTACTTACGCCATCCAGGTTCAGCATCGACCATTACAGTCAATATGGATTACCAAGCTGCTGGAGGCGCTGGCGGCGGCCGTGGCTGCTACAACTGTACGTTGAGACTTATCCTCCCTCGCAACCCACTAGGCCGGGCTGCCATTTGGCACTTATGTGCGGAGTTAGGGGCATCAACGTCATGAGTACCGATCCGACACGGAATCCCAATTTGGGCCTTACGTCATGTGACTTGTTACCGCCAATATCCGCTCCTACCTGTCTCTTTTTCCGGCTCCGTTTTTGCTCGGTTGCTAGCGACTAATTGACCTTTTTTGCGAACTCGTTGATGCGTCTAGAACTTTGGCTTATTATTTTACTAGGTGGCGACCCAGCTCATCGCGCGGCCGACTGTCCTAGCAAGGGCAACCCCACTTGCTATAACTGCGGCGAGAAGGGTCATCTGAGCCGCGAGTGCACTGCTCCTCAGGCCGAGAAGAGCTGCTACCGCTGCGGTGGTACTGGTCACATCAGCCGCGAATGCACCAAGGACGGCGGTGCCGCGCCCGTGGGCGGTGGTGGTGGCCAGGAATGCTACAAGTGCGGCAAGCGGGGTCACATTGCTAGGAACTGTACCCAAGGCGGCGGTAGCTACGGCGGCGGCGGTTATGGTGGAGGCTACGGCGGCGGTGCCGCTGGTGGTGGTGGCGGATTCGGTGGCCCTAGGCAGACCACCTGCTACTCTTGCGGCGGCTTCGGCCACATGAGCCGCGATTGCACCCAAGGCCAGAAGTGCTACAACTGTAAGCCAAGTCTTAGATTCGACGTACATTGCTAATATGCTGCATAGGCGGCGAAGTCGGCCATTTGTCGCGAGACTGCCCGTCCGAGACCTCGACCGAGCGCGTGTGCTACCGTTGCAAGCAGCCTGGCCACGTTCAAAATGCCTGCCCCAACTAAATTCCCGTTCTGCCCGTCGTCGCTTCTCTGATCTTGGTCTGATTGTACGCTTGGGACGAATGCCTTCAGACCTAGAAGGGGGTCTCGCCTGCTTAGAGAGTAAGCACACGACTTACGAGCCATCGACACGATTACGAGTTTTCCTTTCATTGTATATGTTCTCAGTTTGCGGCTGACAGCCGTCTTTCGACCCTTGCGCACAAATGCATCATTTCATCGCCCGGCATTATTCGACTCGGTTCTTGACTGGTTGGCCCAATCGTCAAGAGAAAGGTTCTTACGGAAAAGTCTTGAGAAAGATCTTGCATTCGGTGGAAGATGGGGGGAGCGGAGTCTTTGGAGGCAGAGCAATGGGAGCCAGTTGATGTTTCGTCAGTGATCTATTGCGGCCAGCGAAAAGCGTTTGGATGCAGATGGACGGCCACGTAGGGATTCATGGAATTCAATGTCCTGTCCGCTTTGTTGGATGGACATTCACCAGTCTTATGGCTTGTCATCTCTCGTGTCTGATTGCAAAATGAATTTGCGACCTCAGTCCCACTGCTGTTAGGCCAACGACCATACACTAACGCTAAAACGGGTGAACTATTGATTTTTATTATAACGCCAATTTCGTTTCTCCATTATGCCCCTCAATTATCGCGGCGCTTCCTCATGCCGTTGCTAAGACCAAAGGAATGATTTCCGAGATTCTTCTAGGAGCCTGCGGACATAGCTGGGTTAGCTAGGACCGGCTCCTATGATGGTTTGAATTAGTTCGGGCAAGTTTCGAATTATTGGTTAAAAGCGTCTAGTACGGAGTGGATGTTGATAAAACGGACGAATGAGTGTAACGTTGTTTGTCGTGGATAGTGTTGCGACAGAGTGGTAAATTATGATATATCCTAAGTACATTTCTTGACTCCCGCACTCTCCCGAACGTGGCGGTGGCACTCTATATACGTGCCAATATCACGGCTTTTGACGATTCGATAGATCGTAAATGCTGCCTCCTTCTGCAGTTGTAACGAAGTCTCTAGCGTCCGCTTAGACAAGGAGCAAGCTTTGCTTCTCAACGTATTTTTCCGGCAGGCGAATTAGATCAGCTTCCGTGGGATACGCCCAGAAAGTATCGTAAAATGTAAAATCGTGAATATCTAGTGGCTTAAACTGTGACGGAATGTAGTGCCAAGCCCTTGAGTTCACTAGTCTACGTTGTTTAGCGCCATCGAAACACGTCCCACAAACAACAACCTTTCCCCTCGAACGCTAATTAGCCAACCAACGACGCGTCAAGCTATGCACACAGTGTTCGCTCGCGTATAATCCATACTCTTCAACATGGCGCCTTCGAGGAAACGTGAAAATCGCGAGAATCAGTTCTACGATGTCGGCGTCCAGGGACGGTAAGCGGAGCGCAGCAACACTGACGCGCAACATCTGACAGTTGGACTAGGAAAACTGGAATCACGCTTGAAGATAGAGGCGTGCGCGATGAGCACGGCCTGGAGCCGATCTCCGGCATATTCTCTTCGCCGGCAAAGAGCTCGCCAAAACGCGCGCCTTTAAGCCGGACGGGAGACACGGTCACAGAGTCAGAGTCTATGGACATACAAGAGAGTACGTATATGAGAGCTGTGCGCATTATGCGCGGCATACATCACCGGAGTATCGTATCTGACACCAATCGCAGGTTCTATTCCAGAACTAGCCACCTCTACCCACCTCTTGCGCAACAGCCGAACACACCTTCCTCCCCCAAAAGCGCGCTCGCCAATGAAGACGGCGCTTGGTTCTTCGCCCCGTCGACAATCGTCTATGGGACCCCGCACGCTGTCCATGAACGATACTTCGAGCCCAATTCGCGCCGCATCACACCCTGCAGTCAATCGACTCCTCGATTTTGAGCAGGAGGAAGAGTCTAGCCTACAGGAGACGCCGGCTTTGAGCGGGTCGGGCATGCGGCGCGGAAAGCGTGCGGATATTTACGAGCTTGAGCCATCTCCTAGCCGCGCACAGAGCGAGATTCTGGAAGAAAGTATACAAGAAGAAGTCATAGAGACGGAAGGTTCGGTCGTATTCAACGGGGTTGCGGAGGAGAGCTACGTTGTGGATATAGGCAATGAAACTATCACTCCGGCCGAAGTTGAAGTCTCTGAGGCGGTGGAAGAGTCCGAAGTCCTCCCGGAATCTCTGAAACGGCCAGTGAAGAGGGGCAAGAAGCGGAAGAGCGAGGTAATGGAGCCATCAGCCGAAGAAGAGCAGGAGGCGCCGCAGTCGCGGAGACGCGGGGCACCACAGGCACAGACTCTTGAAACGCAGAAGAAAGGCAAGAGAGCAGTGGCGGCATTAACCGCACAACCCCGGAGGTCAAAACGCGTCTCAGAGATCACAGAGGATGAACCAGGTACTATGTTAGATGTCTCTGCGGGAGCTTCTGAGCAGACGGAGACTCCTCCCGTGGCCGCCAGACGAAGAGGGCGACCCCCTAAAGCTAAACCCCAGGTTGAGCAGCCGGTTCCCGCAGAGGAGAAGAAGCAGAAAGAGACAGAGAAGGAGGCAGAGCAGCCCATTTTCAAAAAACCTAAGGTGGTAGGGAAACCTAAGAAGAAGCCAGAAGCCAAGCCGCCTACGAAAGAACCGGAAGTTAATGCACTTGAAAGTGGCAGGCTTGTTGACGTACACGGGAAGCCTGTATCAAAAGCCGACTTCGATCAAATGTCAACTACGTCCGTAGGCTCACGATTCGGTCGTGGTCGCCACCTATCAGTCTTCCGCGAACTTGATCCAGAATCAGTTGCTCGAGTTGGTCGGACAGGCAGGCATCGCGTGAAACCCATCGACTTCTGGCGAAACGAATCAGTCTTGTACGATGATCAAGGAAACATGCAAGCGATTGTCAAGAACGCACGCGAGGAACCCGTTCCGCGCAAACAGAGCAGTCACCGGTACAAGGGCAAAAAGCAACGACTTGTAGCTCTCGAAGAAGAGGAAGAGGTTGAGCTCGAGCCATGGGAGCTAGAAGGTGTCTTTGAGGGCCGCTACAAGGATTTTGATCCTGCAACGGAAATCTCATCGAACGAGCTCCTCGAAACAAGTATGATATCCTCCAGTACGTTAATCAAACTATGCTTATTCTCACAGACATTGCCTGGGCGCACAAGGGCATCAATCCTGTCGAGGTTGCAGACGGATCATTTAGATATCACAAGCTGGGATCTGCGGGCGAGGACAGCTTCCTGAGCTGGGGCTTCGTTGAGCTTGGGCCTGATCAGATGAAGCGTACCAAGAACGCTCGACGCATGCACATGTGTTTCCACGTCCAAAGCGGCGTTGTGCAGGTCAAAATACATGAAAACCAGTTCGTGGTGCATCGGGGTGGTGTATGGCAAGTTCCTCGTGGTAAGTGTTTTCTCTTCTTTCTTACGATGTCTTCACTGCCACATTTTCTTTTCGCCCCCCTTCAAAGCCGATATACTTTGCATCTTAACGCATTCCCTATTCTGCACGACGGCTGTCACTTTATGCTTATCCCCTGGTTCGACAACGGTTCGTGGCACTTTGCATCGTCCTTCACACACTTTGTCACACAATCGGAGACCAGGGCAAGCGAGAAGCTCCGTCACAGCTGCAGAAATGTGGGTGGCGCAGGATTGCCCGCATGCTGTGTAACATGCCACCTTGTTGCGCATCGTTTCGCTGTCATTCGCGCGGCTACCGCACGAGCCCCCTTCTTTTGCTGCGTCTTTTGTCCTTACGAGTTGTTGCACTGGTGCTTCTCTAAATTGCCGCTTTCTCCCCAGCGCTGTATTTGGGCGCCAATCGTGCATACGGATCTACTGACGATAGTTCATAGGCAACACATACAGCATCAAGAATGTGGGCACCGGCACTAGTCGCATTTTCTTCGCGCAAGCATTCGAGAGCCAGGTACAAGCAGAAGAGTAGACGTCTTAATGTCCTCCGCATTGACTTGTTTTCTTGTGTCTATGTTTTAAGTAGCGATGCGGCGGTGAAGAGGGCGTTTGGCGGTGACGACTTTCGTTCCGGTCGGCAAGAATGTATGATAAGTCATGGTGGATTTCAAGATTTCAAGGCTTTTGTTTTCTGGCCTGCATCCCGGGTTTCGGTTATCTTCTAGCGCTTGTGGGTGCAGGTCGGTAGTGGGCTGGTAGGCGGATCGGACCAAGGCCAAGACCAACAATGACTGACCTGCGCATTTAGCGCTCGGCGTACATGTTCGCCTAGGTTAGTGTAGCCTTTGGACAGCTTCTTAAATTGCCCTTGGACTAGACAAGAGTAGGATGATTGTGTGTGGGTATTTTCAATCCCGCGTGCGATGGTCGTCTTGCTCTTCTTCCATTCAAAAGTTTATCAGCAATTCCTGCCCGTTCAGAGCCGGTACAGTGCCTTGCATCTCTCCCTGTTCCTTTCCCCCAGCCACTCTCCGAACAACCTAAACATAGCACCCTCTCACCGACTTTCACCCACCCTCACCGCCACACCGATTCTATCATCATTCAATATGCTAGGATGTCGGTTGCTTGATCGGCACGGCTTCCCGTTCCGTTCTCGTCCTTCTCCTTTGGTCTGAGTGTACGTGGAGGAGGTGGCGGAGCGATGTCGTACAGACAAGATGCCGGAAAGCCTTCAGAGTCTTGGACTGATGTCACATTCTACACAACGGGAATAGCTTGTTCATTCACAGCATTTTAGTACAGTGGGCGTGTGGTGGAGATGCGGGGGCGCGTGATGATTACGGGCGATCTGTGGGGGGATGAGCGGCGGAGGGTACTGTTCACTGGTTGGGAGCAGTCCGAAAAAAAGACGGAGCTGTGCATTTCTCCTGAAGGGCAATATCGTTGGGCTTCTCACGCCTTTCGCCACCAAGCGAACTGAATCAGTGACAGCTCGCGTTCGCTCAGAGTTCTGACAGCCTGCCGCTACTGTTGTGGAACGCTGACAGGCACAGGGAAAGGCGCCTCCCGCCCGCAGGCTCGTACTACCACAAGACCGCACTCCTCTCTAGCACTGCGTGTGTGACTGGTTGCCTCTCGTACCGCCCGGTGTGCTCTGACTCTTCCTTTCCCGCTTTCTCCACGTTGTGTAACAGTGACGGGGTGTATGAGAGGTAGGCTGCTGGAAAGCTTGCGAGCTGAACCGTGTGGAAGTGGCGGCCGGGCGGGTCTCCCGCTCAATGGCTGGACTCGGGGCGATTGGCGTCTGCTTGAGCATTGGGCGAACGGGGTGGCCGAAAGTCACTATCGAGCTCTCGCTCGGGTACAGGCATGGCGACATGGCGTCAGGCGATCCGAAACGATGCCGGAAGGGAGGATGATAGGCGGTGTAGGGCGGTGAGGAAGCGACAAGTGATGTATATCGTCCGGTGAAGACGTCGTTGTGGACCGATTAAGGGGTTTATGAGTGGCGCCGTGGTTTTGTATTTTGAGTCTGGAGCTGTGACGGTGTTGTGCGACGGCCCTGTTGTTCCTGATTTGGCGTCGAAGTGGCACCGCAATACATGTGGGCGGACGGATAATGCCGATTGATCTGTGCCTAGATATTGAATCGGATCTGAGAAGTGGCGATCGTTGAGGCGCGTGGATGAAAGTGACGTGGTGCTGAAATCCGAGCGATGGTGCATGGAGAAAGAGCCAGAAAGTCAGCACCCTTCCGACCACTATCCATGACACCACAAAGGATGCAGTACTAGCAGGGTCATTATCAGAGGGTCTCTACTTTGGCTACCTTAGATGGAACGGCAATAGGTGTCTGATCGGAGACTATCTCGTTCAGGGTGGCTTTACGACCATCTTTCTCTCCCATCATGAGCCCATGATCTCATGCTCTAGTCCGTCGTGCTTTGGTCCTCCACAGTAGGGCGCCTTACCAGTTGTCAGGCCACGGTGCTGTCATTGCCGACAGCCAGTTCATGATGAACGCGTTAGCCACTGTTCAGCCGTCCAAAGTTCGACCTGCAGCATTTCAATACTGCGTAGTTCGGTCATCCTGCCACCTTCCCTCGCGAAGACAGCGCAGAACGCAGCTGTTTCTCTCTTCATGCCCAAGCTTCCTACAGCCCAACATCCATGCAATTTCCCCCAAAGTGTCTGCCAACACATGTGCTACAACTCACGATAACAACCGCGATCATGGCCCGGTATCCAGCCCATGTCAAGGACAGTTCATCTCGCTCCCTCGGCCATGTTGAGCGATGTTCTGCCACGAGTCAGTCCGCGCCACGCTACGAAGCCTCCGCGCTCCGCCTTCCTAACTAGTGTCGGATGCCTGAGGCAAAAGAACTGAGCGGCTGGTTCTAGTGCACTGGTGCGATCATGCTGGAGGCGCTTACTCGTAGTGTACCCGCCTGTTGTGGCTAATGTTAGGTATGGCGAGTATTGTACGGCCCGACTTTCGCCGCCCCCTTCATCCGAAGATGATTTCTATGGTCGGCAGTTGACCTTTGGTTGATGCTGAAATGAGACTCACTCCCTTTCGCATCGCGTCGTCTCGAGTCGTGCGCAGAGAATTGAATCGCATACTAAATTTTCGCCTCAGGTCCCCCGCAGCCGAACTTTGAACGAACGCTCGACGCTAGATCCCAAGCCTGTCTCGTCTTGTCGAATTTCCTCCCTCCCATGTGAACGGAGCGACTGCCCCTTTGATTCTAATAGCGGTTCGTCATGAGTTAATGCAGAAGGTGTCCCGTAACAGCCACTGCTCCACCCGTTCGGGGTGTCTGACGGGCAACTTGTGTTCGTCATGCCGTCTCAGCTTGAACTTTGGATGGCGTTACTAGCGGTTTGAGAAATGGAGGGGTGTCGGAGAGAAAATCACTGGCAGAAGCATGGAGGAAAGTGATGGGATGCTCATATCTAGGACGAGATTTCAGGGATTCTTGTTCCTTTAGAGGGCTGGAGACTACGGTCCCAGTGTTCCTTAGAGGGCACCCAAGATGGTCATGCACACGCCGGAGTCGTGCGTAATGGGCAAATTACAGTCTCACGACAGCTCGGCCGGTTCACGAGCCTCTCTCAAGATAACTGACGCTACCGTTACAGATGCTTCTCGAAGCACTCGCCGTGCCTCCGCTACGGCAATACATGGCGTCAAGCGCTTGCATAAATTTGTTTGAACATGTTCGCAGTCCCACAACCGTGTCACAGCTGGTTAGTGACATGAACGGACCCTCGCTCCGAGGACACCAGTGCATCAAGTCCTTCTACCCGCCCGTCAACGCGATTCCGCGGAAGCCGTGGATACCTTCCATGCCTTCTATCCACCTTCTATGCCGCCCAGTCAGTTTCACCATTACACACCTGTTCATGCCGTCTTTCTCTCGCCGCGGCGCCAAAAAATACCGCTCCCTTGCCTCTCTAATTCCTATTTGGAAGTCCGAGCATGCGCCGAGAGTATGGCGCCAATTCCCTACTATTTTCGTGAAAAGTAAAAGTTATTCTTTGCTTCTTCCGCGCAGTTTCGTCGCCAGGCATGAACATGTCAATTTTTTGCAGGGATTGGCCTCCGTGAGCGTGTTTCATGCGTGCTAGCTTGCCCTACATGGGACCCCTCGCTCTGTCATCTCCACAGACTAAATGCAGTTTCCCAAACCCCCGTTCTAAGAATTGCTCGAGAACACTGTAGCGGGTGGTGGGCCAGGGGTGTCAGAATCCATATCGGACAGTCATGGCAATTTTTTTAGGCGCCTCCATGCCAGCCTGCATTGCCAGGCTGGCCAAAAATAATGAGGCTTGGGTTTTGTGGTGTATGACTCCGCCTCGAAATCTTGACCGGGAGAAGGAGGCGACAGGGGTGTAAAAGAAAGATGAGTGAGAGCAGTGACAACTCATCGACGCGGTGGGAACGGCAAGCCACGTAAACAACGGTGAGGTGTTGCGTTGTTCTGCACTTTGACCGCATTTTGTTGAACGTTCTCCGGCCGAATACGTCATCGCGAAGTCGGGTGATTCACCGCCATCGGAAGCATGGGGTGCCCTGTTTCTCGCAGTAGTGAGAATGGGGTAAAGGGGGCGAGAAATTTTTGACAGAGGTGTAGAGCGTAGAATGTGGGCCCGTATGGGTGTATCTCTATTTCCTACGTAGTCCGTAGCAGAGGGTGCAACGTGGTTTCTTCTATTATATACTTTGTTTTTTCTGAAAAGGTTCCTCTATCAAAACAAACATGTGAAGATACTGTTCGCTTCAAAGATACCATGATGCTTAGATATGTGATAAGAACAAGCTGAGAAGGGGGGTAGTCCAAGGAAATGACGAAAACGCTGAAAATGCACAATCATGCTGCTGCCGCCAATGGGGTGTATCGATGAGAGGAAGAAAGAAAACCGCTCGCTATGATATTATTGAATCGAGAAGGCCATGCAGATGAAGCACAGAGAAAGAGAGAATGAAAAAACCAACCGGACAACGCGACGCCCACGCTAAATGCCACAATCATAAAGCCGCTCGATATGATGATGCTGCGATGCTGATGTCCTAGCCCATGCCAATATGCAACCCAGGTATCCCCGTTCCATGCCGCTCCTGATATGATAGACTCCCATTATGTTCATGCTCTTATCCGGTCCCTGCCCAGATTGTAGACAATGTCCATTCTCTTCCTTCCTTCCTTCCTTCCTTCCTGCCTAGCTAGCTTCTGCTGTGTCGTGAGCCAATCCATAGTGCCTCCCGCAAGGTGTCCATAATGGCCATGCTATGCTGTTAGATATAGCATAACATGATGAGGGCCATCCTAGGCCAGTCCTCTATGGTTCACCTCGGTTTCGGTGAGATTACGTAGAAGTTTGATCGGGCTCATTCGAATTTTCTCTTTTCACACTCCGGACACTGCCCGATCCACTACGCTGTGACGACCGGTCGGGGCTCCTGCCTTTTTGACTTCTCCTCTCCGCTTCAGCCCGTAATCTTCCGCCGCCGCCACCTTCTTCTTCGCGTCTTCTCTTGCCAAACGGTTCACCTAACTGTCCTTCCTCGCCCTCCCTCTTCAAAGGCGATTGGGAGTCGGGCACAGGCGCTGTCAGAGCTCCACTGATAAGATCTGCTTCGGATTGAGGATGAATCTGCGGGAGGGTTGGACCAAGTTGAGGTGGTACACTGGCCCTTGATCTTGCGTCTGCCCGTCGTCGACTAAACGAGCTGTTTCTCCGCCGGCCCTGACTCGATCCACTCTCCGTGCGCTGGTGATACGTGTGAATGGGGCCTGGAGGCGGCGGCGGTGGTGGCGGCGGCTGTTGGTGCTGCTGTAGAGAAGCTGGTGGCGGAGGGTGAGGTATTAGTTGAGGCGCATTTGTAGCGGTAAAACCGTGTGATGGTGGCCCTTGGCCCGGTACAGATGCAGGTGTAAGGGGCACTGTCGGTGGCGAACCAAGGGATGTAGCAGAAGGGTGTAATTGAAAGACCGGAGCGTTTGCACGTGCGCTCATTTCCTGTTCTCCGAGCTGCCAGTGCATCGACTCAGCTGAGCGCCACGGAATGCCCATTTCTGTTGCCACTTTCTGCCACATTTGGTCCTTGAAACTGGGTTTAATTGTCAGCATTGAGCCATCAATACAACAGCACAGAAAACACAGTCGCATACAGATGATCTGATACCGCTCGCGCCGCCCATAGCAGCAAAGCGAGCACCTTCTGGAGGGGATGTGTGACCAAATAGATGCGATAAACGCCAGCAAGGCTGCGACGTGTAATAACCAATGTGGGATTCGCGTTTTACATACCGAGCGTAAAGCCTCGCGAGCTTGTTCTTCTTTTCCTCGTCCCAGACGGCCCTCTTCTCCAAGTAATTCTGGTAGCGCAGACGGCACGAGATTGAGCTTCTTCCAGGCAGACGTTTGGCAATATCGTCCCATTTCATGCCTTGGCCTCGTAGTTCGATGGTGAGGTTGTCCTCCTCCGGTGTCCATTTGGATTGCTTCTTAGCTGGAGAGTCGTCCGGAAGTGGCGTTTGGGAGGCGGCTCGTTTAAGCATTTGGGATGGTGGCGATCCATTCGAGCCTGGAGGTCCGTGGGGGATTGCGGTGGTCGCTGGCGGTCCGGAGTAGAGGGGTCGGAACTGCGGTGGAGGGCCGGGGTCCGGGTGTCGATGGAGCTCTGCAATTGCCGGGAGGACTGGTCCGCCTTGCATGGATGCAGCGGATGTCGGTGCTTGGGTTGAATATGCGGGCGTCGCGCCATAGCTGGGTGAAGATGTTGCGTACGCTGGCAATGCAGCAGCGCGAGCGGGTGAGATGTTGGCATACGCTGGGGACTGCGTGTACGCCAAAGGAGCTGTAGTGTAGGTTCTTGTCGCTCCAGTCGACGCTGAAGCTACTGAGACGGAACTCTTCTTACTCGCCGGGGACTCAGAGCCCCGAGGCTCGATGAGCAGATTGATATCCACGATAGGCAGGGTGGACTGGCCTTGAGCCAGCCCATAAGTCGTTGGGGAGTCGCTGGATTCTCCTACCTACGCCAGACGTGATGAGTTGAAATGGAAGGCGCAAGACGTCGCAGTTCCTGGAGATGCTGAGGAGCTAAAAGCAGAGCCACAGAAGTTGATATCAATAAACGCGCTGCACCCTGGCGAAACCGGATCAATGGGATATTTGCCGGTCAAGGTGGGTGTTTCCCCGCCAGAATCTTTGATGAAATGGAAGGCTCGTGGATTGATGCTGTTGAGACTGTCGTAGCTTCGGGGCGCGGCGTTGGGCACGGCTCGTCAGGCAGAACTCAAAGCTGCGTTGACTGGCCGTGTAGTGATGGGTACTAAAGGTCGGAAGCGAGATGGGATGACTGTCGTTTTGATGGACAAAGCCAGGAGGCAGCGGCAATGTATTGCTGATTTTGAGTAGATACGGAAGGGGAAAGGTCGACTGCAGGTTGAGGATGGAAGAGAGTCTAAGTGTGCCAATGTATGTCGAAGTGACCAGTTGCGAGGTACATCGGTCAATACAAGTTCTGAGTGGTCGCACTTGCGGAGCTATCTAGAACTCGGACTGGACGAGGTGGGCAGGGGCTTGAAACGTAAGTCAGCCGATGGGTCCTCTAACGACAGGCGAGCATAGCCACTGACGGAGCGCAAGATGATGAGGGAAGTAGCTTCGTGTTGGGTAGAAGCAGTGGCAGCCGGAAGCGGAGAATTGGGAACGGAGGTACTTGAGGGCATGGATGTGTGAATAGGGAGCTTAGGTCGTGGGCGTACGAATGTAATGCCATGCGTTTCTTGGACAAGCCCTGGTGCCGCCTCGTCCGCGGTAAGGATCCCAGGGCTACGGATTTGGACGCAACACTGACTGCTTTGTGCTGGATGCTGGCTCGACTCTGTGCTGGCGGCGCGCCACTGCTGAGAGCTGGGATGGCCACGGACCCTGTCGAGGCAGGGCAGGACAGGTGACCAGGGGACGGCTGCTGCGTCGATCTAACGAGCATGCTACTAAAAGAAAAGAACTAAGGAATGCCCAACGCTGGCTGCGACAAAAAGCAGACGGCGGGCGATGCTAGCAGCAGGTCTGGCGATGACGTGTCCCCCGCTCTGAGCACTATTCACTCTGGAACTCTAGCTGCCCTTGTCCTTATTGCTCATATCCACTTACTCGCACGTCTCGGCTTGATTTGCCGCCCTCTTTGGGCTTCGGGCCTGAGCGGTGCAAAACGAGGCTGCAACACAAAACACACTTGGGCGGCAGCAGCAAGGAGCTACTGTCAAACTGTCAAGGTCGTCAGTCTCCTCCGACAAGGACGACGGCACCGCAACGATGCGGCGAATCAGGGGCGATGAACCGGCTCAGGGATCGCTTGAGGTTGCTCGCCAGGGCCGGGTTCGGGCTGCAGAAGCGCGATGACCTGGCGGAGCGCGGCGAACAAGATCTGCACATCCTACGCCCTGCCCTACGGTTATCTGACGGTACCGAAAGAAGCCTCGCGAACGAACGCTGACTTCATAATGGCGGTGCACTGGTGATGTGTTCACGCCCAAAAGCTTGACAGCACTTCCCCCTCGCCCTCCTGCCGGCCCTCTCTCAGCCTCCGTCGAGCAGGAGAAGAGCGGTGAAATTGCGGGAAACTGCCGAGCAGCTGGCCGTGGCATGGAGCTTCGACACAATGCGCTGGTGAACAAGTTGCCATGCATCCGAACCTGGTCCTAGCTCCGGCCTCGCCCGCAGATAGACGACATCCTTTTGTGCCACCAGCCACGTGAAGCGCCTGTCTGCGGCGGTGCTGGTGTGCTGTCTTGTGCCCAGAACCACGTTGTTGTCGTCGTCTGCGGATGGAGCACAGCGCCGCCCACCGGTGAATGCTGCAGCAGCAGAGTAGTTGCAGCAGCAGCAGTAGCAGCAGCAGCAGCCGGACATCCCGTTTGGCCGGTTGCATCACAGGCGGCTCAGGGTTAGATGATGATGCGCATAAGGCGGTGAAAAGCTGCCTGCATTCAAGCCCGAACCGCTCGCTTTCTGGTCAATGTCTGAGGGCAGTTTGGACGAGGCGCCACCGGAGCTAAAACACCCGAACTGCATTAGTTCGACATGTGGAGAGCGCACGGGGACAGTGTTCATGAATAAAAGGCTGATGATGGTGTGGGACAGCGGGCGAGTGGGCAAGTGGGCGCGAGCTTGATGAAAGGACGGCGAGCGCGGTCACTTTTAATTTCGGTGCGGCTGCGAACATGAAGCTTCCAAGGCCCTGGTCACGGGCTGCGACATCCCGACAGTCCGTCTCGTGCTGATGAATCAGAAGCCACGCCGCAGCGACGTTTGGCTGTGCCGGCTGGCAGAGCCCACCTGGGGAAGCGGGCGCTGTCACTTCACAGTTCATCAATGGCGACACGAAGGAACGCACCCTGGCGCCGTATTTTTAGTGAGCAGTGCAGCAATAGGCGGTGAGGCCGCCGGCTGCCAGTTGGCGGTTGGGGGAAACGCTCGCTGGCAGTGCTGGCTTGCACAGGAGACGGTGGCTGGCCGATGCGAGGGCGGAGGGTGCTCGAACGCACTATGACCCGGTGGCCACTCGCTCTGATATGGCCGAAGGATGACGAGCCGGAATCGACAGCACCGTGATCTGTGCCGCGAAAGGGGGACGGAGCGGAGGGTGCTACGTCGTCGGGATGCAGTCTAGCAGTATCACATGCCTTGGCTGGCGGAAAAGGCATGTGGAGCGGTTTGGACGAGGCTGAACGCGGAGGGTTGCGAGGGTGCGTTGCTCCGTGGGGGTGTTTCCGGTAATTCCACGGCAGTCAACAGGCGTGTGTGTGAAAGATGTGGGGGCGAACGCTGCGCGCATGCATCCGAGGTTTCGAGGCATGCACCGACGGTCACGTGTCTTGGCGCTCGCCTAGCCAGCCTATCACCGCTCACGTTACACTCGCTGGGGCAGATATTCTCCGTATATCTCCGTATATCCCCACCCCGGTCCAGTCGACAACCACCACCACCACCACCACCATCACCATTGGCGCACTGCTGCCCTACAACCGCCCGCATGTCTCGCCTCGCCGCAGCAGACGTACCCCTCCTCATCAACTCCTCCAACGCGTCGTCCGAGCGGCGCATATCCCCCTCATGGACCATCGCCCATCTTAAGACCCGCCTCGAACCCATCACCGGTGTCCCCGCCGCCTGTCAACAGCTCACGCTGCGTGTTGGCTCGCAGGACGCCATCGCCATCACCGCCGCTGATGAAGAGCAGGCGCAGCTTGCTGCCTTTCCGTTGCAGCCCTACGCCGAGATCACCGTAAGTCTACGTGCCGACATCGCTGTCCTCTCTTGAGCTGCCACATCGTTGTCCACAATCCGTCAGGCCCTCCCTGTCAGCAGCCATCGACCACGCCAAGTGCAGTGCTCCGCGCGTCGCTGCACTATAGCCTTGCTTTTCCCCTTCGACCCGTTCTTCTGAGGCTGTGGACCCCGACCTGCATAGCTGGTGCTGCGCAGCGTTTGTCAGCCCTCTATCTTTGTCTCGAGCCTTGCCGTATTCGCTCGCTGGCAGGACTTGGCGTGGCACTTCCAGATCAATCTGGAACGTCGTCCTCATCATGTGACCTGGGCTGACTACCACTCTTAGGTCGGTGACACCCGCCCGCCTTCGGCCCGTATAGACTTCTCCGATCTGTCATCTGTACCCAAGTACGAAATGCCAAGTACAGAGTATGAGACCCGGACAGACAGTGTTCTAGCTTGGAAGAGGGCGCAGAAGCTTGGTCGCTTTGATCCGAATGCGCCTAGTATTGAGCAGCAGAAAGTTCGGGCCTCGGAACGAGAGATCGAAGAGAGGGGTAAGTGCACTATCGTATCATCATGCGTGCGTGAACTCGTAGGGTTGTGGCGGACCAAGAAATGCAAAACAAAAGCAAGCACCAGTCGCGCCAGAGCTTCCAGGGTAGGAGATGCGCGCGAAACGGTGATGCTTCACATATTGCCGGAAACGGACGCTCGCATACGCTCATCCCACCATATCACATACTCCATGGCCGAACCGAAGTTATTGCGTTTCACCTAAACTTATCGCAAGCGAGCTTCGCGCTCCTCCAATGACTTGGGGCCGGCTTTCGTTCCCAAAACTCCAGCTTCTTCACTATTCTTGTAGTGATTATTTCCTCTTTGGGCGACCTGCATACACGCCGAGCAGAGAATGGATAACATACAATGCTCCGACGTCAACAGAACAGCGCTCTGACATCCATCGCAACACTCCGTCATAAGACACATTTTGGTTGCCACGGATACTTGAGCGATCCGGTTCCGCTCACACGTTCTTGGAAGCGCCCCCAACTCAGGGTGGCTGGACCTCGCTTTTTCGCAATCCTCGCCATCAGCCTCACTTATCTCGTGTCTTGAATTAGCTGGAACTTTGGGGCGTAGACTCGCACCAAGATGTACCCCAACCGTTCTGTGGATATAGCCGCCCACGTTCATACGGCGCAAGGATAGACAACCATCGCTTCACGTACCCAATCCACGCATCTTTGCGTCGTCAAGCAAGATCTTAAGCATATCCTGCAATCTCTGACGGAAGCTCCCGTCCGCACCTCAGCCTCAATGTGTCGAATGGCGTCAGCCACACAAGATCAGCATGACCAGCCGCCTTCGATTGAGTCGGTCCCATAATCCGCTCGCATTAAGATTGGAGGAAAGCGAGCTCGTATCCTTGCTCATCTTTACAGTCTCTGACGTCGCACTGTTGCTTGCTCAGCAAGAAACTTTGAAAAGCCTGAAGAAAGTCGGCTGACCTTCTCATAGGCCTCGCACTCGCAACTCGCGTTCGCCTCCTGCCCGAGTCAGACGCCCGTCGAGGAACGGTGTCTTACCTTGGTCTAGTCCCCGAGATCCCGGGCATAGGCTTTTGGGTTGGCGTTACCCTCGATGAGCCCACGGGCAAAAATGATGGAACAGTAAAGGGGAAGCGCTACTTCGAGTGTGGCAACAACTATGGTGTCTTTGTCCGGCCTGAGCGCTGTGAGGCTGGCGACTTTCCGCCACTAGACATGGGCGATGAAGATTTAGAAGAGATGTAGATGTTTGGAGCAAAAGGGTTGAAAAGCATCGTGACTTCGATTGAACTCGTAGGGTGTGTATCGCCAGTCCGCACCTATGAGGCATTAATCGCGACGTCAATGGACCTCTAAACTCTTATCGCAATCACCAGGTCACGTTGAGATGGAATATCTCCGCGGTAAACTCTTCCTGGACGTTACTTGTTGGACATGTAGAAATCCTCGAGTAACATGCCTCCGTAGGTGAGGTGTCCAGCGTGGAAACGAAAACAGTGTGGAAACGAGAACATCGATGCTCCTCATACCAGCCCCTACACTATACTTGTAGCGACAGGATGACTGCGAAATCATGTAACTATTCAATCCCTCGCTTTCTTGCCATCATGTTCCCCAATTACTTGCTCTAAACTAGGCTCGGTGCGCTTACTTCGTGATATTCTGCATGAAATGCTTCATTTTGCCAACACCCTTAATATCTTTGCCAATTACTCCATATGGCGGTTTGACATATAGCCTCACCTTTTCAAGGCGGACACGAAGATAAGTTTTAATTGCCTGTTTATTTATTATTTCACTCCCTGTTTGAAGAATTGTCACCATTGAGCACTTGTTCGTTCCACTTGTCCTCTTCGACCCCACCAGTTCATGCGAGCATCGGAGCAGAGACTTTACACTCCCACAGTAACTCCTTCTAAAAGTGCGTTTCTCCCTCTTCCACTCCCCGTCGAATTGCTCTTCTGCCCGAGTTTCCACGAGCCATGTGCGGTCAGTACTGGCTATGCGTGCCTCCTTCCACCCGACCTATCGTCAGCCTCCACGGCTTACGTTATTCCTTCAGCAAGCTATTACAACAACTCCGAAGCACAACGGGCATCGGTCTCCCACAAACTGCTGTTTGCCTCGGTTGCGGGTCATAGGTCCCAGCTTATACACCACTCATACAATGACCGTTGGGCTACACTCTAGACCTATGTCTGAAGAGCGGCATTACACTGACGCACTCAACGCTTGCACAGAATAGCTCACCTCCTTTCAAACTCGAATCTCCCCTACATTCACGCTGAACTCGCCAACGTCCACGCTCCTTCGATCACACCCTTCGATCCGAGCCGCTCGCATGCACGCGAATCTTGAACAGCGCTTCGTACCGCGCTGGCACGCAAACAACGTTAGAAATCGGCACACCTCTCATCAGAACGAATACCTCGGTATTGGCATGCTCTACATGCCGACATGATATGGTGTAGGCGCACTCGGAGAACACAGTGCTGTCTAGTTGGGGGCATCGGTAATTGAAGGCGGTGCATCAAAACGGACGCACGCGAGAAGGTGCTTGCCGGGGAGGGAATATATCAGTAAGTTTCGGACCACACGATGGCATAAAGCGTCGCTGAGAGGAAGGGCCAGTGTTAAATGCAATTCTAGAGGCAGGATAGCAAGTAGCACCAGGGGGGAAGATGCCACGTCCTTCATTCAACCTTCAATACCACAGCCTGAGCACGAACTTCTACTCATCCGCGATATCGCAGTTCCTTTTACCATCCGATATCATCTCTATTAAGCCAGGAGCTGCTATACCCATCCTGATCTATTACTGCATATCATTATCGGCGTCGTCGCCAACTAGCAGCCTGCCTCCTTCCCTCTTCATCGCCTCGAGGCCACATCAAAAGGCGCCAACTCATGGCAAAACCTCAAGCTCTCTACCCACCTCCCTCCCCCCCTCTTTCCATTTATTCAAAGATCACATTACTTACTGGACACTCTTTAGTCAGCCCCACGGAAAAGGCCCTCACCACCCGACGATACCACACCCTCTTATCCACCTCCCAAACACCGTGTATCGAGGCAATCGTTATCTCAGAAGCGTGCGTACCTTTCGGGAAAGAACACACATGCCCAATCCTATGGCATAGGGTTAGCTACGTCCTGGATCATGTCCGGATGTAGTGTTCGTGTCGACTTCGGTATGCAGGCACCAGACGACTCGATCTTTGGCAGTCGATAAGTGGAGAAGGTAATTTCTTATCTCTATATCGTCGTCGTTGACTTCGAGAGGAAGCGTTTTCATCTCTATTCATCCTTCTCTGCCTCCCCTACGAGGCTGGAGTACTTCGTCGCAGTACAGCCAGCGAAATCTTTACAAAGGGAGAGATACACGCGCAACAGAGATAACTGCGACCACATTTCGATCGCTCTCTCTCACGGGATGTAAGTCGCACGTCCTGTATACTCTCTTCTCCCCTGTGGCGGCTATGCGTTGACTTTTGTAGGCTACGGTGCTAATCCACGGTCCCATGCACGAGGCTCATCTAGTTGTCATAGGGGCTCTTCGAAGCGGAAGACGCATAATACTTTCATGGTCAATCTGTAGTGTTGCACAGCCTATGCTACGGTCCCATCATCGCCCTTAGATTGCAACGACCTTGATACGACAGCAAACTTATCGTCGCCATCCTCCAACACCACGCACATAGTCTAGCCGACATGGGCATATCTTTGCCAATTGACTAAAGCATCAAGACCATGTATTCAGCCATATGAGTTCAGACCGAAACGTCTATTGTACATTCGTATCCACGTGTTGCCGCTGCAGCACATCCGAAACACGCCTCCCAAAGCAAAGCTGAACCCTCCCAATTCCACTCTTGGTATGCTGTTGCGCCAAAGAACACCAAAGTATGCATACGCTACAAGCCAAGCGAACCAGTCCAACCACACGCTTGACAGCAGTACTGTCTTTCTATATCAGACCTTGCAGACCGTTGGAGGCATAAGCCATGGGCTTGATGTTCGGATGCGGCACAGCGTCGAATTGTGTGAATTTGAGCTTGTAGTCTGGGCCGATCTTAATGAAGGCGCCCTTATTGCCTGTGCTGTCGCAGTAGTGTGGGGCGGAGAAGACGGTGATGCATTTGCCGTCGTGCTCGACTTCGTAACCTTCCATGCGGACTTCGTGCGAGCGGATGATGGCTTCGAGGTTATTGGTTTCACAGAAGCGCTTGGTGACGTCGGGCCCGAACTGGAGACCTACACCACGCTTGCTGGGTCCACGTCCGGGCTGCGTCTGTGGGTCTGTCCAGAGCATCTCCATCATAAGGCCAGACTGGCCTGGTTGCCGCTGCTTGAAGCGGTCTAGCTTCCTTACGTCGTCAAGAGTGACCTTGTCGTCGGAAAATAGGCCGCCGTGCAGAACGAAGTATTTCTTGCCAATCAGTGTCGCGAGGGGAAGGGCCGAGAAGGATTCTGAGAAGAGCTTGAAAACGCGCTCCGTGTATTTGGCACGACACTCGCCCTCGAAGCCGTACATTCTGTTCATGTCGTCCGTTTCGTGGTTGCCACGATTAAGGAAGAACTTGGACGGGTTGAGCCACTTGAAGGCATAGAGGAGCAGCGCAATCTCTGTAGACCAGGAGCCTCGATCGACGAAGTCGCCGTTGAAAAGGAACATGTGCTTGTCGGAAGGCTTGCCGGCGAGGCGGAAGATCTCCATAAGATCGAAGTATTGACCTGCCCAGTTAGTGCTACCCACCGTCGAGGAGGAGAGCGGATGTAGGAACCTACCATGTGTATCTCCACAGACTGTAATCTCCTGCCCGTCTTCGACGTCCACTTCCACCATGGTCGGCTCCTTCTTGACAATGTCCATGACGGCTAATATGATCTGGAAGACGTATTTCCTGGCCAGCTTCTTTCCGTTTTTGAAGCGCTCGATCATGTCCTCGATGAACTCCAACGTCATCTTGTCCCCCAGCTTCGCGCCGTCATACGACGTGTCCACAACCATGTTCTCGACATCGAGCCCTTCTGCCGCTGACGGCGTATCTCCGACCTCGATGGCCTTGAGGAACGCGTCCCGCTTTACGATCTTCTCGCACTCCGTTTTGCGCAGTTTCGCCGTGGCATCGTTGGGCGCCTTCTTGACGACCAGTTTCCAGTCTTCCAAAGCTTCGCGGTGGTGCAGTATAGCGGTGTTGGCGGAGGCACGGCGGTAGTATGCCTGTGATGTCAGTGAGCTAGCTGCTAGAGCGCACCACAGGGAGCTCAGCGTACCTTGACATTGCTGGGATCGAGCTCAATCGCCCGGTCAGCGTCCTGGATGGCATACCCGTATGATTCGAGTTTGATGTTGGCCTGTTGCTGTAGTTTAGCAATGGGTCGCATGCGGCCCATGGACTACAAACCTGGGCGCGGTTGGTGAAGAACGAGGGCTCCTTGTCATAGGCCTCGATGGCCTTGGTGTACCACTCAACGGCGGCAGGCCAGTCCTGCTTCTTGAAGGCATCGTTGCCCTTGTTCTTCAGCTCGGTGGCCTCGGCGAGCGAGCTCCCCATGGCGACGGCTGCGGGTTGCGGGAGTGACGGAGGTGAGGCGGGACAGCGCAGACGCACCTGCGAAAGCGGGCAAACGGGCAAGCGGGCACGCGGGGAAACGATGTATTGCGGGCTGCAGGCACGGCACGGGGGAAGGGAGAGCAAACAAGGCGTGAAGATGAGACTTGAAAATGTTGATCGTTGACAGCCCAAAAAGTTGGTTTTCGATATCCCCACGTTCACGGTCAGCCTGCCTAGGCCGCCCGCCACCCGCTCCCCCCAGTTAGCGAGCCGAACCTGTCCCAAACAGGCAAAGCAGCGATCTCATCGCGCCGCGACGGGGTGTCGCCGTCAAGAAGGCCAAAATGAGCGACCGGTAGACAGTCGACTCCAGCAGCAATGGGGTCAGCTCGTCGCCAAGTGAGCGCGATAGTGATAGCGATAGCGAGGGCAAGGGTGAAGGCATCGGCTCTGCTCTGAACGTTGCGACCAACAGCAAAGCAGAGCCGCAACACTCAAGCCGTCAGCGAAAGCTCTCTACCGACCTCTCGCTACCGACGCAGCTGCCCCGCCAAGACGTTGTGAACAACGCCGACGAACAAAGCATCTTTCAACCCAAAGACGACGACATCAACGCCAACGAAAGACGAACTGGTTCTCCCATCTATCGAACTACTAGACCTTGACCTCCCACTCGACGGCAACCGCAACGTCAACCGCAGCCCAGATCCCAGACCCAAGAGGACTCCAAGGCGCCGTGTTCCCCAGAACCAGCACGCCTCTGCATCCGTCTCTCCTAGTCGCGCCGGGGCCCCATTTTGCAGCAGCTCGCGCTCCTCCAAATCAATTCCGAGCCGCTTTCTCAGCGATACTATACCGGTCCACCACCCCAAAGAACCAGCTTCCAACCCGACAACATGTCTGCGGCTGGAGCCTACATCCCGCCCAACCAGCAGCGCCACATGCGCGCCTGCATGGTGTGCTCCATCGTCCGCACCGAGCAGCAATTCAAGCAGAACGGCTGCCCCAACTGCGACGCCTTCCTCGAACTCGCCAACAACTCTGAAGCCATTCAGGAATGCACAAGTCAGGTGTTCGATGGCCTCATCACCGTGAGCGATACGAGCAGGAGTTGGGTAGCACGGTGGCAGCGGCTCGAGGGATATGTGCCTGGTGTGTATGCCGTCCAGGTTGAGGGCGTGCTGCCCGAGGAAGCGATTGCAGCGGCGGAGAACGCGGGCGTACACTACCAACCAAGAGACGGAACTGTGAACGAGGCGCTCCCTACAGATGCTTGAGCCGCGTGGTGGGGGAGGGCGGGTGGTTGTGTAACAGAAGCTAGGTAGTTTCTTTCACGGTTTAGGCGGAATAGCCAGATAGCATTTTCAGCGGCGGAGTATTGGACAGGGCTGGACGGCAGTGTGGCGCTATGTATTTTAAACTCCGCATGTGCAGATTTCATTTCGCACCTGAGTAGGCACGATGAATTAGAACAAATCTCGATCCAAGTTCGTGTACCCTGACGTGGGAAGTGTTAAGCAACTTGATTTGGGGTATATGCACAAGTCACACCAGCAAACCAGACGCCTATACATGCACGCATCGAAAAGCAATACCTATCCGCCTTTACACCCAACAGCGCCAATCCCATGCATTACGCACCTCCGGTCCCATGTTTTATATCCAATCCCACAGGACCACAAAAATAGTCACCAACATCAACATACCCGCCCTCAATGAAGCCGCACCTGCTTTCAACGGACTCAAATCGACGACCGCGCCCGGAAAGTTACACGTCAAATTGCGTGTATCCCTCGTCCCGTAGCTCAATTCCTTCGCTGGGCTATTCGGGCATGCGAAGCCCAACTTTGCGGGACAACTCCGCACGAGATCGAAGCAAAGATCCTCGCAAGGCAGTAGCTCTTTGTAGGGTCCCGGCTTGATAATTTCGTCAATCATTGGGTTTCTCGATTTGCTGTACGCAAATCGATCGCGATACGTAGTGTTGAACTCGAGCGTGAGATTGTCGGCGTGCGCATATGTACCATCGGCGAATGGCGCATTGATGTTGCGTTCCTGAAGCCACGGTGATGTTGCATTCCAAGCTTCACATCTTGGGATGAGGACGGAGCAGAGCCAGGACTTGTAGTCCCGACGACAGTCGTTGCATGTGCGGGCGAGAGAGTACTGAGCGGTAGAGGTAGTGTCGCAGGCGATTTGGTCAAGGGATCTTGAAAAGTTCTGGTAATAAGCCGCTGTTTTATTATCATAGAGGCTTTTGAGGCCGGTGTCGTTTAGTTTGAATTCAGGGGAAGAAGGGACAGCGTAGGCGACTTGGGAGCAGAAGTCAAGGTCGAAGATCACTTGGCAGGAGTCATCTACGGGCAGTTAGTGACTGGGATTCGATGAGATGATGGTGGAGAAGGGTAACATACCGGCTTTGGTTGTCCATTGGAATTGCTGAAACACCTCGCCGCCTGCCCTCACCGCTCCGATGGTCGGGAGTTGCATCAACTCCGTATCGTTCCCAGCAACAGCGAGAAAGCCTGTGTAAGCCGTGTTCGCCTTCAGGCCCTTGACATGGAATTGGGCTACGGGGACCCCCTGTGCGAAGATAGTGGTAACGGAAGTGCTTACGTTGACACCATTGGAGTCGAATTGCCGCTTCAGTCCACAGTACGAGCCCTCAAGGCCCGCTATGTCGCTCCGGTTAGCAGTTGGAAAGGCGAACATGGTGAAGGGGTTGTGGTTTTTCCACTTTTCGACTTCTTCGGAGCTGTTTGACGCAGTGAAATTGTGTGCGATGAAGAGGGCTGATTCGCTGTCCGTGTCGACCATGAATATATACTGGCTGTTGTTGGCGTACTTATGGTACGGTCCATCGACACTCGCGGCGATTTCGTAGCTCCAACTTCCATTCCAGCCAGTAGTTAGAGACGGTGCAGATACGCCCATGTAGACCTCTGAGTCGGCCTGCAGCGCGTGGTTGACAAATCCACTAACGAATGGAACAGCAGTTGTGCCGGGGGTGTCTGGTCCAGGCTTTTGGTTGTTGGCTGAGGTAGAGACGTAAAGGGTAAGCTGAGGTGGGTCGAGAATGTTCGAGCTATTAGGAGTTGGCCCACGGCATGAATTTGCAGATATCCACAATCTCCTCCCAGTTTGTCGTTTGTCTAACTCGCCTTCCGGCCCACTCTCTTCCGCATCCTGCTCACTTCTACCCCCCACTCCATCCGTGTTCCTCTGCGATATGTTCTCCGAACCGCGCGCATCGGCTGGTACCGCCCTAGCCCCATTTCCGCTTGATTGGTCTGCCTTGAACCTGAAATATCTTGTGCTTCCTGGGGTGGCTTGCCCATCCTCCTTCTTGTTGTTGGTCAGTTGCTTAACCTCCTCCTCCTGCCTTCCAACCAGTGTCGGATCAAAGTATACGAAACTCGGCGCATAGACTCCATCTCTCCTCTCCTCCAATTTGTGATCTCCTGCTCCTGATGGAGGCGCATCCGGTATGGCCAGCGGTATCGATTCAACAAACTCACTGCTCTGGACATGCTCGGGGATCGAAATCTCAGCAGCGTAGACGAAATTGTGCGGCTCGAAGCATATCCACAGGAAGATGACGAGATAGGTGACACCTGCTGAGGCGAGAAGCCTCGATTGCAGAGGCATCGGCTTGGGGAGCGGCATGTGTGAGATTTCGAAGGTTGCGAAACGTGGTGGTTGCGACGCTGGCGCTCAGCGCTCAGCGCGCCGCTGCGCTGGGTTACGGACGGCCAGCCAGCCGCAGCGATATCATGGAGGGAGCGGCGTCTTCGAATCGAAGCGCGGGAGGAGTTCCAAGCGCAGAGCGAGCAATCAGGGTATGTGAATCTGCAAAGGGCGGCGATGCTGATGGGCGGCATATGCAGGTCCGCTACTGCCAAGACTTACGTCTTAGCCCGAGGGGCTCCACATGTTGTCCGCCGAGTCCGGGATCAGAGAAGTCTGAGAGGGAAGGATGCATGTGAGTGACTGGTCTACGACTAAACATGCTGAGAGTCGAATCCTGCTCTCGTCGGATTCTCGTGGTCCTCAGGATGGTGCAGAGCGCTCATGCCTTCGCATGGACAAGAGGCGCAGTTGGAACAGCGTCGCAGGCTTGCTAAGAAGCAGGGACTTGGCAATGAATGACTCCTGACGAGATGGCATATACCAACCCACAACAACGCAGCTCCAGCAAACAGCAAATGCGCTTTTGATCAATGCAACGGCTGAGGCCGAGGCGGGCAGCCCCACGTGTAGACGCCGAATGCCGCCAACAAAGCCGCGCTTTCCCCTTCCTGGCACCATGTTTGGGTCAATATTCAGCCTTATGAACACGCAGGATCCGTCTCACGCACTGACAAGACACCCCGCCGCCTCATATCCCCCACCTTCCGACGCATATCTGCCCGGCTTCTGCGTCTCTCCTGCGATGTGATACCCAGCCTGCGCGCCCAACATGTCGCCGTATCAGCATCTTTTCTCTACCAACACGGTCCTCAACGTCTTCCGGAACCTGCGGCATACGCGTGACCAGAACGATCTTCTGCTCACGTTCCAGTACCATCCGGACGATGTACGGGGAGCGAGAGGCACAAAGTACGGAAAACATGTTGTAGTGGAGACGCCGACCGATGAGGTGGGACGGAAAGGCGCCGTGGAGGATGGGAAGCGGGTAGCCGACGCGCGGAGTATAGGCTTCGTGGTGCCATGGCGGAGCATGCAGGCCCAGAAGCGGGAGCTGCGAGAGAAGGAAAAAGAGTTGGCGGAAGCTTTGGTAGTGCTTGCAGGAGAGCTATCATTCATTGGTCCGTGAGCTCGAACAAGAGCATTGGATGTGGAGGATGGCATGCTAATAAAACAGTAGATCTTCCGCCCGCACTACAAAGTTCGCTCACGCAAAATCCTCTTATCCAAGTTCGCCATCTCGCTGCCGGCCTCTCACGTCAGATGTCCAAGGTGGAACTTCAGATGGCCGACAACGCGCCCTTCGCCCAAGGGAAGAACCTCTACACCGGCGGAGAGATGATCCGCAAGTTCCTTCCTCCCATACAAATGCTCTTCGAGCAAAGACCAATACCGCAGAGGATGATATTTGAGTTGCTCATGGAACTTAAAGACTTGGTTTACACTGGCATGATCGGCTGCGAGGAAGAGGTGCTGGAATGGGAGCTCAACAACTTTTCCTCCTTTGAAGATCTGGACGAATGCATTGCCCGCGCGATCACGCCTTTGCCGTCGGATCCAGCGCCGGGGAAGGAATCGACAGGGAGGCGACTCCTGAAGGGTAAACCATCGTCCCCTCAGCAGGCAGCGAGCGCGAAATACTGGCTCCACGACGAGCAGGAAATCATGTACCACCTCGAATCCCTTGAAACTACCGCCTTGGCGATGACACATCTCAGCATCGCCATCACCGACTTCGTCGCCAAATCCACAATCACATTGCGCCGCACATTACCCCGCTCTGCACTCAGCGACCACAGCCTAGACAAGCGAAGGAGGACGGGCCGGTGTGCAGAGTATGCCCGGTGCATGAAATGGGCTGGCACGAGTTGGAGACAAGGCGGGGGGTGCAGAAGGGGATGCAAGAATGAAGATGAAGATCCCGAGGGGCTGCCGAGCTGGCACAGCAGCAGTCGCTGGTTTAATGAGACGGGAACGTATATGGTCGGTGGCGGTAAAGGAGATGGCGGGAACCAGGTCAAGGTGGTGCAGCTGGATGAGGCGTGAGTGCGCCTGGAGTACGACAGCCTTGACAAAGGCAAGTCTGGCCCGAGGATACGTCTGCCGTAAGCTTCTTCCGGGGCGGGTTCATGGTCTTTTGCCTTGACTCTGGAGATGTCTGGGCCTATCACGAAATCACGAACATGGAGCATGGCGTTTAGGCGGCTCACCTTTGCAAGATACCCTTTATATATGAACTTTGTACTCCAATATGAGCTTGTACTCCAATATGAACGTGTACTCCAATATGAACTTTCTACTCCAAATGTTTACTCGACCATATTATAGAACGAATGTCGAAAACTGCCTCGGAAAAAACACGGACTCTTTGTAAGCAACGCACGGCGAAAGAAATGGTCACAAGATGGGAAAAAGGAAACGATAGCATCCAATTCCGCCCAGGGCCAGCAAAATCGATGCAACCACCCAACGAGAGACATGTCCTCACCCCTTTCGCCTCTTCGGTTATCTTCTACAGTCTTCCGTACGTCAACAGCTCCCAGGTACTCGGGAAGCCATACCATGGCGGACGAAGCATGGAACTCATGGATACACGATCCACGGGATGTTGCCGAGGAGGTAGCGCACGTGGAGTTGAACCAGTGGACGAGTGTGGGACTGCACGCTTGTTTACGTCGACCATGATTTGTTGTGTGGGGTGGTTGTCTGTTCCGTGGTTGACGTAGCTGTCAATTCTGTCTACGGCTGGGACAGGTATCCATGGTAGGAATGTAGAGAGAGGGCGGAATGCGAAGGGTGCAGATGTTTTAGAGTCTATGGAGTGGCAAGAATGACAAGAGTGGGCGGAGAAAGGAGCCATGGAGGGAGATATCCATGGCATGGAGAAATGTTTGCCGTTATTGAAAAAGAAGTTTTTTTGTTTGTTTTTAAAAGGTACCCATGTTGCGGAGCTTGAAGGTCCTCACCTCGTCCACTCTTCTCTGCTTCCCCTTTGCGCATGCAAGATGCACTGTGCGTCCGCTCACTTCTTCACCGACACTTTGGCCCAAACACGCTCACAACGGTATCGTGCTAGTCGATGCGACGATGCGCACCAGCGAGGCCGTTGCGATGGCTTACGGCAATGCTGTCCGCTTCATACGAATATCCTGCACGGCGCATATTGTACCGTCGAAACATGCTAGTAGAAGCTTTCTTACGTTCTTCTAGAATCCACAAAGATGCAAGGAGAAGGGGCAATACGCCTCAAGAAGCGCCTGCTGTCATAGCGGGCCGTCGTATAATCGGTTTAGCCTGTTCTCGATTCAAGCAAGTCAAAGCGGGGCGGGAAATGCGGCATGCGTTCATGCGTAGAATGCGATTTCCGGGGACCTGGGACTACAGGAGCGAGAATCTCTGGTTAGTTGGGTTTGATTGACCGGCCGTGCGAAAGGCGGAGAGAGGACGCGGCCTATCTTGACTTCGTGGAAGTTGTGATTGCGACTGAGAGGATGCTGAGGATGCTGAGGATGCTGAGAGAGGTTGCGGTGGCTACCCGGTCCCGAAATTGGCGTCGCCGGCGGTCCGCCTGCTTCCGGTCGGACACAGCTGGACGTAGCGACGCGACATGTCCACGATGCTTCGACACACAGTGCCAGGTCGTTGCGCGGTGCACGCGGGCCTAAGCCAGGCGCTTCGACAAAGGTCACACTGGCTGGAGGCAGGCCGTAGCGTGGTCTGGGCTGTGGACTGCGCTCATGGTCCGATCTCCATCGCTCAACACGATGGTACAAGCACACGGAAATGTCAGCGCATGAGTCGATCGCCACTCGGCGGGGATGTGCGCCGGGGGCCCCTGACGCCGTTATATCGTCCCGCCTGCTGCTCGAATCACGAGAGCCCGGCGACGCGGGAATTCAGCCGTGGAGCAGGGCGCTTGGCCACAGGCTTGGGGCTCGCCGGCGGTGTGGCCATTGGTTTCCGGGCATCGTGGGTGAGAAGCTTGGGGGGAGGGGGGGCGCCCGACGCGAAGACCGTTTTTAGGGTCCGCCTCAACACGCCAGCGTGCAGCGCCCGCTCCGACGCGTGCGCGGCATGCCAGACGGCGTGGATAGGAGGCGGCTTTCGCTGTGTGTGCACGCTGTGCGCTCGTCGAGGGTGCGGCGGCGGGGCCGGTGCGAGGAGGGAGGAGGGCATGAAACCGCGAGACGAAGCGTCGGAACGGCGGGCATGACTCGAGCGCGTTGGCGCACCTGTTCGGCATGACTGATCCCCAGAGCGGCTGGGGGAGCGAAGAGGAAGAGATGGGCGCGGATGGGCTGGGCGCGTGCCCGAGCGCGTTTCTGGCTCGCCCGCGCACAGCACCGCCCGGGCCCGCTCGCCCCTCTGCACGCTGCCAGACGCAGCGTCGAAGCGGCTTGCCGTCGACCACCGTGGGCGCCGCGGGCTATTCATATTGCGCGCTGCAACTCGGCCGCCCCAAGCGGTTTGGCAGCGCTGCGCAACAGGGAGCAGTCCGTCAGCAGTGCGCGCCGGGCCCAGCTACGGCGTCGTCGCCGGGGCGTGCGACGGGGGGCGTGATTGGGCGACATGCATCGGTTATAAGGCCTGGCTGGGGGTTTGGGGCGTCTTTGTGTGCCGGCTCCAGCTCGTCCCAAGGTGCCAGCCCAGCCCGTCCCCCCCGTCCCCCCGTTGGTTGCTTTCCCGTCCTCCCCCTCTCGTGTCCTGCGATAGACACACTCTCTCTCACACTCACACTCGCACGCACACGACTCCTCCTCTCTCGTAGGAGGCAGCGCGCAGCACCAGAGTCGTGAGCCACCGCGCCCGCCCATCGTGTCGCATTCGAAAGTCGGCCCTCAGAACCCCGAACCACGAGCCGCCCTGTCGAGTGCTGCCGTGTCCGCTCACGCCTCCGCCCCCGTCCCCGTCGCCTGCCCTCGCTCCGCCGCCGTCGTTGCTCTGCCTCTGCGACCCCGTCAAACGTCGCAGCCCGCGCTTCTTTGCGTCGTCGCCGTCGACGCGCCCGTCGCCGTGCATTCCTGAGTGGTAAGAGCCCTCGTCGTCGGCCGCCTCGCGCGCTGTTAAGCCGACCGCACGGTATTGACGGTGCCGGCTCCACGGTCCTTTGTCCGCCGTACGGCGCAGCATGCGAGGCAGCGCACCATCCGCGACGCTGCTAACAGCTCAGTTGTCCGATATTAGATATATTCCCTCGTTCGTTTGTCCAATTCCGCTCGGGTGGCCAGAGACGTAAGTTCGCCCATCGGCCCGACCTTCGCGTGGGCGCCGCGAGGTTAGCCCGGCAGCAGACCTCACAACACCATGCTAACCCGCTGCAGCCCGCCTAATCCCAATGGCTTCCATTATTCCCGTCGCCAACGAGACAAAGAGCTCCGCCGTGCGCACCACCAAGGACGGTCGCCAGATCCGATATGCCTTGCAGGTGATCCAGCAGCCCGAACGCGCGCGCGCCTGCGGTAGCGGTGCAAAGTCCAGCGCCGACCGCCGTCCGGTCGACCCGCCCCCGATTGTCGAACTGCGCGTCTTCGAAGGCGAGCAGGAGATCACCTTTGCGTACAATGCCAACTTCTTCCTCTTCGCCACCCTCGAGAACGCGCGCGCCATCGCCCCAGGGCGCGCCCCTCCCACCACCCCGAGCTTCCCCGTTCTCACCGGCACGCCTGTCGCCGGCATGGCCTACCTCGACCGCCCCACCCCCGCCGGCTACTTCATCTTCCCCGATCTGTCCGTTCGCCACGAAGGGAAATACCGCCTGAGCTTTGCCTTGTACGAGGAGTTGAAGGACCCCAAGGACATGGATCCCGAGGATCGCTCTACCGTGAGCGTCCACACGCAGGGCGGCGTCGATGCTCACGTTTCCCACCGTCTCGAGGTCAAGTCCTCGCCCTTCATCGTATTCTCCGCGAAGAAGTTCCCAGGCTTGTCCGAAAGCACTGCTCTGAGCCGCATGGTGGCCGAGCAAGGATGCCGTGTCCGCATCCGTCGCGACGTGCGCATGAGGCGTCGCGAAAACAAGTCCAACAAGGATTGGGACGACTTCGACGACGAGGCTCCCTACGATCAAACCCGACGCACCACGACTCCCGATAACTACGCCCAGCCACCAGGTATGCCCACGCCGAACCCGGCACTTGATGGCCAAGACCGCCCCCGATCCGTCTCCAACGCTAGCAACACTTCGTTCCCTCCTCCTCGCCGCCCTAGCATGGACGAGATGGCTCAGTCTTACCAAACCAGCAACAACTACCAGCAGATGCCCCCGCCCCACAGCGCCAGCTACTCTCAGATGCCCCAGTATGGAACGAGTCAGAGCCAGTATCAGAGCCAATTCGCTCCTCCTCAGCCTGCCGCGCCCCTTATGCAGCCCCCTCAAGCGCCCTACACTCACCAGCCTCACCAGCCCGCTCACAACAATTACCAGAGCCAGTCTAGCATGCACATGGGCCAATCTTACGGCTACATGAACAACCAGAGCTACCAACAGTCCCACTACGAGCAACCTGCGCCTGTACGCCAAGAGCCAGCCGTAGAGTATGCTCAGCCCGCGCCTGACTACCGTCGTTCGTCTCTTTCTCAGGCTCCTCAACAGTACCCAGGCCCGAGCCAAATGATGCCCCCGTACAGCCCCATGGACTACAATCGACAACAGCAGATGAACCAGCAGATCCCGCCGCTCCAGACTTCCAACCACAATGCTCCGGTATCGACCCCTAACTCTATGCACATGCCTAGCGGACACTCGCTGGCTCCTTTGAAGGCTTTACAGGCGCCAGGTGGTGTTGAAAAGATGGAGCCTATCTCCCCGTCGTACCAGTCACCACCCAACAGCATGTCTGCGCCCATGTCTGCGGCATCTGAAGTGGCTCCACACAACAATTACCTCGACTCTCGTGGCTCCATCACAAAGTTCGTTGGTCAACCTCCTGTCCAACCCCAGACCATTGGCCAAAAGCGAACCTTCTCCAGCACATTTGACACAAAGCACGTGAACGACCGACTTCAACAAGGCGCTCGACCCAACCCTTCTGCACCTGCGTATGGTTACGACGGTGGCTACGACGAGCCTGATATGGAAGAGCCAATGGACCGGTCAGCCATGAGCTACCGTCGCGCAGATGGCACTCACCGTCAGCGTCGAGTGCCTGGGCTCGGTGTCTGAATGTGTCTTGCGTTTAATGCGTTAACGTCTTCCTTGGGTGCTGGTGTTTAGTTACAACGAGTGTGATGCCTGATATCATTATACCCTTGGCTACGTGGCGACGCTACTGACTTTCTCAAGTCATTTCCTTTTATTAAGTTTTCGGCTCTCCGTTTACCGGGATGAGAGTCTCCGGGACTCAACTCCACCACAACCACATTCTCCTTTACATCCAACCAAAAGAACACGCTCCTTACCAGCAACCAGATCAACAATTTCTACGCCTTAATTTCCTCACATCTCTTCTGTTCTTATTTCGCTGTTCTTGTACCTGTAGGCTGAAGGAACGAGGTAAACGGACCAGGACTTTGGATACACAAGCCCTCGCACAGAAGGGCGCACTGCCTTGCGGCACCTTTTCACGCTCTACAGACACTATTCTTAGGCGGGTAGCCCGCTGCTATCATCTCCTTTCGCCTCGTATATCACTTATCTTGTTCAATTTCCTTTAACTAAATATTCTCTTTCCTACAAGAAGGCGGCGGGGTAGGGGGTCTCGCTTCGTGGGCGACAGATCAAGTTGGGAGCCAAACACATGTCACTGGCGTCTTATTTGATCTGTCATCCGCAGGCCTGACATTCTATTTATTTGCGGAGACGGGAGCAGATTGGTGTAGGGTAGAGGAGGGGCACACATGCAACGCCCGTGTTGGGCATGTTGGTACATGCGGATGGGCGCGATAGTGGAATGGTGAAGGGGGTGGGCTAAACGGGACGGGACGGGACGGAATGCGAGGATACACGTGGGTGCATCTCTTCTGTTCTTTGCTTGCCTTTCGGTTAGACGAGATGAAAACAATGGGACTCGTCTGTCTACTTTTACCGCTCGCCCTTGATGCAACCTGCGTCGAGACATGATGGTGGGGTAGCATTGAAAAGTGCGATGATCCTTGTTCCCGCCGGTGGTGTCTTTGACTGATGGCACGCTCGGCGAAACCAGGCGCTAGACTCCCATGTCCTGCCGCCACGCCCACAGCCTACCGTCTGACCTCTCACGTCTCGCATGCCATTCAACACGAAACCTCGAATCTTGGAGCGAACGGCTCGCTTCCCACTCAACCTCCCCAGCTTCCCGCTTCGGCAGGCACATGGTGCTTGCTGCGCCACGCAACCTCGCATGCTTTAATTTACCGAGCCTAAGGCTCCAGTTCACGCGGGAGGCGTTTCGGGGTTCCGGGTATTTGCTGCGGCCGTTGTTAATTAAGGTGTGGGGCTGTGAGGGGGTTTGAATGGGTGCGGGGGTGTCGATATGTGGGCATGGGTGTGATGGGTGGCTGGGGTCTATATTGGATAGAGTAGGGGTGGTCATACAGGACGATCTATATATATGTGCAAGAGTCATGTTGCGCGGACGACGGACGGAGCTTGAGTCGTGTGGCACGTGAGATGGATAGCGTGCGTAGCTCCATGCGGAAAGCGCAACCTGCCATGGCTGGAAGACGTCGCCTGGCTGTCCCCCTCAGCCTCTGCGCTGAACGTTTGTCCTCCTGAATGTTCAGCCTCGTATTGTGTCACGGATAGACTTTGGTGGTGTCATGTTCTTTTCCTTCGTACAGAAGGTACAAGCACCATCGCACGCAGACGCTGTCCCCATCATGGTTGCACTTACGAGACCATGGCTGAGCATGGCGTCCTGGACGCCTGCAACTTCCTGCGTAGGAAGACGCACCCGATGGATGCGAGACAGCAATGCAAAAAGGTCGTAAGTCTCCGCTTGGTTTTCTTTTGCTTCAGCGCCCATTTCTCATAGTCCCAATCCGAGTGGTCCTCTCCCAGGAGCTGGGCAGCCTACCCCGCGGCGGGGCCATTGCGTGCTCGACGCGCTACACGTCTTGGAGCGAGATCGGATGGGATGACCCCACGATTTTGCTCACACAAAGCGGCTGACAGCCCACCAGCAATGCCGGCCAGTCGGATGAGCACAGCAATTCCTTCGGGCGAGGTTGAGTTCGTGGGGTGTGCGCACGTATATAAGGAGGCATGGAGCTCTTTCACATGGCAAGGACCCAAGGAGCCTCGACAGAAGGGAAACCCACAGCCAAAGCGAATTGCTAGCGTTGTATGACGTGACGAGAACGGCTTCTTGCACGATTGCAGCATCCTGGCCCTTTCCTTCGAGGCTGCAGTACACTTCGACTCCGCAACCAGACCCTCCTTCCAACTACAGACAGGGAGAAGATATGGCCGAGGAAATCTCCAAGAACTTTGAGACGCTGCAATTGCACGCTGGTACGTGCTATGCGCCGTAGCTACAGGACCTGGCTGACGACAACTCTTTAGGTCAGTCTCCCGACCCCGCGACGAAGGCACGCGCCGTGCCTATCTATCAGACCACCGTACGTTTCGAGGCGATCACATATTGGGGAGGAATGTGGTTTCTAACGGAACCAGTCGTTTACATTCAATGACTCCGCTCATGGCGCGAGGCTGTTTGGCCTCAAAGAGTTCGGCAACATCTATAGCCGTATCATGAACGTGAGTGCCCAATTTGTTGTTGAGGATTTCCAGGAGAACGTCGACGGTTTATTTCCTAGCTTTGCTAATGCACACGGATCTCAGCCCACCGTAGATGTTTTCGAGAAACGAATTGCTGCGCTTGAGGGCGGTGTTGCTGCTTTGGCGGCATCGTCAGGCCAGGCGGCTCAGTTCATGACCATCGCCACTCTGGCCCAAGTAGGAGACAACATCGTTTCTACATCCAATCTGTAAGTCACTGCAGCCCCTCTCCGGCTGTAGTAGCTAACAAACTTCAGGTACGGTGGCACATACAACCAGCTCAAAGTCCTATTCCCACGCCTCGGCATCAAATCCAAGTTCGTGAACGGCGACAAGCCCGAGGACTTCAAGGCCGCCATCGACGAGAATACGAAAGCCGTGTACATTGAGAGCATTGGCAACCCGAAATACAACATCCCAGACTTTGAGAAAATCGCCGAAATTGCGCACGAGGCCGGTATTCCTGTTGTCGTCGACAACACATTCGGTGCGGGAGGCTACTTTGTGCGACCCATTGACCACGGTGCGGATATTGTTGTCCACTCAGCGACAAAATGGATAGGAGGTCACGGTACTACTATTGGCGGTGTCATCGTCGACAGCGGCAAGTTCGACTGGGGCAAGAATGCGAAGCGCTTTCCGCAATTCAACGACCCATCAGAAGGCTACCACGGCCTCAAGTTCTTCGAAACCTTCGGTCCGATCACCTTCATCACCCGCGCGCGCGTCGAGCTTCTGCGAGATCTGGGCGCATGCCTAAGCCCGTTGTCTGCACAGCAACTAATCCTTGGTATCGAGACGCTGAGTTTGAGGGCGGAGCGCCACGCGTACAATGCACTCAAGCTAGCTAGGTGGCTGGAGAGCAACGAGAACGTGAGCTGGGTCTCATACCCGGGCCTTGAAAGCCACCATTCGCACGAGATTGCGAAGAAGTATCTCAAGCGCGGCTTCGGTGGTGTTTTGTCGTTTGGCGTCAAGGGCGGCGGTGCTGCTGGCAGCCAGGTGGTCGACAATTTCAAGCTCATCTCTAACCTTGCCAACGTTGGTGACTCGAAGACGCTTGCTATCCACCCTTGGACCACCACCCACGAACAGCTCAGCGACGAGGAGAAGGAAAGCTCCGGTGTGACCGAGGTAAGCAGACAAGGTCCGGCCGAACTTCCATACGAGCTTCGCTAACTTTTCCTTAAGGATCTCATCCGTATCTCCGTCGGCACTGAGCACATCGACGATATCATTGCGGATTTCGAGCAGAGCTTTAAGCAATCGGCTACGAAGCCGGAGGAGAAGGGTGACGCCACCAACGCTGAGAAGACCGGTGATGCTGCTGGCGGGACCTCTGCGTCGCTCTCTGGCTCTACGTAGGAGCATGAAGTGCGTTTAAGATGATGCGCGGAGAGCTTTCGGCAATAACTGTAACCACATTCTATATTTTCTCTAGAGAGGTTCTTCCATTGGAAAAGAAAGAAGCGATTTTCCACTTACGCTGCGGCGGTAGCCCTATAAAAAACTTGACTCCGTCTTTACACAGTAACTTCACCCCACAGGTTACAGGGTTGGTGGTACCTTTGAAGATGGCAGCGCAGTCCACATATCCAGAAAGCTCCACCATCTTACGCCGACCACGCCGACGCATAACTAACTCGGATATGCTACAGCGATCGGATGGGTCGATGCCGACTCCGCGATTGTAAAGGTTGAATGACCATTTCCCAGCTTGAGTGCGATTAACATGATCCTAGTCGCAAACTCACATGCACTGCAGACTCCACAAACATCTTCAGACTGCACTCGGGTCGGAGCCGAGGAACCTGACCAACGACAAACGTCCAAGCCCGAACTCGTGATCTGCAACTGGATCTAGGCTTTCGCTTGAAAGAGGCTGGCGTCTCCGTCAGCTGCATGCTTGGCTTCCATTTGAGTGGTTCGCCGGGATCTGTACATGCATGTGAACAGACACCGCTTTGGAGATTTGACTGCAGCTTTTGCGCATATTGTACCTGCTCGATTGATTTTATCGGCGATATAGATTGCGCTGGCGATGTGCTACCCATCACGACCTTTACAGAGGGCCCGCGGAAGACGACGGCATTAGCGAGTCAAGATTTGTGTCATGCCCGACTCCGCATTGCACGTCTTGGCTCCTATTTGGCCTGACATCATTGGCCAAAAGGGATGTACCGAGGCACGCTTCGCATATCTGTCGGTCGAGCTAGACTTCGTTAGATGCTCGCCCTCCGACAGCCGCCATCTTTGTGTTACCTCGCCGTTCTATCTCGACCTTGGTTACCCCTAACACCGACTTCTGCAGGCTGAATCTTGCGAGAACTATCCAAGTACGATTTGTGGAGAGGTACGTCGATGGCGGCGGCCAAGCTTCCAAGCTCACAGCTGGGCGGCGTGTCCGACGCACATGCAAAATCAACTCTGCCACAGGATTCTGACTTTTGAAATGGGGCAGATACGTCGAACCCGAGTTGTATAGCCTCACTGGCCGACCGTCACTGCGGGACCTCGACTCTCCGTCGCCCGATAATCTTTTCCTTGAGGCTGTTCCCACCGAGAACATGTTTGGACAACGGCCAGACCTTCAGCAGCAGCGCGCAGCCGAGCTAGCAGTGCCACCGCCGAAAGGCCAACCTTACAGCGTCCCGATACCAGCATCGCAAGTGGAGGGAAAGAGCGCCGTATATCGGCACTGGCGGTTCGCCGACAAGCCCCTGCTGGAGACACTGGATCCTGCGGTATGGCTCCATTATCATTTCAGGTTTCTTGTTGAGGTCTGTCTCACGCTCAGAGTACGAGGGGCTGACGAGGCATTGGCAGATCACAACGGCTCACGAGGCGTTCGAGGCGACTGGTATGTGGAAAAATGCAACGCCACTTGCGCCATTGCTTGCTAACTCTTGACCTCTAGTTGCGAAATATCCCAGGAACAAGTGCTTGGGCCACCGTCCCTACGACCCCGTCACGAAGACCTTCGGCGCATACGAATGGCAGGACTACGAGACAATTCACACGCGGAGGAAGAACTTTGGCGCCGGTCTGGTGCATTTGCATAGACAGGCCGGCATAACTGGCAAGAACTATGGCATTGGGCTGTGGTGCCAGAACAGGCCCGAGTGGCAGGTGACGGACCTGGCTTGCATGTCTCAGGGCCTCTACAGCGTCTCCATCTACGACACGCTGGGTCCGGACACCACCGAGTTCATTATTAACCATGCAGAGCTGGCTTGCGTCGTTGCGGGCCTGAACCACGTTGCAGCGCTTTTGAAGCTGAAGCCGCGCTTGCCGACCCTCAAATATATCATTGCCCTGGACCCGCTTTCTGCTGGCGAGCAACCCGGAGAGTCCAAAGGGGACCTTTTGAACTCGCTAGCGACGGATCTAGGCGTGACCATTCACTATATTCAGGACGTGGAAGCTCTGGGTGCGAAGCAACCGCTCCCTTACAGCCCGCCCAAGCCCGAGGACATCATCACGATCAACTACACATCTGGAACGACGGGAGATCCAAAGGGTGTAGTGTTGACCCATCGCAACGCTCAAGCCGCGACATGCTCAAGCATAACCATCCTCGGTAGCGACCAGAATACTATCAACTGCTCTTTCCTTCCTCTAGCGCACATCTTCCAGCGATTGGGCGAGCACCTTGCACTCGCAACTGGCGCCTCTATAGGCTACTTCCATGGCAACATCGCAGAACTTGTCGAGGACCTGCAGATGCTTCGGCCGACCGTCTTTGCAGGCGTGCCTAGGCTATATAACCGCTTTGGCGCTAAGATAAAAGAAGCTACGATACAACAAACGGGCGTCAAGGGTGCGTTGTCTCGACACGTTGTCTCTAAAAAGCTTGCTGCTCTCAACGATAAGCATAATCCGACCAACACGCACGCGCTCTACGACCGCATATGGTCCAAAAAGGTTGCCGCAGGTCTCGGCCTGGACAGATGCAAAGTCATGGTCAGCGGCTCTGCGCCTATCGATCCCTCGCTCCAGCAATTTCTACGTGTGGTGTTTGGTAACAATTTCGTGCAAGGCTACGGGTTAACCGAGACGTACGCCGCCACTCTCATTCAGTCGAAGAATGACTTCTCGTCTAATAACTGCGGCGGTGTGAGCCCCAGCGTGGAGTGCTGTCTCCTCGATGTTCCGGATATGGAATATCTCACCTCTGACAAGCCGCACCCGCGCGGCGAACTGCTCGTCCGCACGACAACTCTGTTCCGCGAGTATTTCCGGAACGAGGAGGAGACGAAGAAAGCGATCGATAGCGACGGCTGGTTCCACACTGGCGACATATGCTCCGTTGATGAAATGGGTCGCTTCAAGATTATAGATCGCAGGAAGAACGTACTCAAGCTCGCGCAGGGCGAGTACATTTCCCCCGAGCGCATCGAGAACGTGTATCTGGCGAACTGTGGTTGGATGGCTACCGCTTACGTCCACGGCGACTCGCACCAGTCCTTCCTCGTTGGCATCTTCGGGGTTGCGCCGGACCTGTTTCCCGCTTTTGCGTCCAAGGTCTTGGGTGAAAAGATCGAAGTCGGGGATGTAGATAAAGTAAAGGCAGCGGCGGGCAACAAGAAAGTCGAGCAGGCGGTTCTGAAGGAGCTCGATCGTGTTGGACGCAAGAATAAGTTCAACAGCTACGAGCGTGTGAGGGCGGTAAGGCTCTTTTTGGATCCTTTCACGGTGGAAAATCAGCTCTTGACGCCGACGTAAGTGTGCTTGTTGCGTGTTCGAGACCATGTCAACTAACACCGAATAGGCTCAAATTGAAGCGTCCGCAGACGGCGAGGGCATTCAGACAGCATATTGATGACGCCTATGAGGAAGCGCTTGCCGTAGAGGCGAGTGGTCAGGTCAAGGCGAAGCTGTAGAAGGTTCTGTGCTGTGCGTCTGGTTGCCTTGGGGATTGCTTGTGCAGCATTTTTGCATGTCTTGTGGTTTTATGGAAGATAGGGACGTAGACTGTATCGCGTAGTGCATGATTTACTCAAAAACCGGGTTCGTCTTGGGCAACATATATGAGACCAGCTGGTATGGTGGGCCTCGGTCTAGCGACGGGGCTTTGCTATCGTGGCACGCACCCGCTATCACAAGCGGGTCGCTTTCGCGTTCGTAGGTGTTCTGAGACACGCGACAACGAATAGTCGTCACCAACCATGGGCAATTCATGTATCACATCCGACCCCTGCATCCACGGTCTCGAGCTGAGGTGATATCAAGGCTACTTCCCAACATTCCAGTTTCCAAAAGGTTCCGTCAGCTCAGGCGTCATGACTTGTTCGATGATGCCTAGCGCCCCGCTTGTGCCCAAAACAGTCATAGTCGCGTCCGGCACAGTCGCCTATAAAGCCGCCAACCCCCTCACCCCGTCTCCTCTTCTCCTTCACCACCACCACCGCCCACCGTCGAAGCACGAGTCCCGCCCCGCTGCCCCCGTCCCCCGAGTGCGCCACTCACCCCGCCGGTGATGACCTCGCCGGCCCGATAGGAATGGCCGTCTGCTGCAGAGGATAGCCTCCGCCGCCTGTGTTGCGATCTCATGAGCCCGGCGGCCCTGCCGACTGGCTCCTCTGCTTCGGCAGGGCCGCCGTGATTCGTAGATCCAGACATGAGCGGACGATGCCACAGAGAGTCTGGCATCTGCTTTCGGGCAATGCCATGATGACAGGCCGCAAGGTCCTGGCGATCTTGCACAGACGCACCCGCCTCCTATACCTCCCCCGCCACTCTCACGGCGGTATCGTACCCCGTTCGGAGTGGCTTGGCGTTTCACGCTACCCCAGTGCCTGCCTTGTGGGGCTCGCCTGCGGGAATTGCGGTACGACGTCGTTTTACGATGTTGTTCCATCCCTCTGTTGCCTTGGTGGCGTACACGGAAAAACCGGCCATATCCACGATTGTCGTCGGAGGCCAACTGGCACGTCAGTGCTAAGACTGTGCTTGCGCGGTCGATCTTTGGGTTCGTCCCATGTGTTTATGTGGCGTACCTCTGGTGTTACCGGGAGCGACTGCCTGTTACTGTGTTACCGAGATTTGAAAAGAATTACTGTGTTTTCTGGGCTTTGCCCGTTATGAGAAATATACCGCGCTGGCCGTTTGAGTAGGGTGTACCCCGCCCCGGAGGAGGACATTGCGACTTGTTTCAATATGTCCTCTCCCGGAGGAAGATTGCCACCGATATCGAGCTGCTCCTAGCTTCCGACAGGCCGCCAGGCCCTGGCACATTACTCACAACGCACCCATCCGCACCTATTGTGTTTGTCTTTTGACAGCTCCAGGCCACCTTATTGGCGACCTACTTCAGGCCACCTTATGGGCGACCTACCCGCGCGTTGTTGTCATCGACTATCAGCGGCGTTGGTCGTTGGCACTGCCCATGACCCGGACCTTTCGGGGTCCCATGGTGGTGGCACCCACCAGAAGAGATGATTTTGCGATGCGAACTGCAGACAAGATTACAATATTGAGAACTTCGAATCAGAGCTTTGAATGAGATTTCAAGACGAGATTGATTATTGTGTTTACTTTGGGTCAAGAGGATATCGTCGGCGGTGTGGTTGTGCACAAAAGGGATGGTGGCGGTGGGAGGGTGGCCCGGACTCGACTCGTGCTTCGGGAGAAAAAGATCGGGTGTTGATGCCTCCGGGTGTTAACATGGCCGATGCAAGAGAGGCCCCCGGGCCGAGGACGGGAGGTAGAAGACGGACTCCTGCGCTTCCCCGCAGTGCCTCCTGGATAGTCTCATGATGTGAGATGAACTAGATGCAGGAGACGCAATTCGAGGTAAGTGCTTCTTTCTGGTGTTGTTCTGCCCCGTTTGGAAGTCGGTAACATGTTGTTTGCGCTTGGGTGTTGACGTGTGCATGGGAGCTTTGGATCACTATTGGCTCATTCCCCCCGCTCGCAATAGTACCTCTCGATATACAATGAATGAAGATCTTGTTGCTCCATCCTCCTTGCCTCGTCTTCTCCTCCCAGGTTTCGTCTTGTCTGTGCGCCTGAATTCCGAAGCGATGGTCGTGCCTTCCCCCGCCTTATGTCGGGTATCACCTTCACGGAAAGCACGCGTCGAGCCCAACACACCGCGTTCACCGCATGTTCACTCAAACCTTCACCTTCACTCACCGCAAGAAAACTGCGTCGTGTCGCTACATCTTTTCTGTTTGTCTCATGGCCCTACAAGATGCGCTCGACCTCCTCGCACACTTCCTCCAGCTGTACAGCGGCAAGTTGCACGAGCACGAGCACGCGGTAGCTCACCCTCAGCAAGCCGCAATGCAGCGACAACAGACTCAAGCTCAGATGGAGCAAACAATTCGCCAGCGACAACACGCCTTCCTTGCGGCGGTCACGCACCAGCGCCAACAGGCTCAGCATCAACAGGTCATTGCCCACCATCTACACCAACAGCAGCAGCAGCAGGCGCAGCTTCACTACCAGCGTCTCGCTCATATGCAGAGTCAGCAACAGTATCTGCCTCAGAACCAGGCTACGAACCAGTATGGTGGCTATGGTGTAAGCGGACCGCCATCGTGAGTGTCTGGAGGAACGCATGCTCTCGACATAACCACTGACCCATTGTAATACAGTTACCGGCCCGCGTACGGACAGCAGACTAACCACTCCGTCACTCCGGCTATCCAGCATATGCTGCCTCAGCAGCTTTTGATTAGCAATGCAACTTTTCAGAACAACGCGCTCACTTATCCTCAGATATATCAGCCTCCGCATGGACAGGGCGTCCCACAGCGCCACTTCCGACGGTACGGCCCGCCGGGCTACGGATACGCAACCGATTTTGGTGCAGTGCCTGCGCAATACCCGTTCCATCTAAACGTCAACATGTTCCCAACTGAGGCTCATTTGCAGTACTATGCAAACGACGCGGCACGAGCAGCACCCGAAGCTCATGTAGGCTATGCCCCGCAGTATGGCCAACTCCAGCATGTCGGTCAAGTTCCAGCGGTGTCTACTTCACCAACGAATGCGACTATCCTGGCTCACGGTCCCAATGGCATTTCCCTGTCTCAGATGCGTCGCCGTGATGCGGGTGTAAAGCCTACTCAAGCAAAAAAGCGGGGCTTCAGTGTCTTTGCACAGGGAGACGTGAGACGTCTAAAGGGATTGTCCACGCAGAAGTTAGTATCACCCGACGTGGTCGAGCCCGAGAACGTCAACGAGGCCGGCCAGAATCCGTTCGTCAAGCCTCACGCACGGTCTGCGAATGAGGCCAATCATCCGCCGGTGGATAACAGTCCAACCCTGAAGCTCTTGACCGTAGAGAAGAACGGGCGGGTTGTGGAATGGTTAGGGACGAGGTGAGCAGAGTGCATGTCTTTCTCATCTCAACAGCGATTCTGACTTAACGTAGGGAGGTGGCGTCACGCCGTAGGAAGCGCTCGCTTTCGCGATCTCTGCCGTGCAAACCATGGAAGCGCCTCAGAAAGGAGGCAGCGAGTTCGCCTAACGGTGTCCAACCTATAGATCCAGTGCGGGCTGCCACCAAAGTCGAGCCTTCATCTGCCTCGTCGGCGGACTAGAAGCCAGGCATCCTATCCTAGCCGTTTTGAGCGTAGGATGGGACGTCACAAAAGTCACCGCCAGAGTCCTATTCTAGGCTATTAGCAATGACTTCTCAATGTATGTGCAGATGGTGCCATTACCGAGGACATGAGTATGCTGTCTCGCTTCTGGGGAAGCAAGAAATGAATGTCTTGAGATCACGTGCAGTACGGATGGACGAATGGGAACCAAAAGTTGTTTGTTTACGGGTGCGGGGTTGGGACCCCATTGAAAGCCGTACGAGGAGTTGTATGCTAGGGAATATGTAGTATGATGCACCTCTCTATGTACAACCATCCAATTCCCTTCACTCTCATATGTCGTGTCCTCCAATCACTGCGTAAGATGCGCAACTTTCCACCGTACGTCGATTTGAGTAGACCACTGATCCGAGGCGAGTTTGCCACTCGTGGCCTCCTTGACGGTAGCCCGTGCATTGTCTTCCCGCTTGAGTTTCCCTGTCTCTTCCTCCAATGCTACCCATGCGTTGCCGTTGCATACCGGGCCCAGCATGGCTCTGCCGCCTTTTCCACATTGCTCCATCACTTCCTTTACATTTTCTCTGCCTCCTTTCGTCGCCTCCATGCCCACACGCGGCGCCAGGCCCATGAAGAATGTATTTGTAATGTCGTTGTCGTCAGGGACTTCGAAGCCGTGAATCGATATGGAATCGGTATGGGATGTATATTTGAAGGGTCCGCGGCCGCGGCGGCGTATAGAGAGGATTTGGGTCGATGGAGGATTGGAGATGGTATGTTGGGGTGCTTACGGAACGGGGTTGATGCTTGAGGTTTGGTGTGGGAGATTATGTGTGATGTGGCGTGATGGGATGGGTGGAATAGGTGTTCATTGATATAGCTGAGTTGACGGGTTTTTATAGCGTTTGTGGAGGAGAAGTGGTTTGCTGTTGGGTCGGACTATGGTGGTTGCGTGTGGGCAGCGTGGGAGCAAGCAGATTCGCGTTTGGTTTTCCTCTGCAATTGGTTTGGAGGTTGGCGTTTAGTCAATATGGACCAAAAGGGATTGTAGGGTGGTGGTTTGTGGGTGTGCAGACGTTTGAACGTACCAGTAAGAGCGCCATCACCACTGATTATGTCTAGTGGGAATATTGTTTAAGGCATGAGATGTGCTTGTCAGACCCTTTCGGCCAATGGAGCACGCCATAGCCGGCGTCTAACGGTCTTTCTTTATAACGGTACCTGGGGCTGCAACCGAATGCTTGAATGTTAACTTGGAGCAGCGATTTGAACTGAGAATATGCTAGGTCATTGGAGACAACCTACATATAGGAACCGATCTCTGGGGCATGTAGTGGTCTTACGACCAATGCTGCACATCGTCCAGACCCACTTCAAGTCATCCTCGTCGTCTCATTCGTCTGCTCGTATAGGTGGCACGTGCATCAACACACCCAGCTTATCTCACCAACCCGAGAGACCTCACAGACGCCTTTGATCATTATAAATTATAATGCCTCCGGATTCATTTCTCTATTCGTCTGTTCGTATAGCGCTTTCCATACTGATCGAGCGAGTCCCGGAACATGATGGTTGCCCAACGCCAACCCGATCGCGGTGCCAATCCTAAACCGCGTGAGCGCACATGGAAACCAAAGTCGTCGACGGGATGTATCACATGCAAGTAAGTATTTTAGATCAATTGCTGTTCGCAGTGATTCGCACTCCACCGTGACCGTTTTGCGGAGGAATGCGGATCTCGGGCCTCACCGCAGAAGTACATCAAATGGTTGACGCAAGAACAGGGTACGACGGGTGAAATGCGACGAAGGAAAACCTCATTGCAACCGCTGCTTGTCGACCGGACGCCGTTGTGACGGCTACGCTCCACCTTCTCAGGCCTCTTCCTCACTTACGACACCGTCGGCATCAGCTTCAACAATTTCACTATCTCACCTGCCCTCCTGTCATCAATTCACATCGAAAGAAGAAGGAGAGAACTTCGACTTTTTCTTAAAGTATGCAGTCAAAGATATATGCGGCGTCTTCAACTCGCCATTCTGGCAGCACGAAGTGCTCCAAGCGACCCACTACCATCCTTCGATTCGGCATGGCGTCATCGCCGTGGGAACGATGCACCGAAGATTCACTTCCGGAAACGATGGCACTGTTACCGATCGCTCCTTAGACAAGCAGTTACGTTTCGCGCTGGAGCAGTCAAACAAAGCTATTCGAGAGCTTATGAAGAGTACGAAAACCTCTCCAACGAGTGAGACCCATCTCAAAACCATCATGACCTGTTGCATCCTCTTCAGCACCCTAGCCTGTCTCCAAGGTGAACGGGGAGAAGCTTTAACGCACATTCGATGCGGACTTAGGCTGATGAAGCAAATCACCAGTATGGCGATGAGCATGTCTGATCCGTTTGTGACGTACAACACGCATCCAGTAACGCTGAAATCGCTCCGACAAACCTTTCTCAGCCTAAATGTGCAAGCGCTGAGCATCATGAGCTTTGCAGATCTCGTTCACTGGGAGGTCATCCCTGCTTATTTCCTGGAAAATTGCCCCTCGGTTTCGGCATTCTGGGTCTCACTCGAATGCGCGCAACATTATTTTGAAAGCTTGCTCTCCAACGTCCTTGCTTTCGTCCAGGGAACGATGGAAATTCCAGCTGTGGACGATCTAGAAACACCGGACTCCGCCGTTTCCGGATGCGCCTTCGCACAACTTCGGCAGCGATTCCAAACCGGAATTACTCGACTTCACAAGACTTTTCCAGAGGTGTTTAGCGAGACCGCAGAAGCAAACGCTGTCAGTATACGCTTGTTGTGTGCTCAAATTGAGCTCTTTTTTATGATGGTCTTGTCGGCAGGAGCAGAACATAGCGGTCAATTTGATGACGAAGGACCTTTCGAGGCTCTAATGGGCCTAGTGACCCGACTCGAAGATTCGCGTGTCCAATACTGGGAGTCTGTATGTAATTCTTCAATACGAGTTGCGTGTTTCGCCAACCCGCGTCGCGTTTCGCGACATAGTGCGGTTTTCAGACCGAGAAAACAGGAGCGGATATCCTTCTACATGGGCTTTGCTGACTCTGTATTCTAATCTTTAGGCAAAAGGTCGCGTCCGACGCCCTGTCTACTCCTCCAGCCATGGACCTTTATGTACACTCTTCCTGATCGCGACGCGCGGCCCAAACGTGTGCCTCCGGAAGAAAGCGATCAGCATTCTGCTGAATAACGCTCGCCGAGATGGCTTATGGGACGGTCCTTGGGCGGGCAGGATCGCCCAAGAAGCGTTGACGCTGGAAGAGAATACGGTACGAGAGGTATTGGGCATCGAGATCAAAGATCAGCCCATCCCATCACAGTTTCGGATCAGAGATATCAATATCAGTCATCCTGGACCGAGACAGACTACAGTTGAGTTCCGAAACGAGCGGGCTATCGAAATGGGCGAGCCTGGGTGGATCAGACACTTCACGAGATGAATCTAATGGAGAGTGACGCCTATGCTTTTTACCTCATCACTACGTGAGCCGGAGATGAGCTGTTGGACATACAGTCGATTCTACGAGCGACGCATACATGCACGAGATCCCTCTGTCTATATTAATCAAATCAAAGCCACTTGCACACCACCATCTACGCCCAATAATCCTTCTCTTGATGCTATTGAATTCAAAGATCGTGTTTGCAACCGCAGAATACCCATCATCAGTGTTTTCGGCACCTTTCTGGCAGTTATTAGCCTTATCTTCTCTATATTCAGCTTCAGCTTGCGCATGGCGCGTCAGGCCCACGAGAAAAGACATATTGTTAAGGAGGTTGTGGACTGAAGCACGAGCCCAGCGATGCCGCGGCACCTGCGGTAAAAGCGAAGAAAATCAGGATCGGCAGGACCGAACACATATGCAAGTGAGGTAGGGTGTATTTCGTCTCAAAATGATACGACCAACCAGAGAGTATTGTTGGTAATCTTGCGGTTTACCTCGATTTGGGGCGAGTTTGATCGACACAAGCGCATAAGATCTAGGTTACATATTGGCGCAAAACTGCTATTGTATGAAATGTCAGATTGGTAGTAGAAATTCTAACTTTAAGATCATGCTGCTGCCATTCTCGCCACCTCCACAGAGAAGGCGAATTACGTTTCTGTTAGCATGTATGTTGTCAAAGATGGTTTACCAAGCTTACCGAAATATCAATGCGATTCATGCCCTTCCGAATAAGTGTCGCCTGCGGATCTGATCTTCAATATCTAAAAAGCCGTTACCGGTGGGGTTGGAAGGGCGGGTGGATCAGTGGCTTGACTGTGTTGATGGCCGCTCCGGCGGGCAGCAATGGCCTTTTCTAGCAACGTATCTACGTGGTCGTTCTCCTCCTCTTTCGGCGCAGTAAATGGCGGTTCGATCCCAAATATCCGTCATTCTAGAATACATGAGCACAGCCCGTCCTTCGTTGTCCCTCGCGCCCATGTTTGCGCCCTTTTCAACCAGATATTCGACACATGATGTACCCCCCCCCCCAAAGGGTGGGTGCGAAGATATGCAGAGTTGTCTTCCCATCGTAAAGCTGGGCGTCAATTGCCGTCGCGTTTCAACGAAAGAAGGTCCGCTATCGCCTCATCTACGAAGTATCTCCTACCCTCAAGCGCCTCGAACAAAGGACTCGATGCCTGTGGAGATTTATGATGGCCTTTGATTATAAAATTAGGAGCTGCACCGTTCTCTAGAATTAGTTTAACGTGCGGGAAATCTTCTCGGCGTACGGTGGTGATGGGTTGCGGAGGACGATCTGGGTGTGGTAAATAAGCGACATATTGGCGAGCGTATAGTCGATTGGCCTTTTCCCGAATTTATGAACAGTATCGAAGCTAATTTGTGGAATGCTTCTTGAAAGTAATTCGTAGATTTCTAGTGACCCGCTTGTAGCTGCAAAATGCATTGCTTGCCATTGAAGTGCGCTCCCTGGATGAATGGGTCGTTAGCTTAACAACGCCTTTGCAGCACTGTACCCCCTTGCGACAGGCAACGTGTAACACCGCTCATCCCAGGACGTCAGTTTTGCGGGTTTCATAACGGATCTCGTCTGCATTTTCAATCTTTAGTTGAACCTCATCTAGTCTTACTTTTCAGAGCGCTCTTGCTGATGCGCAGGACGTCTTCGGATACATTAAGCGAGGACCGGGGGTGTTTGATGACCACAGCCCCTCTGCCACCGTGATACTACCTCAGCCCCTCTGCCACCGTGATATTACCCCCACCGCGCCCTATACGAGAGAGAGTGTGGACTTAGCGAACCGAACTTATGTAATTGGGATGCAGAGCGAATTAGCATGCTTCGTCTTGTAGTCGGTATGGAGTATAATCGCCCCGACCGGTGAGTCTGGATGCTCAGCGCTCCAGATCCGAGAATTTAGCGGATTGCATGGATGGAGAGGACGGAGAGCTCCGCACCTATCGAACGTTCGCCTACTGTCGGCAGTCCCATGCCGACCGTCAGGCAGATACACGCTGTCCTTTCATACGGCGGACGTCCCAAAGACCAATCAGTTAACATCCTGACTTGTTGTCGGGTTTGGTAGGCTGCGTACTTCGCGCCAACGCAGGTGCAGTGGTGCATGTGCGCCTGTGTAACCCTGCCGAACATCGGCTTCTCTCTTTCTCACTTGATGTTAATTGGACCATTTGGAGAGCCGTGTTTTTGGCAGTTGGGTTTCACTGAGTTGTAAGCCTCCAATAGGCCGCGCACTTCTGCACCTAGGAGGTAACATTCGAAGGCGCAAAGAACCACTTCGCGTCTCTTATAGTACCGAAGCCACAGTGGAGGATGTGGCACGCATCGTCGTTTTCACCATGCATGTAGCCAAGTACTTCTCCATGAGGAATGAGCTCCATCCCTAACATAAATACCGTCTCGCTGTCACATCGTTTCTCTCGATGAGAGACCAGCTCACCCTTACACCCCTATTCTGAACGTTCCCACAAAGATAATCAAACCTTACCTGCACCCCCACTTCGAGTCGCTACGGCACCTCCATTGACCGTCGCCGAGACCATGTCCACACCTAGTCCTCCCACTCTAAGCTTTGCACCATCTCTCTTCGTCCCCGATCCAGACCCCCAAATGCGCACTACCATCGTCTTCGGCGTCTTCAGTACCTTTCTCGCAGTGCTCGGAATCATTCTCAGTAGCTTGACTCTTCGCGTCATGTATCGGGCCCGCAAAGAGGGCCATGACATCGAAAACAGCCTGCCTCAGGGTATGGTGATTCAAATGAATCACATGAGAAACCATGGCCCAATGCATGGGGATGGGCAGGGAATCGATTTGGAGTCCACCGAAAACGAAGACAGTAACGAAGAGGTGACCAACTAAGCACGAGCGGTAGGCTCAACCTGAATGAATGGCGCTGGGATAGCACGACGGACTAGTCGTCTGTTGTGGTTTGAGACTCTCTTGCGTTAACTTTCACACACAAGTAGCGGAAGAGGTGGAGCTGCATGACGCTCGTTTAATGCGGGTTGGAGGTTGATAGTGTAGACCCCAATCCATCGATAACCCTGCTCCTCAAGATAAACTGAAAGACCCATCGGCATAGATATTACACTCGCCCTTGTGCCTCGGTTTCGCCAATGGACTTGCTTCTCTCTTAATGAACTTCCCATAATCCATCACTCCCAGCAAGCCTCCCGCCTCCCTGTCCCAGACAACCATTCTTCCAAATATAGTGTATCGCGGCCACCACTTCGGAACTCCGCCTTCGAAGAGTGTGTAGTTAACGTTGTGATGTAGCATCTCGTTCTTCAACTCAAATTCCTTTATCTTGCCTAGCGAATACCATATGTTGATGTCAGCGTCTGACTGCCCTTCAATTAGCGCACCTTTCAATGGATACAGTTCATATGGTTTTGCCGGATTAACTGAGGCCAGTTCAACGAACTTCTTTAGTTCAAGGTGATCCGTCCCAAGAGCGAGCGAGAATCGTGTTTCAATTCCCGCAATCCCATTCGGGATGTATTTGAAGTGGCCCTCCGGATATTCATCGTTGATGCAAGTCTTCTTTCCATTGATATTGTCGTCATATCAGAGCGGACAATAGTCTGAAGATAGAATAGCGAAGGTGCCGTCAGAAGGTCCGTCCCGGATGACGTTGCAATCTTTCTCCCTCTCACAAGGTGGCAGACTACATACTCACTTCACACCTTCGAACCCCGGTTAACAAGATGAAAATTAGTCAGAAAGAGATACTGGGGATATGTTTCGGCGTGGATGGGTATACCGCGGTCTTTTGCGGACTTGATGTGTGCCACCGCCTCGGGAGTAGATGCGTGTACGATTAGGATGGGGTTACCCAAAAGTTCGGAGAGGCAGATGGCGCGGTATTTAGCTTCTGTGTCCCCTATCGGTGCATAAGATGTTCCGTGTAATTTCGGCGCAAATAACTTCCTCCTTTCTAGCTGTTTCGTCATCGAATCCATTACTACATCATCCTCAGCGTGCACAATAGCTTCGAGTAAAAGGTCAAGAATCTGACCGTCGGAGCTGTAGCTTTTCGTAAATCATATATGTTTTGAGGGATGAGATGCCCTCTTCACACGAGGTCTTGAATTCCGAGAACGCCATCTCGGAGGGGTTGCCGACGAAGAGATGGAAGGAATAACCGTTGTAGCAGTTGTCCTTCATTCTCTCATGCGTTGCGTAGAGAGTGTCTAGGAGGGTGTCTTCGCTCTTCTTTTGAGAGGCAAGGGTTACCATTGTCGTCGCGCCGCCGCATACCGCTGATCTGCTACCTGTTGCGGAGGTCGGCCTTTACGCAAGCTTGGGCTGCTGTTTCTTCTTGTATCAGTCTCGTAGTTGTCTACTGATGAGCCTTTACCAAGTAATGGTGGCTCTTGGAGACGAACGTGGCCGTCTACGCCGTTAGCAAGTAGTCAAATCTGCAGTCAGTGAGAAGTACCATCACATAGTCACCGTCCGCAGCAATCATTTTCGCAGCTTCTGCGTTCTTCAACTCCTATCCCTTGACCAACTTTGCTATCTTCTCGTCCTTGATAGCGATATCGTATTCCTCGATTTCAGTAGCCGTGGCCAATATACCATTGAGAATTATCAAGTCATATCGAGTCGCCATCTCTTCCACGTCTTCCAAAATGCTGGCATACCACTCTGGAGATCCTCAGGCCATTATAACCCTCACCATCGACGTATGCATGTCGAATAGTTGATGTGGTGGGAGGAGGCGCTAGCCCGAAGGGTAAGGTCTCCTATCGCGGCCCCTCATTCGTGCCCCACGCCGAGGACTGCACCTCACGTCTTTTTCTTCCGGAGCAGCTTATCAACGCGATGCCACAGCACGGAGGTTCGCGGAAATGGTGACAAGTGGTTATGATTGTACATCATCTGGCATCCGACCTGATTCCATCGGAAAACGCGCCAGTGCGGTACGCGTTGGATCGTCAATGCCATGACTTCCCTACGCATCGTTGGCTACGAAGGCTCTCCTCCGCTTTGAAATGGCTTCTGATTGTCTCAAGGTTAATGCCAAAACATTGACCGACACTCTTTAGAGCACCTGCACATCATGGGGCGCGCTTTCGTCGCCATCGACCGGCATGTGTCGCTTGACGCTCAGTCCGGAGGACAAGGGGATACGGGATTGGCTGGTTGCGGAGTGCAGGAGCTTGGGATGCGAGGTCAAGGTGGATGAGATGGGCAACATCTTCGCGATACAGCCGGGCATGGAGAAGGGCAGAAAGCCGATTGGAAGGGGAAGCTATCTGGACACACAGCCAGCAGGTAGAGTCACCCCAAGCCATTGCATTGCGCAGAAGTTGAAGTTGATAGACTACATAGGTGGCAGATATGATGGCATTCTCGGCGTCAAGCCGCTCTCGAAATCCTGCACACCCTCCACGACAACAGGGCGTCCACCCACTGCCCAATCGCCCTTGTAAACTGGACAAACGAAGAACGCGCGGCTTCCGAGCGCGATGATCTGGAGTGTGGTCAATAAAGCCATTCGCCTCGCTAGAAGCATGCTAGGATACAGAGGACAAAGACGGAACACGAATGAAGCAGGCGCTTGTGGAGATTGGATATCTTTGGCAGACGAAGTGTGACTATCGAGGGGATGGGCTAGAGTGCCATTTTGAGCTTCACATTGAGCAGGGACCGATACTGAAATGGGAGGGTAAGCGCGTGGGCGTTGTGACGTCCGTACAGGGGTTGCGAAGTGCAAGTACCTTGTCGGCGCTGATGGCGGGCGGTCTTTTGTACGCCTTCGACGGATCCTCCAGCGAAGACAAATGGGTTCTTGTTGACGGCCTCATCGAAAATGATCTTCCCAAACCCAGGACATATTGCGCGATCGAGAGCCCAACACATGGCAATGTCCTTTAGACTGCAGTCGATTACGGTGCCATGCGGATAGGTTATGCCTGCACAGCTGAACGACAGAAAGCTTACAAAAAGTTTATGAAGAAGCTGCAGTCAAAGAAGCCATTGCTTCTGTCAAACCTTTCTCATTGAAATTTACTCGGGTTGACTGGTGGGCCATCTATGTTGTCGGTCAGCGCATCGTTCGACAATTTTTGTAAAAGACTGCATCTTGCTCCGTCCACTTGGATCAGTCCCTGTGGCGACTGCTGCTGTCTCAACACGATATGCATTCGTTCTCATGCTTTGCTTTCTACATCCACTTCTACCTCATACTTTAACATGTATTGGCAACCAATTTTAGACAATTTCGTCTTACGCCACCTCCTTCGGGATATATTAAGACAAAAGCGAAGTTTGGGCGCCCCATTACCATGAATCCTTAGCACCTCTTTTCTTGGATCCGGTATGTTTTCTTGTCGTAACATGGTGCGTTTACGAGGATGAGATTGCTTGTGTTCGAGCGACACGTTCTCATTAGTCAGTAAGGGGTTGAGTAAGTGGGTGAGGAGCCACAAGCAATGTGAAGGCATGCAGATTGAACTCTGAAAAGCGGTCAGCTCAGGGGTATGTGCTACGCTATCGGGAGTTCTATGAGGGATATGGGCTCTGGCGCAGTTGGCAAGAAAGCATCTTACGAATAAAACCCTCGTTCCATGTTTCTCTTCTCTTCTCAGCTTTTCTTTCCTCCACCGTCGTTTCACGTCTTTGGAGTAGAAAAGTACTAGATGCTTAACTCTCTTATTCTCACAGCCCTCTAGGCGCCTTCTTTCACACCATGCGCTTCTATTCCACTCGCCCCTGCTCCTGTTCCAATCTTCTCCCTATTCCGCCCGTCAGATGGATCCTTCCCACCTACTATAGTGCTGGCTTCATAGAACGTAGGCCCCCCGCTTGGCTCTAGCCAGGGAGGCGGTCTCGGCGATTCAAGTATCTAGGCTGCTTTACCGATGATTTCAGTGTTAGGGTATTACATACCGCATTTGCGGTGCACAATAGGATGACGGGAGAGATGTGTGCGGGGTTTTGTACTGGATTGGGGTCATTTTTAAATTGCTGACAGTAACTTATCTTTGATGGGATGAAAGAATGGTCTACCCAATGTTTCTACGGCATGGACACCAAGTTCCCCATTTCCCTCCCGGAAGACGAATGCCACATGCGATGAGCCGGCAGCTCCACGCAAGCTTGCGGCGGTCCCTTCAGTCTCTCAGTCTATGCGGACACCAAGCCTGGCCTCTGGCTAACCTCTATGATGACAGGACCTTCGAGTACGTTAGTGGTCAGTACGCAAAGCATGTTTTCTTGACGCTATTTTCATTCCGATAGTGCAATCGGACGAATCATTAAATTAATCAGAACGCTGTTGTGGCAATGATTTGGCTAAAGCGACGCCACATGGGTACCACCAGAAACCACAGGATGCAACATGCCTTGCCACGTCAATTAGTCCGAATTCTGCGGTGGCTCCGATCGTCCGAACGTATACTTGCTCCCACCCTATGAGAGTGCATTGGCATCTTCGTCGAGCAGCAGCAACACGGGTCCAACCATGATAATAACGGTACTGTTGCGCTTCCTCGTTGAGTATGGAGCGTGTGCTAGATACTACAATTCCCGTTCATCCGCAGCTGCCTCTTGAAGTCTTTACTTCCTTCATGACTCCTGAGACATTCTCAAACACGAAAGCGTAGTAAGTTTCGTAACATACTATCTCGGCGATGGTACTCCAATTCCAGCTTCTTCCTATCCTGCCGCTTCCTCTTCTTCATCAGAGACCGAGGGTTGGCGAGTTATACCACGGATACTCTCACGCCTCCCTGGGCAAACCCTTCAGTCTCTTCCATCCCCACGACTTCGCTATCTGGGTCGGCCATGGATGTACTGACGATCTATACTACAGATCATCAGAGCAACATTTTTCTATGCTACATTTTCACCTACTGTAACCTTATCTTCAGCCTCATCCCCGTCCTCCACAACATCTATCACACCCCCGTAACATCATCTTTAGCGGCAACTTCAAAGACTACTCCACCCTCCACGATGATTGGCATTTTACCACGAACTCTAAAATCCCCATCCTAGGAAATCTCCGCTACACTACCACCTACGATGCCAGACCCTACGCCGACGAGGGCAACCAGGCCCTCAAGATCGATGATGATGGCTCCGACTCCGACACGCGCTCCACATGCATCTCGCAGACCGTTTCCACCCCAGCGCGGGCACTCATAACATCACCGCTTACATTGGCCACCTTGCGTATGAGGACACGTCTGCCACCAATACCGCCGACGCGGAGACGGTGTCTCGACTGACATGATGTTACGAAATCATTGTCGATAGTGATATGGTCAAGGATGGCAATGTGTGCAACCCGACGTATCTCAAGGGCGATGTTGTCAGCGTGGATAATACGTTGAAGTATGATCTTGTGGCCTAACAGGTAGACTTGCTGGAGGTGGGTGATGGGAATTATATGTTAAGTGTCTGTATGACGTACGTCGAGTTAGCAGATCGAGAGGGTGATTCCATTGTTGGTGTTGAATATTCCCCCGGTTTGTAGGTTCTCAAATGCTGGCTATGGTAGGAGTAGAACCGCGGGTTTGGGGTACTAGTCTTTGATATGATAGCTGCTCAGCGGTAATGCCAATAAGGTTGTTGTACAGCTACCTTCACTTGGGTAGAAATGAATCTAACCGGAATGAACACGGCACTAGGTCTCACGAAAGAAAGCTTACATTGACTCCATGGGGATTCATGAGATGAGGTTGTATGTCCCTAAATAGCTTAGCGCAATCGTACCGATCGACGTCATCGATTTGCCTTGTGCGTCCACTACGTTCACTACCACATCGGTACAACTCTATGCATGGTTATCTCTCTCACTCTCGGTAATGCATCTCAACTCCTGTAGAGTCTGCCTCTCACAAGTCATCAAGTCAACTCTCAACCACGCTCTTCTACCTTTCGCTCATCCTTTCCACTTATCCGTTCACTCTTCACTAATGGCAAGCTCGGCGAAACGGAAGGCAGCAAATTCCGTCTCATCATCGAAAGCTAAGAAGCCGAAAGTTGAGATTCCAGATTACCATCTCACGCCGTCAAGACGAGATGAGCATGGGAATAGCGTTTGGCCGGCACCGAAGGAGCAAATTGAGCGTGCGAGGGAAATTATTCGGGAATGGTATGCGAAAACGCAATTGATAGTATGCAATCTGTTAGGACATCTAGCTGACAAAGAAAGCGCCCAAACTCAAAAATCTACTGTCATTCTCCCGGACAAGGATGCGGACGGTCTTTCATCGGGAGCTATCCTCCACCATACTTTGACAGCTCTTGGCCTCTCACTTGACCTTATATCAGTGTGCTTTCCACCAAAGGGATGTTCCGTCCACGATGAATCTACGCGAGACGCTATATCCAAGAAAGCACCAGCCTACATCTTCGTATTAGACCAAGGAAGCAGAAAGACTGGACCTCTCATTGATACGCCGCACACTGGGCTTATCATCGATCATCATTTTGCAAAAGAAGATGGCTTTCCCCAAGGCGCTGAGTATGTCACGGCTCACGACTGCCCGCCGGTCGCTACCAGCGCGCTCCTGACCTACGAGATTTGCCTACCTTTACATCCAGATCTCCACGAGAAGATTGCATGGTTAGCAGCCCTAGGCACGCACGGAGATCTAGGAACTAACCTAAAATGGCTACCTCCTTTCCCGGACATGGCAGCCACGTTCAAGCAATATTCCAAAAAGGCCATCAATGACGCCACATCTCGTGTCAACGCCCCAAGACGATCAGCAGCCTTTAATGTAGAAGATGCTTGGAGCGCAGTCGTCACCGCTTCATGTCCAGAAGAGATTTTAAAGAACGGAAAACTTTTGGCTGCACAAGCTGAAATCAAGATGGAAACAGAGCGCTGCGCTCACGTACCCCCAAAGTTCTCAAAAGACGCCACGATCGCTGTCCTCACAATATCGTCAGCCGCACAGATACACCCACTCATTGCCACGCGATGGGCAGGTTTTCTACAGTCCAAAAAGCTTGAAATTGTCATGTGCGCCAACGAAGGTTACCTGCCGGGTATGGTAAATTTCTCGTGTCGCGTCGCCAAGAGTGCAAGGATCCGAGATGGTAATGATAAAGTTGATATTATCAAGAAGCTGGAGGCAATCGTGGCGCATGATCCGGACCTGAGGGCTCAGCTCGGGGAATCATTTGCAAGGGGCCATAAGGAAGCAAGCGGCGGTATTGTGAAGAAAGCAGATTGGGAAGTGCTCTGGAAGTTGATGGGCGTGGGAGAAGCTGTGAAAAAGAAGGCTGGAAAGGAGCCAAAGCTAACACAGAAGAACACGTTGGCTAATTATTTCACGAAAGCTTGACGAGGCTGTGGAATTGGATACAGCCATGCTTACAGATATCAAGATGGCTGCATGCAATGAATTGCATGAGGGGAGAGGACGTGTACGGGTATCATTCCCTCTAGAAATTCCTTGCATTAGGGTAGTGTGAATCATTGAAAGGCGTGGATCTTGATTTCCGATACTCAGAATGAATTATGCTAATCGTATTTACAGGTCTTTCGCGCAACGACAACGAGCGTATGCTAGCAATGCAAATGAATACATAAACGAAGAACCACGGGCAGCGAAACGATGCGGAATGATCGTATTGAGACATTTCGTATCTCCCCTACCCGGTAAAGACGGCTGGGCCAGGTGAAACATATTTAAAGCTGCTGTCGTAAATAGCCTTGGTAAAGAGAGCGTCGCTGCAACTCGTTAGTTATAATTTCCTCTTTGTTCAACTACTATCGACATACCTCTTCTTGTACCCGCCAGGAAATTTGACACCCGCAGGATTCGCACTACCACCACCTGTAACCTTGACTTGGAAACAGGTAACATACGGCTGCGGTTGTCCAGCACCAGCATGTAGCGCAATCGCCTCAGCGCGAACAAGATAGTCACCAGCAGCCAGGCTCCTTGGCACAGTAAAGGCGCGCTTTCCGCAGTTTGCGTTGAGGATCTCAGTGCCCCAAGATGCAGTCGTGCCGGTGTATCCGTCCTCAGCGACCTTGAAGAAAGAACCGGTATTAGCGGTCTTTGCGTCGGCTACCTTGGCCATGTAGACGAGCACGGGGCCGTAGTGGTTGCCACCGATAGCGGGATTGCTGCACTTGCGATCGCCGGGTTGGGCGTGCATTTCTACGGTTAGGGAGTCGCCGGCTATAAATATTTAGTCTTATTACTCCCAGTGGGAAAAAGGTGGAGGGGAGCGTACCAGCAACTTCGCAGACACCGGATGAGGAAGCAGGACCACGTCCACAGAACATATCAGCTGAGTCGAGGGAGGCGATGGGGTTGTTATCCTTGACGGTCCTAGCACATGTTGATGCCTTATCGGTGCTTCCAACCCACAACTGTTGCCATGTTGAGTGCGCGGAGACGGCTGCCGCCGTGGCAAGAAGGATAGCTGCGGTTTTCATTTTGACTCTTTCTTCTTGTCGAAGACAGATGCACGGAATGAATGTAAGTGCAAAGTGAAGTGAAAGACGCTGTGAAGGTGGATGAACTTGGCGGTAGCACGAAGAGAGGATCTATGATAGAGAGGTGGTGATCTGTTATTTGTATTCTTTCTCACTTTCTCTGTCATATTAACTATATAGTAGACATCGCTATGTGTGACTCCGGGCCGCTATACCACTGACCATCATACTGCATGGTACAAATTATACATCTCAAACGACACCCATCCTGACAGCCTTCATCGATTGCGACCCGACTCCAATCATCAGGTAGCACATTCCGACAAGGGCAGAAACTTGTCCAAAAACCGCGGCCGTTAATTTACATATCAATCTAAAACAGGCTGGGCGGTACCACATTTACCGGTGTTACCGCCACTCGTCGCCGCATCGCCCCCCCGCAATCTGCCGGAAGATTTAATCAAACACGAGAACACGCACCCCGGATTTCTTGCCTCTCTCCGAAACGAGCGCGGAGCAGGCGTCACGAGGGCGATACTAGCATGTTCCATGCTGCACTGCTGCCCTGGCATATGAGAGGTAGTTTATGGACTGTGCGCCTTGCCATTGTGTGTCAGCGCAACTCATCTAGACTTATCGAATAATGAGGAGTAGGTGCACCGGTGGTTTGCACTTGGGTGAGAGCGATAGTCGGGTAAGATGAGGAGGGTGGTATTGTGTGCAGGTGTGGGTTGGGCCTTGAGTACATAGTGGACAAATCGCTATCAGAAACCAACTGGAAAACTTGGAAAGCTTTTGCCAAAACTCACTGGAACGTTCTAGCTCGAGCGCGAAATTTTATCACGTAGGTCTTGTTTCTAATGCGTAGATAGTGTTGTGTGACTGCACTTGCGGCACCCTGCAATATGAGCCCACCACTGCGAAACAAGGCCATCACCACAAAACGGAATACCAATAGCAATCTCGATAACTATCGCATTCCAGTCTTATCGACCAACGCCCATGCCAAGTTATCTGATTAGAGACAAGCTGACTCTTCCGGTACCCGGGACGCCAACCCGAATTCCCAGGTTTCGCGCAAGCCACATCCACATCAATTTCGCTCCTTCGTCATAGCTCAGACCCGATAGTATCTCGCAGAAGCTTGCTCCAACACAATTCGTTCCTTGATGAATTGTCTAGAATCTTCTAAGCATTGCTGTAGCCTCTATGTGATGGACAACCTTCGTCCCATCTCCATGTTTTATCTCTAACCCCGCAATGCCTAACATACTTGTCTTTAAAACGGTGATTCTCGGATCACATATGAATTCTGCATGCAGGCTGTCGAATAGGTACTGTAGGACTGGCCCATAAAGGTAAGCAGAATATGCAATCCCTAAGGCGAACCATGAGTCAGAGGAGCTTAAACCTCTGGCTTCTTTGTGCGAATGGCTCTGCGATTACGTCATATATAGACATCTGTGTGGTAAGCTGTGATGTGTAGACATAAAATGGGCCTCTACTTATCCTAGCTTGAGACGTGTTGAACGATGTTCCCAGAATGGGAAGGAGATGACGATGCGTTTCCCTGTGTGCGCTACGTCGCCTTCCTGCTTTAACATCTTAGTACTTGAAAAAAGGAGCTGAACTGTTGGAATTAAGGATGGTAAACAGGCTTGGTACAACGATCGCTAAAAACCGAATACTGTAATCTGAGAGATGAGGCTACAGATGGCCTGGTAATAGGACGTTATATACATTCCACTAATAGAAAGTTCGCGTGGTGTGCTCGACAATGCTAGTTAAGAGAGCGATTAGAAATTTCACGCGTTTCAATCCCACACTATCCGCTATCCAACCTCCCACATACTCACCTCACCTCAAGTTTACTCATCATCATCCTCCTCAACTGCACGCGCACCAAGGACGTACCGATCCACGCCATGCTTATCCGTCCCATGTTCAAGGCTCAACTTACTCAACGCTGCAATCATATTCTCGATCGCCGGATCCTTCCTGCTGCGGTCCTTTCTGCCCAAGTCATTGAGCCAGCTGATCTGGTTAAGCAAGTAATATACGATTGCTATCACAATCGTGACGCCAAAGCTGTAGCACCAGATCACAACAACAGTAACGACATCAACCCAGCCGTCGTTGCGGAACCTGGCGTGGTCTGCAGGGTTTGTTTGGTACTGCCCACCGGACAACCAACCGAAGACGCAAAAGAGGGTAGCCATCACGTCAACGCCAAAGATAGCAGCTACGAGCTGGAAACTGGGCCAGGTTTTGCCGCCGCGCGTTACAAAGATGAGCCAATTTTCTGTGAGGGCGACTTCGAGGAAGAGGATTTCTTGCACAGAGCCGAAGTTCTGAATGATGCCGCCGTTTGGAAGGAAAAGAGTTCCGCGTATGACCCAGGTGCCGAGGGCGAGCAGTATGCCGAGAATGACCGAGATGACCCAGATTTTGGGTAGCTGCCATTCCACTGGGCGTGGTTCCGAATGGGCATTCTATGAAAATGTTAGAAAAAAGGTTAAGACGAAGACCCTAGAATATGTTTACGTCGTAGGCTATAGCCACCGTTGCAAGATCTGCGAACAGGGCGATGAAAACGACAAGATCGGCACGTATAGTCTCGTTAAGAATGATCATCTACTCAAGTTAGCGGTGCTATCAAGAGGAACGAATCCTGCAAAGAGCACTTACCGAAGTCACCAGGTAGATCTCTAAATGTATACAAAGAGCGATGCGATATTGGATATACTAAAGGAGGGGGTTACAGGGTTAGTAAAGCACGATAGGGTAGGGATCGGTACCTGTATGTCTCAGCCAAACAACTATCCTTTGCTGATGATATTTGTTTTTAGGCGAGATATACACTTTCTATCCTGGGATTGCGTACTGATTTCATGCGTTGGAAGATCTGACGAGCGGTTTTGATAGCTAGTACAATCGTGCTGAGACCTGGAGCGAGGAAGACGATATCGGCGGCCGCTTGGGCGGCTTCCGACGAGCCTTCTACCGCGATACCGCAATCGGCCTTCTTTAGCGACGGTGCATCGTTGACGCCTAAACTCATGTCAGTATTGTGCAACCAGATTTATCTCAACGCACTCACCGTCTCCGGTCATGGCCGTCAAATGACCTCGTTGCTGTAGCATTTCCACGACTTGATACTTGTGCTCCGGAAAGACCTCTGCGAACCCATCTGCACGCTCGACCAGGTCGTGTTGTGTTGCACCGGCAAGCCCTCCATGGATGAGCTTTGTCGAATTGTAAACCTTCGTACCAAGAGCAAGCATCTTGCAGGTCTCTTTAGCAATGGCGATGGCATCGCCTGTCAGCATCTTGACAGGGACTCCTAGCTGCTGGGCTTCGACGATAGTTTGTGCGGTGTCTTCACGCGGCGGGTCGAACATGGAGAGTAGACCGAGGAGGATCCAATCACCGTCATTTTTCTGGTACGTCACGCCGAGAGAGCGGAAACCCCTTCGTGCAAAATCGGCCGCCTTCTCTCTGAACAATCGAGCAGTCTCCTCATCGCAGTTGGATAGCTGAAGGATAGCCTTCGGGGCGCCCTTTGCGCAGACATACTTATCGCCGCCCATATGACACACGGTCGTGATACGCTTTGAGACAGGGTCAAAAGGTGTGAACTTCTCAGTCTTCCAGCCTTGACCGAGAATCTCTCGCGCTTTGGGGTATCTTCTGATCGTGAGGAGAGTGACTTTATCGATAGGGTCCAGCGACTTCAGATTATGAGAGGATGCAAGAGCGGCAACGGCCATCATCCAGTTGACGTCTTGGCCTTCGGCAACATATGGTTCTCGGATGCTCAGTTGATTTGCAGTCAAAGTCCCCGTCTTGTCAGAGCAAAGCACATCGACACCGGCGAGAGACTCGATAGCGGTGAGCTTCTGTACGATCGCCTTCTGGTTTGCGAGATACGCGGCGCCGACAGCTAGTGTAGTTGTAGTGACAACGGGAAGACCAACGGGCACTCCAATGATGAGAAGAATCAGAGCGTAATGGAGTAGGGTGACGGAGTCTTCGGTTCCTTCGCGTGCTTCAGCAATCCTCAAGTGTCGGAAGAAGCCGCCCATCCAAGCAGCAAGAATCCAGAACATGACCAAGACGAGTAGAGCCGTCCCGATCGAGTTCATTATTGCTTTGAAATGTCCTGAAACCGCATGTCAGCGCAGGCATATATCGTGATGCGCGTGATCAAACGTCCGAAGTTGAAGTGTCATACCTTGGTCTTTAGCTCCTTGAACAAGGCTTGCAGTGCGACCGACGAAAGAGGTTCTCGCTGAGCACAATGCGATGCCATACGCTTTTCCACGCTTGCAACCAGTCGTGTAATACGCAACTTCGCCCATATACTTGTCGACCGCGAGGGATTCACCGGTAATGGCTGACTGGTCAGCTGCAATAATAGAGTGTCCTTGAGATATTGGGCGTTCTTCTTCGCCCATGTCATCCTCCTTCTTCTCATCATCGGGATCAGATGAATCGTCAAATTTATCTTCTTCTTTGAGCTTGAGATAGGTATTAAAATCTTCTGGGGAATGGTAGTTGCAGATGAGTCGGACGTCGGCTGGGATAGTTGAACCTCTGCCACTCCCATTAGTGTTCCGAAGGACCTGTATCTCGATTGTTCACGCTTACTCTTCGATCACGACAATATCACCGGGAACGATCTCTCTCGCAAGGATTTGGTCCTCATCGCCATCCCTGACCACTGTGGCCTTCATAGCGATATCGCCCTTCAAGCTCGCTCTATTGTCTCATGTCAGTTCAACGCACGGATCGGGGTGAGGAGGGCACCACTAACACGACATCTGCAGCTTGCTTTTCTTGATACCAACCGACAGTTGCATTGAGCATAAGGATGCCGCAGATCACGCCGAAGTCAATCTTCGCGAAGTCAGTATTACGACATGAATGCCTGGAACTTTTTGCAAGCAGACGTACCCAATCGCCAAGTCCAGCAGCTAGCAATGCGGCAATTTCCATGACTATCCTGTATCAGGGTGTGTAACTTTGAATTTGGGAATGTGGGGGTGATACCGTAAAGGATTGGTCCCTGAAAGTAGCTTAGGAATTGCTTCAACCAGTTAGTCTTCTCGGTCGTAAGTTCATTCCAGCCGAATCGCCGTCGACGGCTTTCAACCTCGGTAGAGGAAAGGCCTTGGTTGATATCTGTGTCAAGCATCTATGAAGAACACATTAACCGAGTCCAAGTGTCGTCCCCTGCCGCGGCTTGACGCGCATGCCATGGGTCTTGCTCCGTGGGAAACGGTACGTACCTCTTCTGGCACAGCCCCAGAATCCGCACCCGGAACAGCCTTGGGAGCACTTCCTGACCTCCAGAACTGCCACCAATGTTTGCTCTTTCTCGCATCATCTGCATTTCGCTTGGCTGCGGCATCCGAAGGTTGCACTTTTGAGTCGCGATATAGAAGTATGTATCTCTGCAAGGCAGAGTACTCGTCCATTCCATCAAGCGCAGACAAAGACACGATCGACTTGGAGCGACCGGCAGTGGAGGCATTTCGCTCGACGTCGTCGTCGTAGCCGGGAGCCATTTTCGAAAGAATGCTAGAAGACGGTGGAAAAGAAAGGCTGCAGCATCAAAAATAAACGGTGCTCAGTAGGTGAGCGTACAAGATGCGGTGAACTGAGGTCGAGGAGAGCCGGACAGGACAAAGAGGCGTAGCAGGAGGGGCATTCGACAGCTGTTGGGAGGGGTAGGTACGCTTTATCAGTCAGGCTCCCCCGACGTCGACGGCTGGTGATTTGCCCCTGAAGGATGTAATTCCCGCAGCCAGGTTGAGCAAGCACCTATCGGTGAGCGTGCCAACTAATGCGACCATTGCAACCGGGCGATGACTTGGAGGTTTGATGTGATTTATGCAGGGCAAGTGGTGATGATGTAGCCCGAGGGAGCTTACCCATGCAATCTAAGCTCAGCGAGCAGAGCGATTGGCGTCTTGCATGCATGGCTAGAGCATGCTTGGGAACGCTTACATCGGTAGGCCGGGGGGAAGCACGTCTTGGTCCTTCGCCGGCCGGTAGTGTCCGGCTTTTCTGACCACTCACTGCGTGCAATTCAAGTCGCGCAGCTGCATGCGTTAGTCTTCTCAACCCGGACTGGAGGGTAAGCAGACGCTAGTGCACATGGTGCATTGCGCGGACCGTTAGATAGATGAATATGACGTTGGTGGTGTTGCGGGGTGAGCAGTGCGGGGAGCTGCCAATAATGTAAATTGTTACTCGGGGAATTAAGCTTTGACAAGCTTTTGCAATCCTTGGCTCAAGACTATCTCCTCGCTTTTGATCAATGCCGTTGATGCAACAACCCGTCGACTTTCAAAGTCATAGGGTCCCCTTTTCAAAATGCCGGGGCTTCCGCTTACGGGGTGAATTGCCTCATGCGGGATTTTCGGTCGCTGTTCGGCCGAAAGCTCTGCAACATCTGATCAGCAGCCGTCTCCCGCGTTCTTTAACAATACTGGGCTAGCAAGGACCGAAGGACCAATGACGGAATGCGTCCATCTTTGAGGACAGTTGGGATGAATTGCACATGCGCCGTACTAAGATGGGACCGAAACCGTGCACTGCTCCTCAATGCTCAAACCTTGCTTACCTTGCATTGCTTGGTCACGGCACACAAACCACTCGCGGCGGTTACAGACGATGTTTTTGCTCAATATGTCCTCCTGCAACTGCACTATTTTCTTCACTGATTCGGGTATCCTGATGTCCTTTTCTTTTCGCCATGTGGTTTCTCATCTTCACAAGCACTATGATTCCAACCTTTCGTCTCCTCTCCTGCCAACACCAAGGAGCGAGTCATTTTGAAGATCCGCGATGAACACAACGGTGACAAAGCCGACCATCTCTTCGAAGGCGTTCATAACACCGGCTCCCGAATCTTCTATCTGCATCGTCAACGCTGCACATGCCCAGCCTAGGTCGATTCCAATGATAGCTTCGCTCAGCACTCTGAAAGTGAGTGAATTTTGCTCATGTCGTTCTAAACTTCTGCCGACATTGGTCTGAGGCGCTTGCTGGAGAACTTCCATTTCGTGTGTTTGAACGATACATTGTATGAAGGTCTAATTCGGGCGCCGACAGATACTTTTCCTGACCGATTCGTAATAAGCAAACCGGTTTTCCGCAAAGGTACCAGTACTGCGATAAAAAGTCTTGGACCAACAGCAGCGGACAGTGTCAGATACGTAAATGCGAAATTCGACTAATATACTGCCATCTCTAGTGAAGAATATCCATGCTTTTCTTCAGATTCGCGGTCTGACAAGGCTCTAGTGTTGGATGTTTCATGTTCAGAACTTCCCGCTCCGATGCAAAGAGCGCATGTCGATTCTTTTGACTATTCTCGTGCGGCACAACAAACGACTCTATGGATCGTTACCTTTTTTAATGTTCGTTATCTTCAATCTTTACCGTTCTTTCTCCCTCCCGGATTACCCGGAGCTGAGGGTTTGGCCTCGCTGCTCCAGACCGCACACAAAATCAGATGTTTCGGGATTCGGACAAAAGCCAAATCATACGAGGGTATTGTATTTCTTTAAGACTCGCCACAGTATTGAAGTTTTGAGTGTAGAGTAGAAAGGTAGGTTGAAGAGAAGAGATGGTTCGGTTGGTCCGTAGTGGTGAGTACAAACACTTCACACTACATGCGAAAGTAGCAGTCTCAGAACGTAGACAATGTAGGTAATCATCATCGAAGACATCAAGTTACAGTCTACCTTGTACAAAGTGATCACATGCATTGCATTGATGCACCACGAACGCACCTCAGCACTCCAACACCCAGATATGCGCTCTACAGCACCCGGATCTGTCAGGCCAACACCGTTCCACCCACCCCTCCATGGACTAAATCGACCTAATACTCTGATATCTTCAACCTCCTCCCTATATTCCGCCTAATAACATCGCGCTGGTCCACTCTCGGCTCGTCCTCTTCTTTCGCCTTGAGCGCCGAGAGGAGCATGCCCGCGTCGAAGAAGCCATCTAAGGAAAAAGAAATCAGCGAATGAAATGGTGAGTGAAAACAACGGGGCAATGTGACGAATATATACTGCTGCGCCATGAATAGGTGTCGTGGAATGTGCAGGGGGTGTAGCAACATGCAAGTCTTGTCTAACGGGGTATATGGGAATGTATATGTAAGAAAGAATATCGAAGAAGAAGAGGCTACACCAAATATTTTAAGAAGATGAAAACGTGTTGGGGTAAAGCCTTCTCACCACCGCCCTCGTGCACTTCCTCGTCCGAAACGTCTTGATAGGCGGTCTTCTAGGAGAGCCCACATGAACGGTAGTGAGGGGCTTGAAAGGTGGGGAATGGGGTGGAGTGAGGGGAGCAGCAGGCCTGAGCGTAATATTCGCTACAGGTCCAGCAAACGAATAAGGAGAGGAAGGGGAAGGGGGAGCCCTACATCCGCCAAGTCCATCATCATCTTCGTCTGTGAGTTCCTCCGTAGGTGGCGCTTGTGGCTTTCCATCGCTTACTATGAGGCGACCGCGGCTCTTCACGCGGCCGGCTGTGGGGCGTTCTGCTTCGCGGGCGCGCGAGGCTGTCTTGTCGGCTGAGGTTCCGCGACGCTTAAGTTGGCGGAGGAGTTTACGGACTTCAAGGAAGTAGGATTCTAGGGCGTCGATGAAGCGGGCGGTTTGGCGGTGTTTTGAGGATGCGCAGATAGAGATGCTACCGTCTTTGATGATGTAGCCGATACCAAAGCCATCGCCGGAGGTGGGACCGAAGCCAAACTGTCGAAGTGAGGGATTACCGCAATTTGATGTTGAAAGAATCGTATTGTTAAGCTTATCCCAACCAGCGTCTGCAAAAAGCGAGGGCATGGAGTGGTGCATAGGTGCAGGCGGTGAGCTACTGATTGAACCATTCTCAGAGAGCACAGAATTACGTTTGGGCGAGTTGACTGCCTCTGGGCTCGATGGTCGCGTAGAGTCCCATCCGTCGCTGCTTGCGAGTTCGGCTCCATCCTCGTCAATTGCTCGTTGCCAAATGCAGTACAGGGCATACAAGTGTCGGTCGGGACCCTGTGCCTTCGCGCAGTCCTTAGTGGTAGCCGTGTGTTTTTGACAAGCTTTGCGAAGAGCATCAATCTTGGCCGCCGCGGGATTCTCGCCCCAGAACAACCTAACAAAATCGACAGACTCTTCAGAGACAGATCGAATCGCCTCAGTCCTGCCATGGTAGTAGATCTTGGTCATTGCGGGCTCGTACACGCACTCTATCCTGCCGTAGAGACCATAATAGGCAGCTTGGAACGCCATTTGTACGAAGGCATCTGGTGAGAAACCCATTGACGTCATGAAGTTCTTACCATAGTGTGGAAACTCTAACGTTGCGAACTCGTTCTGCTGAATCAAGTCTGCTAATCGGGTTTCGGCAAATCGAAGGGCCGTGCTGAGCTCAGGGACCATGTCCCACTCTAGTTTGTGCGGAGTCGTCTCAACCTCGCCAAAGCTCTCTGGATCTCGCTTCGCTGGATTGGGACTAGTAGACGCCCATAGGCTAGGTGCGTTGCCATTGATTGTTCGCGCGAATCGTAGGATGGTGTCCGTGTAAACGTCGGAAGCGAAGCGCAGTACCGTGTGGCCGTCGACACCAGTGTGCTCGAAGTTAATACCCGCACTTCCGTTTTTGCATACAATGATCTGGAGCTTGTCATACCAGCGGTTTGTGCAGGTGCCAACCTGGACCCCCTGCTCGACTTTGCTGGACCCACAGAGCATGTTCATGCAGAGCTCTGCGCCGGTTTGGGGCTCAGTATAGTCTAAGCACAATATGAAGAGTGCGGAGTCGACAATATTCAAACTATCGGAATTGTTCGAGCCTTCTTCCCGATGGAGGACATCCCTTAGCCCTGACCACACCTTACGATTCTCGGTGCTCAATACGCCCAAAGCTCCTTTCGCGGCGTCACGGATGGGGACTTGGGAGGCGTCTTCGACAATGACGGATAAATTAAGAGATATGTCTTTCTCACTCATGATGAGATCGGAATTATCGTCCAAGACATCGAACCAATAGAACTGGCCATGGCAAAGGACAACAATGTGCTTCGAGGTAGGGTCTTGTCCGATCTGACAGCCATGTTCGGTTGGGATTCGCGCGGTGCCGAAGAGTCTTGAGTACTGATACATGCATAGAGGCTGGCCGCGGATGGTGTCGGGCGGCAGCTCCTCGCGTCGAACGGCTCGAACGAATGAGAGTGCCGAGACCACCAATGAGGCGGCGCGAGTGACTTGATTGTTGCGGGCTGGGGTAGGGTCGTCCTCCAGTAGGAAAAAGGGATTTAGATTAAGCACCACCGGATTGTCAAAATTCAAATAAGAGTCGTACCCTAGCGGTGGATTAACGCGTGCTTCATATCTGGGGACGCTACTTTACAGCAGCCACATTTAGAAGATAATGAGATCCACGACCGGGGTCTACAGAATACATCGATGAAGAGATAAGGGTACTTACAGAACTGCTCGATGTAGTTGGCTTTACCGCTAGCATACTTTTTGAGTTTTTCTTGCAACACGGGTCCGTCCGTCCTGAGAAAGTCTTGCACGGCGTGGACACTGTCGTCGTGTTCCTTGGGGCCTTGCAGGGGCTTGAGGGCTGCGAGGTACTTCTTGCACGAGCTGTCAAGCTCTGGGATGGGGAGCTTCGGAAGCTTGTCTTGGTGAGCAAAGGTGATGCCAGGCTTCGAGTTCGGGTTCGTGTGATGACCAAGGGGGTCTCTTGCTTCAGAGGGGAAGGACGCCTGGCTGTCTCTGGCGGAAACTTCAGAGCGAACTGAGCCGTTCACCTCGGAGGACGACATGGTTGGGGGTTCAAATGCCAAGGTGCCGGCCAGTGAGGAGGGTTGTGTGAAGGTTCGGACTGCCATGATGGGGAGCAGTTAGCTAAGCGTAGAGAGGCGAGATGCTGGTATTGATAGAGAGCAACCGCAAGGCGCTGCGGTAGAAGTAGTGGCAATCCTGCAGACAGTAGGCCGGCATTGGGATGCGCTGAGCAACAGTGCAAAACGGTCGGCCAGAAAGTCGAGTACAGGAACGTGGAGGGATGGGGTCTTATACGGAACAGGACGAATGGGGAAAGCAGCAGAGGGCGGGTACAGGCCGGCCGCCGCAACGACTGAGCATGTGAAACGGGCGACGGGGCTTGTAATTACGGCCAACTTGATCCAAGTAGCAGAGCAGCGGAGCGCCGACACGGAAGACGACCCGCATTTGACGAGGGCAATGAAACGCAACTTACACGTAGTGCTGCGCCCGACACGAGCTACTGGCGCACCAAGTCGGCACGCGACGTGACCTCGAGCCTAGAAGAGTCAATGTGATGTTCCACGCATTTGCTTACCGCACTATCAGTCGCGCGCTGGCGGAGAGGGCTCTCCAAGACAAAGCGACGAGGATGATGAGCCGGAAAAGGACTGCCGCAGCGTTTGTCGAGCAGCGATTAGACGACTTCGGCCAAGGGGAGGCGCCTTTGGTGGAAGAAGCCCCGAGGAGGAACCCTGCGGGACGGGGAGCTATCAGTTGTGCGGACAGATGGAAGTGTCAGTGGTAGGGCGAGCTTTAAGAGACGCGCCGCCCGAGGGTTACCGGACACGGCGGCTAATCAGATGGGGTAGCCTGGCGTTCAGGCCGGCGAAGCACTGAAGACGTCTATGCGGTCATTGTCCAAGGCGAGCATGAGCCATCACGGGGCTGTCTGGGGATGGGGGCTGCGAGTGGAGTGGTGGACATGCCCAGAGCTGCGGGGAATGCTGGGCGGCGTGGCAGAGGGTGACGTCGCCGCGGAGCAAGGGAATCGCACCCCACGTTGCCAGGGCTTAGTCATTCTCCCTTGCTCGACACCACCCATGACCCGACTGACAGAGGGCGCTGCGAACAACCCGGGGACCGAGGACCAAGGACCACATCGCGCGTGCCGTCTCCACAGAGCCGCCCAGAGAATGCCCCTAGCGCTCCCATGACGGATCTGCTGCAGGTGCTCCCTGACTTCGACACCCGCCCCTACTCGCATCTGCTGCCCTCGCTCGACAGGGCCCTCATCACCACCAACGACCTTATCACCCTCGAGCCCTCCCAGGTGGCCAAGCGCGCCCAGCTGCCGGCAGCAGACTTGCGCAAACTCGTCGATGCCCTCGTGCTCGCCTTGCATCGGCACCTCGGCTTCGGGGGAGAGGAAGCTCGCGGCAATACCCTTCTGTCTGCATCTGGCCATGCGTCCGCCGTGAATGGCGGATGGGGTGGCATAAGCACCTTGGACGGAAAGCTTGATGCTGCTTTGGGCGGTGGAATACGTCCTGGCTACCTGGTCGAGGTCACCGGCGAGAGGTACGGCGCTCTAGAATCTTCTTCGGTATTGCCATGTGGCTATACAGCGACTGACAGCTCAGTGGTGCCGGTAAGACACAACTGCTTCTCACGCTCCTGTTGGCCTCCCAGCTGCCTCCACCACACGGTCTCGCCAAGTCAGCCGTGTACATATCGACCGAAGCAGCCCTCGCCACCAACCGCCTTGCGCAATTGCTCTCCACACACCCGTCCCTCGCCTCGCTGCCGCACAACGAAAAGCCCTCTCTGTCGCGAATATTAAGCATCCAGACCCCGGACCTCGAGTCACAAGAGCACATCCTGCGATACCAGCTGCCCGTCGCTATCAAGAAGCATAATTTGGGCCTCGTTGTCCTAGACTCGGTCGCAGCAAATTACCGTGCAGAGTTCGAGAAGCAAGGGGCGAAGGATGGCGCCGCTTCAATGGCAAAGCGGGGTGTGCAGCTGATCCAATTGGGTGCATTGCTGCGGGATCTCGCGCGGACGGAGGGGATCGCTGTTGTGGTAGCAAACCAGGTTGCTGATCGCTTCTTGAGAGCTGCGACGAACACTCCCTCCAATGCGCCTTCGCGAACAACATCTGGCAACAGCCAGAACGGAGACCGCAGTAACACACCACAACCCTTACCTAACCAGCAGCCTTTCAACCCACCCTCTCAGATGGAAAGTCTGCTTCTATCGTCAGACGCCTTAACGCTCGATCATCAACAGTGCTGGTTCACTGGTTGGGGCGACATCCAATCTGACGCTGCTCACACTCTAAAGACCCCATCATTGGGTCTCGTCTGGACTAATCAGATTGCATGTCGGATCGCGCTGATCAAACGACCTGTCTACGCAACTCGACCGCTCGTGGTGACTATCAATGGGGAGGACCAATGGAACGAGGATGAAAACCACATCTCCAAATGGCAGCGTTGGTTCAAGGTCGTCTTCGCGCCTTGGGCGCCTCCGACAGAGGGTCGTGGTATCGAATACGAGGTGGTGAAGAGCGGCATCAGGCATGTATCTATGGAGGAATAAGTACTCGAAATATAACAGATGACGTGTAAAAGATGACTTGATAGCGCTCTTTGGCCTCCGATCTATACGTTGTCTTCTTATTCACGGTACAAGCGCACAATGACCCATATGTGAGCCTTCAGCCAACATATACCGCCTTTCCCGTCATTTCCACAGAACCGACATGTCCCCATCGCCGCACTCCACGAAGCCGCTCTTGCACCATCCTCGCCTCCAGATACGCCAACCTTCCATGACATCAAAAGCTTCTAACTTAACTCTATTCACGTACACACGACCCAACAGCATCCCTCCCAGAACCCGAGAGAGAAGAAAACTTACTCCTAACTACCTCCCCCTAAACGCTTCCGTTGTGTTCATCATATCAGTAGCTTCGCGTCGGAAAATGAAGTAGTATGAAGGACTACATCCCAACATCGTTCTCAGATGTGTAGTCCGCATTGAGCTCGTTTGAGGGCAAAACGATAATTTTTTTTTTTTTTTTTTTTTTTTTTTGCCAGTGGGCATATACCGGCTGTGAAGTAAACCTCGCGGAAAGTACATATATCTACAGAACATATGTAGAGTCAACACTCTGATACAAAAATACAACATCAGCTGTATCACTTCCTCCCCACAAAGCATCCAAGTGACACAGCAAACAGAAGTAAACTGAGCGGAATTCTCGGCATTCATTATTTTACGGGGAAAGTAGACCCCAACCACCATCGAACGACCCATCTCCCAGAACACCGTTTGCTGACCCCAACCTGCCATAGCAAGAACCCTGGCCGCCTATAGACCCTAACGAATATTCCCTAGTTGCTCGAGGCCAATGAAAGAAAAAAAAAAACCAAGTGAAGGGTAGAAAAACATGAGCGTACATGTGTTGCGCAAAACGGCGCTTCCGTCGACTCGCATCGAATATTCACCCGTGGAACAGGTGTGCATTGCTTGCTCGGTTGCCGACAATCAAGTCGACCCGCCCGCCTCAATCAGTGGCATTTCCTTGCAACATTTTCTCTCCCATCTCTCAATCTGTGATCCTCCAGGTGCTGAACCACTTAAGATGGGCCCACTGTTTATGCGGCCCAACCATACCAAAGCAGATCGCCCTAAACAACCAGAACAACCCAATGATAAGCACATAAAGAGTACCAAAGATAACCCAGTTGACCTGCTTATTCAGCTTCCTCGTGGCCCAATCAACACAGAAGCCAGCCGTAAGGATGGCGAAGTAAAGAGCGGGGTAGTAGTGGTGAACATAGGTGACACGGCCCATAGCGACGAAGGGAAGATAGTGCAGGACCCAGCCGATGACAGGGTAGACACCGGAGTAGTGAATCTGGTCGATATCCGCAGGTTTGAGGTCTTCGTAGCCGCGTTGCCAGCGGATGAGGTACCAGACCAGCATGAGAGCGAAGATGCCGAGGGAGGCGGTGGAGCCCCAGTAGACGATGGGGTTACCAAGCAGGAAGTACTTGACGACTGAAGTCGCATGTTAGCTTGTGCACAGCGTCGGAAAATGTCTATAGGACTCACTGTCATCATTCCAGCCACACATACGGAGACCAACGTGAAGGATTGGCCATTGCCACCACTGCGAGGCGAGGTCATCCTGCTTGTCTGGGTCGGGGACGAGGGCATTGTTGGAGGTCATCATAGCGACGTTAAGGTGGATAAAGTCCTGGAGGAAAGGAGACTTGTAGCTGCCTGGATCACCAGCAGGAACTACAAAGCGTTAGCATTGCTTAAGCCAGTGAGCTACCATTAAAACTTACGCTTATCATTCCAGTGACTCTCAACGTTCCAATGGGTGTAGACATCGCGCGGCCTGTTCTGCTTGACACACGTCGTCTCGATCTGCTTAAAACCCCACTGGGGTAGGTTGACGTTGCCGGCGCGGAGATAGCAGCCTAAATCCTTGTGTCTCAGACGGAAAGAGGTAGTAAGCGTGCGAATTCTAGAGTAATCTCTTGACGCGGCGTCACGAATAACTTCGACAACCCAATGATCCTTAGTGTCGCCAACAGTCGTGTTGCCGTAGCACGAGACTTCCCAGTCAGCTTTCGTTACAGGAGCATTGACTTGGTGAGAGTGCAAGTTGCGCCCGGTCTGAGCGTGGATCAAACGAATGGTGTCGCCATTCCCGGGGAAGCGGAGTTCCTCTTCTGGCTTGTACTCGGGTTCGTGGCGGTTGGGGTAGAAGAACCAGTCATTGTTGGAATCCTTGTGGTGGTAGCAGGTAATTTGTTGCTGTTGCGAGCCCTCGGGGTACGTTTGATGATGAGAGTGAAGCAGACCGCCACCGTAGCCCATGTTCTTTATAGTCACACGGGAGCCGTAGGCGAGCTCAAGCGGGCTGTCTTTGCCGACCTCGGTGCCCCGGAGGTTGGCCTGGAAGAGAGAGCTCATTTGCGCATCACCCGGGCCGCTGTTTTCAAGAATAAGGAAGTGGAGGAAGAACGAAAACATGTACACGGCGAGCGGGATGCAAATCAGGCCGAAGACACGGAAAGCTACATGTGTAACCAATTCGACCTGTGTATGTTAGCCATGAGAAACTTCAAGCTCAAGAGGAGTCGTACCTTTGGCATCTTCAGGTCGCCAAACTTGTTCCATAGATCCTCAATGGTGTACAGCCCAACCAAGGCAGTGACAAAGAAACCGACCCATTTGACACTGCATACGCATCCGATAGAGACACCGAGCAACATCAGCCACAGACCCCATTCTGGCGAAAATGGGTCATGCTGGAGACGGTGGAACTTGGACCAGCAGAAGACGGTCGTGAAAGTGAAGCATAGGAGCATCGAGTCGAGAAGGATGAAACGACTGATGGTGGTGTACGAATTCTCGAACAGAACCATCATCGTGACAAGCCACACGGTCGGTCTCCGGAAGTTCAGCTCTTTTGCGGTGAAGTATGCCAGTGGAACACAAACAGCGCCAAATGCTGCGTTGAATACGCGCATGAAGGTGTAGTTAAGCTCTGGGGGGTATGTCTCTCCTGACTTGAACTCAAACGAGCCATTATACCCTGCGAGGTATCCTGATAGACCGACCAGCATCTTTCCCAGAGGCGGATGCACATCGAAGTAGAATTCACGTTTGAGGTAGTGTGAACCGAATTTGCCGAAACTACGCCGTCTGTTAGAGTTGTACGTGATTTGGGGGAACGGTATTGCGTACTGGGCTTCGTCCCAAGTGACTATCGGTGAGAGGCCGATCTTCCACATGCGCGTAAAGATGGCGAGGGCGGTGAATATTAGCGGCGCCCATATCCATTCGTACTCGTCGAGGAAGGCAAGGACACTGAAAGGCTGAACACATGTCAGCTCCCTATTCAATTACCCGTGGCTTCCAGGAAGCATCAAGAAGAGATATCCTAGGGATTGCTTACCTTCTCTTTTGACTTCTCTGTCGCCGGAGCCTGTGCTACTGCTGACGCTCCCGCAGCCTGGTGACCGGCGACATTTCTCCTCCGCAGCTCCTCCGCGCGGCCATCCACGCCCGACGCTTGAGCTGGAGACGCCATGATATTCGACAGCGTATAGCCTCTGTCCCTCTGCAACTATTTGAGGAAAGCTCACAGGGGTGAGGGGGAAGTGTGCGGTTGATGCGGGATGCGGCCGTCGCTAGTCGGGGTGTAAACTCGTAGCTCTGGGGCCACAGCTTTGAACGAACGGAAGAAGAAGTGAATTACAATGGATAGGAGAATATCTCAATGAATTGAGGCACGGGTGCCCGTCAGAAGAAGCTGTTCACTCCCCTCCGCGATGCAGTCGAGGCAGGAGACGTGGTTACGGAAATAGAAATCCAAGAGGCGTTGTAGCGCCGCGCTAACCCTTGCGTGGACAGGGGGGGGCCAAGAACACCTGTCATCTTTTTTTAGTTGTGTCTCGAACGCTCAATCAAGGGATCTTTGGGCTTCGAAGGGAAAAGTACGTGAGAAGCGGCGTGAGCCATGGTCTACGTGCTCAGCGTTGAACGAGGCTAGGACGGCCAATGCGCCAAGTCATATATACTACCAGCTGCAACCGTTCTATATTCAATTCTACGTTACTCCTGGAACTAGAAAAGGTGCCAGTAGGCTTCCTATACGAGTACCATGTCGGCTTCGTCGGGCCGAATCGCTTCGCTGTACGCTCTATATGAACCCAAAACTTTGCATGCGTTGCGACGGATATCATAGCATGCTGTCTGCTAGCCTGTATGATGCAAAGAACCAAAGAGAATGATGGGAAACGGAAATATCCACACCTAGGCTTCGTCGTCCTGTCCAACGCGCTTGTACTTCCCGCTCGAGCTATCACCCTCCCCATTACCCTTCGTTCTGTTCACCATATTGGAGATCCATCCCCCAATGCCTTCACTTTGCTGAGTCTCTGCTTTTGATGCTTTGCCATCGATTCCTGGCACCTCGTCGGGAGGATCAATGTTGAGGCTAGGAATGGCGCTTTCAGCCGCTCCGCGCGAGTTTCGAATATCGAGCGATGGTACCGGTGAGCGAGCGCTTCCGCTAAACAACGATTCCGCTTCAGCGAGTGTTTGTGGTGTTGGCATGACTGACGTAGCGTCTCCAAAGATCGAGTTCATATCCTCAAGACGAATATTGGCAGTTTCGGGGTAAATGAACCAGACTATAATCATGTTAGCAGCTAGTCGCGCATCATTCGTAGCGCGTGCGACTTACCTATAACAAAACTAACGGCGCAGAAAAACGCATGAATCAAATACAAACGCCACTGAATATGCTCTTGCAAGATTGGTGTCATCTCACCTACAAGCCAATTAAATGCCCAATTCGTAGCTGTACTGAGACTGGCACCCTTCGCACGAATGCTGAGCGGTAGAATCTCGGGCGGGTATAGCCAGGGGATGGGGCCCCATGAGAACCCAAAGGCAGCGTTGTAGATCATGACAAACAGAACCACTAGGTTTGGCGTCCAGTCGGCTTGAAGGAAGATGAAGTATGATATGCAGGATAGGGATACGACCATGGCTAAGGCTCCGGAAAGAAGGATTTTTCGTCGTCCCAAAGTGTCCACAACGTACCATGGAGGGATTGTGGACAGGAGATAGGTGATGGCGTTGATACCGGTCATCAAGATGGCTTGGCGGCCCACCCAGCCGGCCTCTTCGAAGACTAGCGGCGCATAGTAGGAAATAACGTTGATGCCGTTGAGTTGCGCGAGGGCTTGGGCAGACATGGCGATGAATACACGCTTATAGTAGCGCTTGAACATGTCGGAGTACGAGCGTTCGCCTTCTTGACGTTGCAGCAGCACATTCATCTTGATCTCGCGGTATTCATCACGGGCTTTGGGGTTATGGATATCGCCCTTTCCGTAGAGGTTGGCGATGACGACGATGCCTTCTTCGTCGTGATCATTGTCTAGCAGCCACCTAAGCTTGGTCAGTCTAGTCCTACGGACACGTGAGTAGTTACGAACCTCGGTGACTCGCAAATGAGCAAGCTTCCTGAGGCAAGAAGCAGCCCCATTACGCACTGCATAAGCAGCGGTAGCCTCCACGACCAATGGCTTTCAATGAAGCTGCAAAAGTAGTCTACCCAAACACTGGTAGCATAGCCTGTGATGTTCCCGGAAAACTCAATGCAGGCGAGTCTGCCTCTGTTGTGTGGAGGAGAAATCTCCGACTGGTAGACCGGTACGATAGTCGAGAGCGCACCGACCCCGAGACCGGCCACGATTCTTCCCAGCATCATCAATGGCATACTCCGTGCAAAAGTCTGAAACGCACCACCGGCCACAAAGATAAGGGAGCCATAGAGAATAGTCCTGCGGCGGCCCAGGACATCTCCGATACGACCAACCAGCAAGGAGGATATGAATGCTCCTACTTCCAGGATGGCGACCATGGTACCCAGCTCGGCAGCGCTGGGCTGATCGAAATAGTCCTTGAAGTACATGCCACTGCAACGATCATCAGATATAGTCGAGCGTGAGGGGGTTCGGGACGGCGCACGTAATGATTCCGGACATGACTCCCTGGTCGTAGCCAAACAAGAAGACACCTAATGACACGAAGACGCTGGTGAAGTAACTGCCACGGAATTAGTATACGGAATTCGAGCCCGGTATACTCTCACTCACATCAGCTTCTTCCCGTGCAGCCCGTGGATACGGGAGGGTCCATCATTGGGTGCCATGATGGAGGCGAGGATCCTCTCTGCCTTGGATATGCTTCGAGGTCCCGGCTCGGGTATTTCAATGTCCTCCTTTCTGAGCCCTCTCGAGCGCCCCGACTTCTCGTCGGTTCCGTCCTGGGACTGGTAACGAACTCGCTTCGGCGGGCGCCGGCCTTTGGAGGGGTAGGCGCCGTCGGGAGACTCCCGCAGACGTATGCGAAGCGGGTCTTCTTGGTCGGCAAGCTGGTCGACGAGGTCGCCCGTATCGCTCCAAAGCGAGAGGTCGGAGCCAGATTCGGGGGTGTCGAACGACGAGCGCGGGCTCTCCTTATCGTGGTCCTCGAGCAGATGGGCCGAATCGCCGTCCCGTTGACGTGTCGACGACGACGAGAGTGTGTGGAGGGGGATGTTCGCCGGCCTCCTGCTGTTGTACGGATGAGAAGGAATCTTGAATGACTGAGGGCTGGCCGGGAGCAGCCTCGACTCCACGATCAGGTGTGAGGAGGAAGCGGTTGTGCTGCGGCACGTCACCGGGCCTAGGGGCAGGGAATGAGGGGTGGGAGAGGCGGTCAAGCCGGTCACATTGGAGGATCAAGCGTGGAGTGGGGACAGGGTACACCGTCCGACTTCGTGATCAAAAAAAGGTGCAGCGGCTGGTAGTGGCATGCGATCGAGCTGCCTCCCTGTTGTCAGCCCGCCAAGCCCTGGAACACGTCGGTCCGAGATCTCCCATGTGTCCGATAAGCTTCTGCGGTTGAGTGGGTTTGCTGCACAGTGACGGAATCACGGGTGAATTTGTACATGTCTCTGCAGCGTGCTCTACGCGACGGAGTCAACACTAGCCCATCTAATCCTCATTACGGTATGGCTCCTTGAAATGTGCAAAATACGTTCCACGCCAATGCAGTCGGCACGTGGACCATCTCGATCTCGGACGCACACGACAGGGTCCAGTAGAGTAGATAAGGATTTAAAGCTTGCACTTCTACGATAAATACTGAGCACTTGAGCCGACGCCTACTTCTGGCTCGAAAGTAGCAGCATCACTCAGGGATGGACCGGTCCATACGAGACTTGCAAACATGCACGCCCACGCGCAACAGGCGCATGGTATGTTGGAATCAACGCCGGCCCTCCTCCTGGCCCAGCTTCACTATTTGACAGAACATTCACTGCACAGCCTTGTCAGAGACCACCGACAGACGGCGTTCGTGGAAAGCGAGCGAGATAATAATCGTGCCATTGCTTTCAAGCGCCGACGCTCCACCACTGGTTCGTGCTCGGATTGCCTTGGCTGACATGGGAAGCAAAAGGCCTTCGTTGCTTGTTCGAAAGCAAGGTGATGGACGGGTGCACAATTATCCACGATTACGTCTCGCATATGCACCCTACATCAAGATGAAGTAGCGTTATCCAAACCATGGCAGCTAACGCATACAGAGAGACATGCTTTTGTGAACGACATATGAAAGCCGACGTCAAGCACCCAACAGTCTAGGTACAAAGTCCGTAAAACTCACCCCAAGGGGAGCCCGTACCTATTGTCTTGTTCTAGACGCGTCGCCGTCCGCGATCGCGACGCAGTTCGTGCCCTACGCTGCCAGCGCGTAAAGGAGAGAAAGCAATGCAGACGTTGGACCAAGTTCCACGTCCGTCATTGCATGGCTCCTGAAGTAATGGAAGATGTGGACTGTGGATCTCGGCAAATGAAAAGAACGGAGATGACGTTTGTAATGCGCTGTGTAATTGGTGTGCCCGGGGGTTTAATTACTCGATCGATCACTCTTGCCCGGGCATGAGGGTTCCCACAGTGAGGTCATTAGTTTGATGCGGGTTCTGCCTGCGTGTTTGTGTGTGCGGTGGGCGGTAGGCAGTGGGCAGTGGGCAGCGTTGAGGGGTGAATGTCGCCCATTAACCCTGTGTTGCGAGACCCGTGGCGCTCTCACGTCAAGTCGTTCGCGAAGGGCAGCCGCCGTGTCAGCCACCTCGCTTCGTCTGCGCGATGTTGCGGAAACATGCGAGGGCTGCGTCTTCGCATTATGTGCATGAAGCCGCTTGCACGGGCCCCTAGGTAATGCTGAAACAGCTTTAGCACGCCGGTTTCTTACTGGGTCGCTTTGGCCGTGTTAATTTGTTTTGATGGGCTCGGCGCTCGTGAAGGCTGTCTCTTGTGGCATCCATCCGCGCCTCCGAGCTGCTCTCACTGCACCACCACAGAGCACTCTCTTCACCCACTGTCCCTGACATTCACGCGCCCTCGTTGTCGACATCGCCGGCTTGCGCTCGGGTTTGGTGGATTGACTGGCGCACGGCACAATCGCTCGCGCGCCGAGCTTCCCGGCTGCCGCGTGCCCCTGGCCCCAGCAACAATCCTGTTTGACTGGTCGCCCAGCCACCGAGGCCACAGCCAGCACATCGCCTCCACTCCTCCACCACCTAATCACTGCATTCCCCATCGTTACCGAATTTAGCGACCGACATTTACCTGCAGCTCTTCGCTTCGCATCAATTGTGCCTACGCGGCACACCTACACGACAAGACCTTCACACGAGGCATCGCGCCCTCGGCAACCGGGCGTGCTCACCCGCCATGTCGACAGACTATGGCAACTTCGCAGACTTCTGTCGCGACACCGGGAATGTTTGGTCAACGCTACCAGGTACGAATGAAACTCTCCGCTTGTTCTCTTTATCCATTGCGCTATGTACTGACCCGCACCAGTATGCTATGTACGTCGCGACCTCCCTCAAACCCCGCCTAACTCGCGTCATCCACCTTCACTCCGCTAATTGCCCGTCAGCTCTTCGACCCAGCGGCCACGAGAAATGCAACGGGGTGGCCGGGCGGCTGCACTCTGACAGGAATATCACTGGGTGGAGGGAAGCATCTGGCGAATTTGGGTCAGTAATTGGCAAGCGACGTCGCTACCGGGCTGTGTTGACGGGGACCAGGTTCGATATTGCTCTGCGGTCTTGCGATTCTTGCCAGCGCATTCATGATATGGAAGTCTGACCGAAAGAAGGCGGCTGTTGGCAGAAGGTGCGCGGTCCTGTTGCTGCACACATCATCACAAAGTACTCACACTGTGTAGGGAGATCCAATTGTTCCTAATCGGCTACATAATCGTCTCGATCTGCGAGATCTTTACTGTTGGCGGCTTTCCGCTTGACAGCGCGGTGCGACGGGTACGTTGAGTATGTTCCCCACGCCAACTCTAGCTAACAAGCTCGATAGGCCTTTGTCGCCGTCCACCTCGCCGCAATCGTTGCAACCTCTTGGATGCTCATGCTGAACGGATTTGTCGGCTACCAGCTCCTCGACGACGGAACAGCAATGTCGATTGGCCTCATCCTGGTTTCTGCCGCCCTCATCTTTATCGGTACAGGATACATTGCGCTGGATACCGGATTCAGCTGGACAGATTACTGGGACTCCACGCTGTCGGACATCAACAATCGCAGCTACTCGCTTTACACCCTCTACCTGCTCGCGCCTCTGGTCTTCATCGTGGTCTTCTTCCTCCTAGAAAGCTTCTTAGTGCTCCGCATTCTTGGAGAGAGGAAACCCATGAGTACGTATTATGCCCAGAACCTCAATACACCTCCTAATCATTTCCATAGTGTACCTTACTGGCGCTGGCCTCTGCTTCGCGATTGCACAGATCTTCCAATTCGTTGCCAGCGTGCACATATGCAACGGCACAAGTGGTAAGATCAACGGCGGGCTTTTCGAAACCCTCTTTACGCTACTAGCCGTAGCATTGGTCTGGGTATTCTGGTCGAGCATCACGGAAGACGATTGGCCAATGCCCTCTGTGGCCGGTGGATCTGGTGCTTATTCGTGAACAGAGAGGCGACAAAAAGGGATCGAGTCAAAATGACGGTTGGGCTAATGGTTCATGATTTTCTAGCATAGCGATATACCACTTTAGGAGCTTTTTTGTCTGGATGACGGTCATGCTACCATCTAGTTTACGATATAAACATAATGTAGTTGGGACGAAGCAATATCATTTGAGTTTTACGTTCAATAGCCACGCACTACGGAAGGGCAACGCGAGCATTGACGCGTACGAGGCACAAAGTCTTATCACGTGCTCATGCGTTCCGGCGTTCCAAAGTTGTAGATCCTTGCCTATGATTCGTGATGTATCTCGCGGCATCCTCGCTCACCAGTCTTTCCCACATTGTATTATCAGGCTTCGCATCCGTCGCTTTATTTGTGTACGCTCACGTTAAAATTCCCTTTGAATATTTGCATCGTCAAAGCTTGCGACATCATTACCTTAAACTTGCGAAAGCTCGACACTAGTATCGATTTCCCCATTCCGACTTCAGGCAGTAACAGTCCACCAGCGCAAATATCTCACCAGCGCCCAGTCTTCCTAGCATTGTTTCCCGCCGTCTTGAACCGCGCTCGCCCTATATTACCCCATATTCCACTTGAAGTGCGCTCGCTCGTGGCGCCCCTCCGCTACACCAACTCCCGTCATGGCAGACTCAGATTACGAATTCGATGGTGACGACGGCTCCGACGAAGAGTACGTGGGTTCTAGAGACAGCTCGACTTCACGGACGCAAACAGTGGGGAAGAGAAAGGTGCAGCCGAAGGTGACAGAGCGAAAGGCGCATGCTTGGGAACGGAGGGGCAGCACGCCACCAGATGATGAGTTTGAATACATACCGGCCGAGGAAGACGAGGAGGAGGAGGAAACAGCTCCACAGAAGAGTCTGCAACAGATAGAGGAGGAACGGAAACGCAAGAGGTATGTGGACGCGTCGTTGATGGCTTGAGGATTGCGATCATGCCCGTTGGACAATGCTAATGGGGGACTGGTTCAGGTTACGCAAAGACACCAAACCCTTCCAAAGAGGTATCATACGGCATGTTGTTCTAGTTCTCGATCTATCAGAAGCGATGATGGAGAAGGACATGCGGCCAAGTCGATACCATGTCATGATCAAGTTCACGCAGGAATATGTTCGCGAATTCTTCGAGCAGAATCCCATATCGCAAATGAGCGTGCTCGGCATGCATGATGGACTTTGTATAAGAGTTTCGGAATTATCGGGTAACCCGGCGGAGCATATTGCCGCGATACAAGGCCTACGCTATCCGAGAAATCCAGATGACATACCTAAGGAACCAAAAGGGGCGCCCAGTTTGCAGAACGCGTTGGAGTTATCTAGAGCAACACTATACCATACACCGAGCCATGGCACGCGAGAAGTTATCGTCGTCTTTGGGTCTTTACTCTCGCTCGACCCTGGCGATATCCACCAAACAATCAGAGCCTGTGTGCGCGACCGAATACGTGTCAGCGTCATCGGAATGAGCGCGCGACTGAAGATATGTACAGAAATTGTCAGTCGAACGAATGCAGGCGATGAGAGCGAGTACGTCGTTGCGACAGACCAAGAGCTGCTGCGCGAGCTCCTCCTGGCAACCACAATACCCCCAGTCGTCCGCGCAACGAAAGCAACAGCAGCAGAATCAGCCGCCGCACTAATGATGATGGGCTTTCCATCACGCGTAATCGAAGACACCCCAACAATGTGCGCATGCCACGGCATTCTCACGAGAGGCGGATATACCTGCTCAAGATGCAGCGCCAAAGTATGTAGTTTACCCATAACATGTCCCAGCTGCCAACTCACCCTCCTCCTCTCAACACATCTGGCACGAAGCTACCATCACCTCTTCCCTCTCCGCAATTGGGCCGAAGTGAGCTGGCAGCGCGCTCGTGAAAAGGGGAGCAAAGACTGCGTAAGTTGTCTCAGTGCTTTTCCCGAGCCACCGCCTCCAGAGGAACTCGACGGCAATTCCGAAGCAGAGCAACAAAACGACCCATCGACGGCGAGCGGCAAGATTGATGTTCCAGTAGGACAGCGCCAGAGGGACGAGGACGAAGGCGATGAGCAAAAAGCGAGCGAGAGCGCACGATACGAGTGTAGAGTCTGCGAGAGCCACTTTTGCATCGATTGCGATATGTTTTGTCATATGGTGTTGCATAACTGCCCCGGCTGCTTGAGCAGGGTCAACCCGGTCGAGACGCAGAATGGAAATGGGGAGGTGGAGATGACAGGTTAGGCACCTGAGCTTATTCCTCCGTCTTTTTGCATATCATCATAGATGGATTATTGGAGGAGCGCTAGGGGAAGAGATAATACGTCATGTTACTGAAGAATTCATTCCGCCTGAACCCTTATTTAATAGAGCGTGTCAGCGTGTCTGACAGAACGGCGAGACTAACGACTCGTCCTACGTTTTGCGTATCCTCATTACCTTCAAGAGTAGTACTATAGTAGCTGTGGTCGCTTACTTTAATCTTGAAGAGGCTGTGCGACACGCCCGTACCTCATTGACCTCAAGCTGATTTAACATTTACATCCTACGTTAGAACGCTGTACCAGAAGGTTTAATTTGACAACGCGAAGTCTCGTGAGCAGAAGCCGTTCGCGGTTACGCATGAAATTCGGGGCGATCAAATGCCGAAGCTTGACCCCACTACCGCTAACTCCTGCGAACGTGGGGCAACTAACGCGTCACTTATAGCGGCGCGCTTCCTCCGCCCAGTTCTTCGAAGTATGATCGTGAGGCCGACTTCGTTGTTTTGCACACTCTCTCGTCAATCATATCGACAATCAACCCATTCCTGCGTCCGCATATCGCCAGTAGAGAAGTTTCTAAGCAGCAGGGCTTTCAATGTCAGGAGCTTTAATATGGCGGCTTTTGATCGATTGATTAGGTTTGAAGCGGATGATGGGAAGACATATTTTGGGGACCTGGGGAAAGAGGAGGTGCCTACGAGGGAGATTGAGGGGAGGAAGGTGCAGGTGTTAGAGGGCAGTGTGGAGGGTGGGTTTAAAAAGACAGGCGGTGAGGCAACGGTGTCGAAAGTATGTCGGTATTCGTTACAATATGGGTTCGGCTATTCATATGGCCCCGTATTCCTGAGGAAGAGGTTAGCTAATGCTTCGCAGCTACTCTGCCCATTACCAAAAACCAACATTGTCATGTGCGTAGGCCTCAACTACAAACACCACGCCGAAGAAGCCAATCTCCAGATCCCAACGTATCCGACGATATTCACAAAGCCTGCCGATGCGCTCGCCGGACCGCTAGAGACGATACCGATCCATAAGGACTGTCAATCTCAACTCGACTACGAAGGAGAACTTACCGTAGTCGTCGGAAAGGACGCCAAAAACATTACAGCCGCCGAAGCTCCCTCCTACATTCTCGGGTATACTGTCGGCAACGACGTCTCGGCCCGCAGTTTCCAAATTCCCGCGTCCGTGTCTGGCGGCCAGTTCGGGTACGCCAAATCGTTCGATAAGTTTGCACCAATAGGGCCGTGCATCGCAAGTACAGGCGTAATACCCAATCCGCAGAAGTTGAGACTCGAGACTAAGGTGAACGGGAAAGTGAGACAAGAAACGAGCACTGATGATATGATCTGGGAAGTTGGAAAAGTGTTGGAGCATTTGAGTAGGGGGAGTACGTTGAGGGCGGGGACGTGTGTTATGACGGGAACACCGAGTGGAGTGGGAATCTTTATGGAGCCGAAAGGGTTCTTGGGCGATGGAGATGAGGTCGAGATTCATGTTGAGGGGATTGGAAGTTTGATTAATAAGATGAAATTTGAATAGGTTGGGCGTGAGCGTCCGACAAGCGGCATACACATCAGTGAAGCTCTTGGTAGAAGTAATACAAACCCATGATCCTACATTTACATCGCACTGAGTAGCAGCAACGCTAATATGGAACATCTGGTATTAGGCGGAAAGACCACCTTAGACTGACGCGATATCGTTCGACAGTTGCGCTGACAAGGTAATCACAACGGAAGGAAAAAATGCAACCACCATGCTTCGCAATCTCACCGCCGATCTCCAACATCGCGCAGCACATCCATTCATCCATTACTAGTTTCCCTCCAAATCGAAATTATGCGCAAGCAACTTCCGCTATGGGATGCCCTCGTTCTTTATCACTCACTAAGTCGCTCACCAAAATTCCTCTTGAAGCATAGCCAAAGCAATCGCGCACCGACCTAGACGCACAAACCGAACCCGGTAAGGCCAAAAGATTCAGCACGAACAGTGAAACCGAGGACAACCCCAGGGACATTGACGATGACGTACAGCGGGTCAACCGAAACGTCATCTTTATCAAGACTAAAGTCAGTTGAACAGCCGATGAGATTTCAGCTCTAACGTCTGGTTTGTAGAGGGTATACGACAGATTCTGTAAAATAAGGAAGCACCTCAAGAAGCAGTTGAAAGCCTTCGGCTTTGGTTCAAAGGACTCATTGATAGATCACCAATTCGGAAGTTGCAGTTGTTACCGACACGAAGGAAGTGCCGATGTCACCACTTTGTTGGCTAACCAGCTGAATAACAACCCCATCCATGCCGATATCCTCCTTTGTCAAAGACACCCAAAACGATTTGAAGGGTTTTTTACGAACCATTGTCGGACGATAACTGGTTGGTAGTGGGGTACTTGATCGAGAGACTACAGGCTCGCAGCTACATTATCGGTTTCGCCGAGAACGACGGGTTGGACCTGTGAATTAGGATTAAAGGGGAAGACAAGCGAGAGGCACAGTGTTTTGACGACCAGGACGGCGAAGTATCTAAGAATAGTGATGCGCGGCTGTCTAGTGGACGAAGCGCAAGTGAAGACAACTATGGACAAGTCCGTAAATGAGTGGAAAGGTGGAGGAACTACCAAGAATGATGACCTTATGTGTGGCGATTGAGGGCTAGCTAATGTCGCCTTGAGGTTCTGTCTATTTGGATGGAAAAGCCTCTGTGCCTTCTGCTACAGTAGTCATACTAGGAAGCTCGTGAAGTTAACGGTTCGATATTATAGTAAGATGGGTTACCCTTCTTGTTTAGTCTTACGCAAAGATGGCACACCGCTATATGGAATGATAACTCGACAATAGCCGTTGATAAGCTTTATGAGCAGAGATGCGAAGGCGCAAGGGGTGTTTGCGAAGCATAGGAGAACATTGCAGATATAAGGGCAAAGAAAAAAAAGCTACACATCCCACCCTCTACATACACTCGCAAAGCAAAAGTAGATCTTAACGAAACACAGAAAACCCGAAAGACATTGAAAAAGCAAAAAGAAGAGGGATTGCGAGGGCCGAACCGGAGTCGAACCGGTGACTTCGGGAAGACAGTGAGATAACTGCAGTCCTACACTCTACCACTGAGTTACCGGCCCAGGATGGAAATTAATTATGAAGAAATTTTGAATATTTATTACTTATCTATGTATGCGCGGTATCACAAGGAAGGCTCGGCATCAACGGCTACCCCGCGCATCTATTTTTCCCTAAAAAGAGAAAATTTATGGCATTAGGCCTCGGTTGAGCTTTACCTTCAGCCTATCATCATTCTAGTAGCGTCCTGTTACGCTTAGCGAACTTTACAGCCTTCCAATAGGATTCACATGCCACCGCAAGGATAACCATAATTGTTTCCTACTTGACAAATTCTGGAGTGTAAATTTGTGAATTGCTATCCAGGAAGGACAACTTTCTAGCTCATCTCTTTGTCTGCAAAGCTCAAGAACGGTAGCTTGCAGTCTAAGCATTCGCTTCTGAATCTCCATACATTTCCGAACCATTAGATAACTCGGGAGACGGAATGGGGATGGATCACTACCGTATCATGGCACCATGCTATCAACCATTGCAATGATCCGCTCGCAATCATGGCCAAGATAACGTTCACCTCCAAGCTCACAAAGCACTCGCCCCACAACCCCCCTTATTGGCCCATTCCCCTTCCGCACCTTCCCACTCCAGAACCAGTCTGCCGCAACTCACTCCCTCAACTACCGCTTGCACATCCTATTCTAATTTCTCTCCACAAACTAACCTTCTCTCTCTGGCGGGCCCGTACCGTCAACCGCCAACGTCCATCACCGCCACCCGTGATACCGTGGTACTTATCGCAACGGCCGGGCTGGCGCTAAGCAAAGCCTAGAACGAAGAATCATAAGCGGAGCGGGAGGAGGGGAGGGCCTCGAGCGAATTACGAGACGATAAGAGAATTGTTAGCCTGGGATTCGGGCCTGCGTGGTTGATTACGGACCTGGAAGGTTCCTGACGCCCTGGTTTTTGGATGGCCTGATTATAGGTACGCAACCAGATGCGTACGAGCTGTCGTGCTGATGTAAATTTGCAGAAAGACTTGGTGCACAACATGTTTATTGTTGTGGTAATAGCGCGACGGAATACGAGTTGGGATATAAATGATAGGTTTAGCGGTGAGCTTTTGCGTTTTCATCCGTTAATCTTGTCCTTGCGAAGCTCTAATTTTAGGAAGTCGATATGAAGGCCTTAATTGTCGTTGGCGCTCTTGCAGCCGCAGCTTCAGCAGCCGTTGTTGACATTGAAGCAAGATGAGGTGGTCCTCCTGGCTATGATTATGGCGGCAGGCATGGAGACAAATGGAGCAGATTACCGCTTGTGCACTCGGTATGGCTATGTCCTCTACATGTATACTCCACCAATGGCTGACATATTATGTAGAATAAGCTCCAAGGGGTCATCAAGTCCAGCGCACTCAATGGCGCTAACACGCTCGAGAAAGTTCGTGTACTCCACGCCTAGCCGAAACCGATGGATGGGCATCAAGGGTCATAATCACACAACCGACTATATGATTAAAGAGCCCAAGAAATTGGATGGGTAACTACAAGATTGAAACGCAGACGTTTTGGGTCCCGATTCAACTCAATGGAACGGGCTCGCTGCTGCTAGATGGCGAACCTACCGATTCCGGACTGTTTGATTATTCTGCTACTGCATATGTTTCTGCTCCCCTAGTTATTGTCAACAACCTTGGTTGCGTGCCAGTAGGTTCAGTTCTGACGATCAAGTATCCATGCCTCAACTGATGTGTATGCAGGAAGATTACCCTGCTGAACTCTCAGGCAACATAGTTCTTATCAAGGGCAGAGAATGTGACTTCGATAGAATCTCAGCACCAGGGTTGTGCTGGGCGCGCACATCGACTCCGTTTCGAGGGGTCCTGGCATCAATGACGACGGCAGTGGTACTATTGGCATTCTTGAGGCTGCCAAAGCCCTCTCCAAGTTCAAAGTTAACAGTGAACGTACAAGGCTTGTATCTGCTCGAATGTGCCCGGATCTAGTTGAGTACGAGTTGCCTAAGACTGCAGTTGAAGAGAAGTGCATAAGTTGTTAATATGCACCGGGACAGTGATTGGGAATTGCGGCGCTTCCTTTGAGTAGGCCGACATGACGCATCCTGATCAGGTTGAGCGGTCGATGCTTCATGGCAGCTGTTCCAGACGCATAAGCCGCAGTCAAACAAATAATACTAAGGTAAGAAGTTCAGGGGTCCGTCATCCTCTCAAGCAACAGTCGACATTATTGACCCACTTCCCGCAGCGCCTCATTCCGGCCTGCGTCCTTAGCTACAGGCCTCGGCGCGGACCGACAAAAACAGCGTTGGAAAGACCTTGAGTCATACGTTTCTGCTCTGCTGGCGTATACTTGCCAACTCACGCCCGCAAGGTATTGAATATGGCCCCAGCGAACGCCTGTATGTATGCGCTGTCACGGGCAGCGTGCAGCGGCCCCGTGTATGTACGGACCCACCGCACCACTTAACGCAAGGCCGAGGAATTGGAAGGAAAGCCGCAGAGCGTTGAGCTTGAAGGAATGCACCCAGCCCCGAGTCGGGTGTGATATAGGTAGATGCGGCGGAAGTGTACTGAAGAGGAATGATCTGAGATGTATGGGGCGTAACTGCGGTGCTAATGGGGCGGCGGATTGGAGGCGGGGTATGGAGGGGTAATGGCGTGCGATACCGGAGGGCAAGCGTACCTGGTACCTCTCGAATGCAGCTGCGCGGCTTCAGAGCAAGGCCATTCACCACCCGCGATGCTACGAGGAGTCGTCCCCTCCAGTCGCCTTGTCCATCGCCATGTCCATCGCCATGCCCGCGATTGGAAGTGCGGGGGACGCTGGCAGCGATTCTGAAACGCTTCTTTCTATCGATAGCCACGGACCTAAGCCTATGTGCGTTAGCCATCCGCTCACCGCCTGTTGAAACCGGGACTCATCACCATGCATCTGGTCTTGGCCGAGGAGCCCGCAAATGTCACCATGCCTGCAGCACCCCCGGCGCCTCGCCATTGCCCTCGCGAGCAGTTGCTGGGACGGACTGGGGCTGAGTGGGAGAAGACCGAAGTGGAGGGCGCGGCTCTTGCACGAGCATGACAGACGGCTCAGCAAGAGGCGTGCTGCACGGCGTTGTGCGTAGTACTTGGCAGCCTCGGACAGACATGAACGGTGGCTCCTTGCCTCTGCTCCGTCCAGCCCGCCGATCTGCAGCCGTCAACTGGGGAGGAGGGCGCGGGCGCTGGCCCCGAGGCCGTCTCTGCTAGAAATGGTCCAGACGGTGGCAGCGGGAGGGGAGTCGGAGTGCGGTGCCCAAAGTCGGCGGCTGCATATTGCCGGGCAGGGCACAGGCAGAGCCGTGGAGCAGCTTCGTGCGTGTCCGTGGTCGGCTGCGGAGCTGGAGCAGCTTGGGCGGCGACTGAAGAGAGCGATGGGGAGAGAAAGCAGCAAAAGCAGCAACGGCATCTGCCCGATAGGACGCAGTGGGGACGCGGTTGGGACGGGGCCTGCGCTGGAAGCCAGTATGCACAATACCGTCGCGCGGAGAGACTCGACCTAGCTCCAAAAGCGACTGGTGGCTGCAGGTTCTCGGTCGTTTAAAGCACGGCTTCCAGATGTCAGGGTCCTGCTGCTAAACCACGCCGTACGTACCGCGGCCGCACACTGTGCACAGTATCCTCTACACGCCTGGCGAGCTGGCCGCCGACGTTGGACCTCCCTTTCCTTGAGTCTGTCCTTTTGCGTCTCTGCGACAAGTCCGCGCCAAATCCGCGCCGCCACCCGCCCCCCAGCGTTCACACTCGGACCATCCTCTGCCGCGGCCGCTACCACAGTAGATTCCAACGCTCGAGACCAGCAACTTCTCACGGCCGACAGCGACGTCTTTTCCCATTTTGCCCCCACCACAAAGGCCTCCAAGGGCGTGCGCCCGTGTACCATTTACTGTGTGTGTATACCTCTCTTGCGAGCCACCATCGCTCCGTGAGGGGTGGATGCGCCCGCGGCAAGCTCCTTTCCGAGCGCCCTCACCGCCCACCCCACACCCTCAGGCTGCGAAGAATGTACGCGCTGACTGGAAGTCCCACAGTGTATTTCTACCAACATGGCCTTCTCTGCCGGCATTGGAGAGCGCAGCGGCCTCAAGTCGCCCCGCGAAGAGTCGTCGTTCGCTTCCATCGCGAGTCCGCTGCGTGCGGTCGGCACCCCGATGGGATCTTCCTCGAGCGACGCCCGCGGCCAGTTGCACCGCCGATTTACCACCAACAATATTCCCACGCTGAGCACGCCGCTATCGCCAATCGGGCAGCAGCGCAGACAGGCGGCAGAGCCGACCGAATTCACTACAGCGGTACGTAGCACCGTCCATTCTGCCAGGGGCGGGGGTATCTATGCGACTGCTTTGCGAGCATGCATAGCTATTGTGCTCTACTGTCTCAGTTAGCAAGTTGGGATGCACGAGAGCGTAAGCTTGAATTTGCTCCTTCTTGTGATTGTGTGGATGCCCCTATATCCCAGGCACAATACGAGGTGAATCAGGGTTGACTGACAACCCTCCAGACGTATCACAAGCTTCAAGTGGTAAGCAGCCGCAACTCTTCTTCACTTCGACTTTCATATTGTCATATCCGTGGTCACCGCTTGTTCTATTCGGACAATAAGGGAGATTGCAACGGCGCGCTAGCAAGCTCTCTCACCCTGCACGACGACGCCGTATATAAACAAGCTTGCCCTCTCTCCCTCCCTCTCTCTCTTTCTGCCTCTCCCCCTCTCTCTTACATACATACCCCGCACCCCGGTACCAACCGCCTCCAGAGTTTCCCAGCCTATTGATACTACTACCTTTGTACCACTCTGTCTCTTCTGAGATCCGAGGCTTCATCTATTCTCCCGTCATCTCTTTCATCTTAACCAAAAATACGCGCCTTCCGCCCTCTCTCACGTCACCGTGCAGCACGCTTTGCGAATCTAAGGTCCGTGTGACCTGCTGACTGTTTGTTAGCTCGAGAAAAAGAAGCTTGAGTACGAATATCTGAAGGAGCAGCGACGACGTTTTGAAGCTGAGATGGAGCTCATTGATTTGCAGTCTCGTCACGGTGAAGAAGAGATCAAGCGTCTCTCGACCGACATCAAGTACGGCAAGCATAGCCAGCCAACTACCCCGCCCGAGTACAGCAACAGCACCGGTTTCCCGACTTCACTTTCGCGTCCGAACCGCTTCAGCATGTCAAGCATCAATCCTGGAATGACCACTCCCCGTGGCAGCCGCTCCGGCTCTCAAATCACCTCTCCGCCGTCTTCTCAGGGTAACGGCTACCTCCCGTCCAAGTCCATGCCAGGCTCGCGCCGCAACTCCGACGAAGAAGGTGACGACTTCGACAACGACGCCTTTACTCCGCTAAGCCCAGTTACCCGCAGGTAAGTACAGTCCTCCTTCACCTCGACTTTGTATGGCTCTTATGATCTCACCGTGTTGCCGGGTTACACCAACCCACACCACGCGCCCGCCTACATTCCAACACGTCGAACTTTCCCCAAACAGTTGACCACAAATTGACCTCCATAGTCACAATCGCATGTCCATGCCCGTCCTCGGCTCCGGTCGGCCCAACGAAAATAGCAACGGAACGCTCCCGGACTTGGCCTCCGTGCTTGGTTCTATCGACACCACGGGCTACCTTTTCGGTGACGAGGGCAAGGAGCACAACCCTGCTGCTTCCCCCAACCACAAGTCCTACCTCCAGATGAATACCACGGATGACAAGTTCCCAATCTTGGTACGTCGTAGCGCTAATGGAAGTGGCATGGAGCTGTCTGCTTCTTCTGCTGCACTCGACCTTGCTCTTTCACAGTCGCCTGGTCCGGACGGTCAGTCCAACGGTTGGCCAGGCTATCGACATCGTCAAGCTCAACAGTCACTTCCTACTAACACTTTCCGCAAGGGTTCCCAGGTTGATGAGTACGATGTTGCCCAGGCCAATGGAAATGTGGAGACGACTCCTACTAAAAACATGACCGGCAATCGTCGTTCCGTGGAGTTCAGCTTCAGCCCGATGAATGCAGCCTCGAAGCGCTCTAGCTTTCATGCTAGTCCCTCCAGTGGCATGCCCAAGCTGCAGCAGTCCTACTCAACCAACGATGTGCCGACTCTCAAGAACGGTGACGCAGTGAATAGTGCCAACGGTTCCGGTGTTAACACACATGCAGAGCAGCACCTCCAGAACCATAACGTTGCCCTTGGCCGTTTCCCGCAGAACACTCTTAACAACCGCCACAGCCGCGAGCTATCTGCCGGGTTCAAAGAGCAGGAGTATCGACCTATGCAGTCTGGCCTTCATGCAAGCGCAGCTCCCTTCGGTCCGTCCATGACATCAGGTGCGCCAGTCAATGGATCCACCGCCTCTACCATTGGCTCTCCTACTATGTCGCAGTATTCCACTACTACTGCTAGTACTACTGCCCCGTACTACGGCTATGGCATGTCGATGCTGAACAATGCCATGGGCGGCATGTCTTTGGGCGGTCCTCAGCTTGGCTCGCCACCGGGCTACAACCCCAATGGCATGTACTCGGCTGGTGGTGTTCCCCCGTTCTATGGGACTCCGTACGCCCAGTATGGTCCCAACGGTCGCATGCAGGACAGCCAGGCGCGCGTCATTCAGAGCCGTCGCATGCAGAGCGGTATGTCCTACTCTTCTCTCACTGCTTATGTGCTTGCTAACTTTTTAGATGCGAACCGCTTCGTCAACTATGACCTAAAGACGATGCCGGGCCACGAGATATACACGTTGTGCAAGGACCAGCATGGCTGTCGCTTCTTACAGAAGAAGCTTGAGGAGCGCAACGTCGAGTATCTACAGATCATATTCGATGAAACCGCTCCCCACGTTGTTGAGCTCATGACTGGTATGTCCATCTTCTTAATGCGTAACATATGCCTTTTCCTGACCTTATTAGATCCCTTCGGCAATTACCTCTGCCAGAAGTTGCTGGAGTACACCAACGACGAGCAGCGCAACACGCTCGTGCGCAACGCTGCTGGGTCCTTGGTTCAGATTGCTCTCAACCAGCATGGCACCCGCGCTCTCCAGAAGATGATCGAATTCATTTCGACTCCGGATCAAGTGAGTTCTTACCTTCGCCTTTACATTATGCATGTACTGATGCCTTTCTAGATCAAAATGATTATGAACGCGCTGCGTGACCAGGTGGTTGACCTGATTCAAGATTTGAACGGCAACCACGTCATTCAGAAGTGCCTGAACCACCTCAAGGCTGAGGACGCCCAATTCATCTTCGATGCTGTTGGTCTCCATTGCATCACCGTCGGCACCCACCGCCATGGTTGCTGTGTTCTCCAGCGCTGCATTGACCATGCTTCCGGCTTCCAGAAGGTTCAGCTTGTCCGTCAGATCACGGCCAACGCCTTCCACCTTGTGCAAGATCCTTTTGGCAACTACGTCGTGCAGTACATTCTTGATCTCAATGACCCGAGCTTTACGACGCCGTTGTGCATGAGCTTCCAGGGCAAGATTGCTGAGCTGTCCAAGCAGAAGTTCAGCTCCAACGTCATCGAGAAGTGCGTCCGTTGTGCCGACGTCAACACCAAACTCATGATGATTGAGGAGATGATGAACCCGGAGGAGCTAGAGAAGCTTATGCGCGATTCATATGGTAACTACGTCATCCAAACCGCTCTTGAGTTCGCTCCGCCGGACATGTGCCTCCACCTCATTGAGGCCATGCGTCCGATCCTTCCTGGCATCCGCCAGACTCCCTATGGTCGCCGTATTCAGGGCAAGGTCCAGGAGCGTGAATCTCGCCTTGCTGCTTACACCGGTCGCTCAGGTCATGGTTCTCCGCATACGACGCAGTCGCCGGAGACAGCTGCTGCCTTCGTGAGCCAAGTTCCTGGCTCCTCTGGCTACCCTGCCGCTCCGATGTACACTGCCGCCGCCAACTATGGGCCCAACATCGCTTCGCCGCAGCCGCATCGCATGAGCAACCCCCCGCTTCCCAGCCATTTGCAAAACTCTGTACAAAACCAGACCTATCAGCAGTACGGAATGGCCTCAGCCATGTCAGGCAACTTCTTCTAAGCGCTGACGGCACTGGACGACGCTACGATCTAACGACTCACGGCCGCCCTCGCTCACGTATGTTACCTGACACTGCCCTATCAATACACCTTAACCATACCAGTTGTCAATCTCTCGCTGGTGTTGGGTGGCTATTCTTCGAGACGCGATCTCTTTATCTCCTACGACTTGTGCCTACCATGATTTGAGAGCGAGCTCTTGCTCGTCATCTCAGTTACTTCGATCATCGGCTGGCATACCGTCTGTATAGTATTCCTGCGACACCAGCATATCAACGGAGCATGGGGCTATTACTTGGCATCCTACGGGCGCTTACGGCACGGCTTGTGCTACCATGCCATCATCATCCCCTTGCATCCTTTGTACCCTTACTTCCCCAGATTTCTTCATCGATTGCGTCTATCTCTACACATTATCATGATCCATTCTTTCCTTCTATCCCTGTCTTATTTATGACCCCCGAAAAACCTCACATTCAGCAAGGCATCGTTGCATATCACACGAAGGTCTGCGCAAGGGCGGCTTTTTTTTCCTTACTATGCTTCATCATGGCACGTGGCGTCTGTGGTGGACATTATTTTACTTTGATGGAGACAGATATTGCTCTGGCGATGGCTTGAAAACTTGGAGGCTTGTCTCGTCCACGCTTTCGGATTCAAGGCTTTGCCTTTGCCAGATGAAAAGAGTCTCGTTGCTTTTATCTCTTGGCAGCTTCGTTGCGAACCGATAGCACTGCCGTATTGGTGGTTGATAGATGCAGTCCACAGGAATGAATGAACCCGTATTGATATTTGTATGACGAGAAATGTTGTTGCGCCAATGATGATGAGGATGATGATGAAGTCGCATGTGCTTTGTCGTACGCAGGGGTGGGTTGGCCCTTGGTCGAAAGGGACGTTGAGGTGGCGACGCCAAGCATGTCGTTTCATTCATGTGCAACCACCTGCCGGTTTGGAAACGATGATGCAGGCGCATTCACATTCTTCAACCCCCAGTCTCATCACCCACTTTATGCAGGCGCCAATCCGTTCATATAAACTAACCTCCTCCTTACACGCCGTTTCGACCGCTGATCCTGCTTTCGCCGACTGGTAACACATACGTACAAGTACGCCGCCGTTCCACCTACCTACAAACGGAGGGACAATATGCGCTTTGCACTTTACTCTATCATCATTGCGCTTCTCGTGGTTGTCGCCAGGGCTGTCGCTCCCGAACTGCACAGCGTTATCATCAGCTTTCCGAACGAGGCGCCAGATCATTTGTTGCAGAGTGCGAAGGATATGGTGCTGAAGTCCAAGGGAAAGATCACACATGAGTATAGTAAGTTTGCCCATCCCTCTCCATCTTCCTTTCTTGTACGTGCGCAGAGCGTCGCAGACATAGCGTAGAATGGGATGTGGACGGGTGTTGATGATAACGGGGCTAACGAGTGCATCTGCAGACATCATCAAAGGCTTCGCTGCCGACATCGCCAAGAACTCGATCCCGAGCATCCAGGCCCTGAGCACGGAATATCCAGCGCTTATTGAGGGCGATGGGATTGTGACTACGCAGGGGGATAAGAAGGGCAAGGTTGGGATTCATTAGTAGAGAGCAAGAAGAGGGGCGCATGAATGGAGACACCCACTGCGCCTACTGCGATGCAAGCAAGCTCCGAAGCTCTAGGATACTTTGCGGACAGGTGGGTTTTAAGTCAGTCTTTGGATAAGGTACTGGAGTTATGGATAATTGGTATGAGTGGATTCTGGAAGGCGGTTGGAGTGATGGCTGCACGATTCCTCTCATGACATGAATGCTCTTGCATATCAATAGTCCACGACACCTCAAATCGAAAATGCAATCATCACAATCGCAGCTACGATACACCTGTATGTAGGGTCGAATGACGTATATGATGTGAGCGAACCGCATCCGCGACAGCCTCCGTCGGACCCCCGCCAAAGTGGATGAATTGGGCGAACGTGTTCTGAGGACGCGACTCGTTTCAAGCCCGTCTGCACTTTCATGCGCGCAATCTTATGCTTGACGTGCACCACCACGAGCACTGCTCTCTCCGCAGTTGATCTCTATCGAGAATCGTTTGCAGCGACGTGCAGCAACGTGCAACCAGATATACAGCTGCGGAAGTCGTGAAGGAGGTGCTTAGCGCGTGGCTCCACTACCGAGAGCACCGCGTCGAGCATCAACCATCCGCGTCGCCGCCACTTCTCGCCATTATTTCCATGATACAGTCGCACGCTCATGATGCATAGAAGCCACTCGCTCTTTACCCGAATACTGCCACCGAGAATAACACAACGCGCTTGTGGGTCGTGAGCCCCACGATCCCGACATGGACGACTTCAAGCTTGAGCTTCTGAAAGCTCTCCTCGACTGGGTAAGTACGCATCCAGCATCCACATTCGTGTTTGGACAATGGCTCATGATGGCGAGTGATAGGTCAACACATTCGACCTCCCCGGCCGCGTCACAGCATGGAACCAACTCGAAGACGGCCAGATACTCTGGCAGATATTGGCCGACATCGACCCCGACTACTTCAACGAATCCCTCCCTAACTTCGACGATAGCACCGACCGCCGCCGGTCCATTACCGATAGCTGGATACCCAAATGGCAGAACCTCAAGCACATCGAGCGGGCAGTCTCGCAGTACATTAGGGAAGAATGCGAGCAACTGCCCGTGCTTAGCAAGCGCATGATACCAGATCTCAAAACCGGCGCCAGAGACGGCTCGATGATGCTCACGGCGAAGCTGACCATGGCGGTGCTGGTTGCGGCTTGCACTTCGCCGAAGAGCGGCGAGAGGATGCTGGGGGTTATGGAAAAGTTGGGAACTTCAGCGGGCGCTATAGCAAATGGTATACAAGAGCTACAGGCGCTGGATAGACGCATGGCGGAGCTTGGTGTCGACCAGGAGCTTACTGCAGAGCCCAACTTGTCGGGGTATAAGACACCCACACGAGCGGTTTCAGGCGCACAATCAACACTAGGGAGAGATTCGGAGCTAGAGCAAGAAGCGCTATTGTTCGAGTCAAACAAGGATCGGAATACACTCCGGACACAAGTCAACAAGCTAAAAGAGGAGGTGGAGAAGTTCAAAGGTCGAATATCGCAGCTTGAGGAAGAGCTCGTTGAGGCGAGGCTACATCTCGATGACCGGGGGGCAAAAGGCGCATCTTCAGACGAGGTTGAGCGGTTACGGAACGAGTTGACCCGCGAACGACAGTACATTGATAGACTCGAGGGTGACCACGCCAACGCCAAGGACATAATAGAAAGTCTCAAGAAGCGCAACGCTCGTTTTGAGGCCGAACACGAAGGACGGCAGGAGATGAGGGATCAGCTACAGCTTGTCAGGGCTGAGCGTGATGAACTCGAGAAGAAGGCAAAGGCCAACGAGAACCTAAAGAAGAAGATAGAATCCCTGTCCAAAGAGTCCAAGAGTCTTGAGATTGTGCGGCAAGAGCTACAAGAGGCCCGCGAACGCTTGCAGGAGCTAGAAGAGGTTGAAGAAAAGTGCGCTGCGCTCGAGAAAGTGAACAAAGAAAATAGCGCTACATTAGTCAACTGCGAACAGAGCATCTTCGAGGAGAAGTCCAAAAGAGCAAGAGTCGAACATGATAACTTGCTACTTATGAAGGAACTTGAGCAGACGAAGGAGCTGCAGTACAAGGCCGAAGAGGTCAAGCGGGAGCTCGAAGACCGCATGAGAGAACTTGAGGCTCAGGGCCGCGGAGGTAGCCTTGAAGACGAGCTCGCACTAGATACGAGCGTCGATAACATCGAGCCTCCAAGCGCCAAATCAATACCAGAAGGGCGTGTTAGCGCAGATTCAATAGCTCTAGCCCAGCAGGTGGATATCTTGAAGGCAAGACTAAAGTCGATGGAGACGGAGACACTCAAGCAGATGCAGGAAAATCTTGGTCTGAGGTCAGATATGATGGCCAACAAGGACGAGGATAGTCAAAGGTATGTCTCAAAAGGACTTTTTCTGGTTGCTAGTGTCATACTTATGTCTTGCAGACCCTTCCTTGAGCAAAATGAGAAGCTCCAAGCTACAGAGACTGAACTGGAGGAATTCCAGCGGAGATTACGGGAGAAAGATCTTGAGATGGCCGAACTGCGAAACGAGCTCAACAAAAGTAAGCTGATCGAATATATTATGGACATCTTGCTGACCATGGTTGAGAATCCGACGTTGGCGAAGGCGCGAAGAGCGAAGGCCTGCAAGCCGAGCACGACCGTATGCTGGCATTACAACAAAAGACTAACCAGAAGTTAAGAGATCTTGAGATCGCCAATGAAGAGTCTCGAAGCCTTCTTCTCCGCGCCTTGCTCGAGAAGGACAACCTCAGCCCAGAACTGCTACAGATCAAGAGAGAAGAGACATTACGCCAGATACGAGAACAGATACAAGGCGTTATCGCGACACCCTCAGAAGCACAGCCGAAGGTGCTAGAAGTTACGTCTTCTGAGATTGCAGAAACGGTTTTGAAATCACAAGCGGCGCTCGATATGGTGAAGAAAGTAAGCAACCAGCAATTTCATTCAGATCCTGGACCCTCTTCGGCACGCAAGAACAGCGCTGCTATGAAGTACGGACCCGCGTCCGCAGGGCCTTCAGGTTCACAGTTGGAGGTCTCCGAGTCTGCAGCAACGCTCGTGTCATCGCCATACAAGGGCAAGAACAAGCTGAAAGCGCACGACAAGTCGATGTCTGAGGTATCCGCTTCAACAACCAGCACAAGGAAGATGACCTGGGGAAATAAGCTTGCAAGCCTCATGTCGCCGTCAAAGAGCTCACTACTTGCGACTGCCAATAAGGTCGAGCAACCGGTCCCTGGTTTGGCAAGTTTGTCCTGTGCATGGCGTTGTCGAAGAGTATATCTATCAGCATGATTTGACTGCGTCGTTTCCTTTCCTTGTCAAAATACCTCTTACTGTTTCGTTTTGGTCGGCTACTAGTCCATACGCAGAACAAGTTTCTGACCACGTACGCAGGACCTCCAGGATCTAAAGGACTCCAACGACGATCTCCGCGAAGTGCTTGAAAAGACGAAGAAAGAGAGCGCGGAGAAGGGTTCGGTAGGTTTAATCAACCATGCAGATTGATGGGTTCAAATCGTTAACACGCAACAGGCCGAACTACAGCAAGAAATCGACACTCTACGCCGAGAGAACAGGCTCATCACGTCGGCATGGTACGACATGACAAGCCGATTACAAAGCAACACGGTGATATTGCAGCGCAAGAGCGAGGCACCGCGGAGTTGGTTAGGCAAACAGAGGGCTGCTGTGGGAAATGGAAGTTTGGTAAGCATATCCCATCCTGTCCTCTCACCCTAAACCTCTATCTAACAGAATAATAGGTCCGGAAGTAGTATTCAAGCACAAATCTTCATCATACGATCTTCCTTTCAACCTCTTTGCCTCACTCTTCTCTTCAGTTGGCATTGGGTCTCCACCGAGTTTGCGCAGCTATGTTGTTTGAACGTACCAGTCAAGTCCGACTTAGTGGACTGGCTCTTTTTAGGCTGCATTCAACATACACATATGAGGCACTGCTGTACAAGATTTTCTTTACCCGTTATTATACCCTTCCTCCTTGGTTTGCATGCGGCGAGGCGTTCATAAACAGAAAGATGCGAGAGAGGGTGGGGGAAACGGAGAGGGGAAATAGAAAGGTCTTGATCAATGTTTGTATAGGGTTGAACCAACGCTGCGATTAGGAAGGAGATCTCAACCTGCTGTCTGTATTCTGTAGTTGTAGTTTGCTGCCACTCCTAACCACCCCATCAAACAGCTAAATTAAAAACGGAATTAGTTCTCCCTTCCGATACTACCACCTGTCAAGGCCACGAGACGAAAGAAGTGCAGCTTCAAGGTTTTTCATGCCCTTAGAAGGAAAGGGAGAAACGAGAATACAGACTTGGAGGTAGTGATGGGTGCATTGGTCGTGGGTTGTAGGTAGGAGGAGGCCAAGGGTGACAGCCCGAGTAGATATAAAAGGTTGGGCACTACATAGAATGCCCAGGGCGTGTTCAGGACTGTGTATAAACAACTGTTTACTCGCTACCGTTGTTCTCCGGTTCTGGCTCACCTAACTCGTGTTTCATGCAGTACACAAAAGACATACTGCGAAGGAGGGTAAATGCGCATAGCACGGACAGAAAGCGTTCCGTTCAGTACACAGGGTATAAACAGATACGTGGGAAAACAGCGCGTTCTAGTGCTTGGGAACGGGGGATGCGCATGGAAGCAACTTGTCAGAGAAGTATGGATAGTACAATCTAGACTCGGGTAACAAAAGGCCGAAAGTATTGAGTGCACAAGGCACTAGCGAAGTTAAAAGCATTCTACATTCTCTCTTCGTACAATCATTGGACCGGGATATCAATGGAATGCCATTTCATAGTTTTCTCTCCCCTACAAAGATCACCTATGCCGCGCCAAGCTATCTACATCCCAATCTGGACGAGCTGGTCGCCTCCTCCAGGTCCGTGGAGAGGGTATCATACCATTGGCAGATAACCAGAGAGGGGACGGAACTCTCAGATGAGTATTGAAGCCGAAGGAAGCAGCCAAGGGGTGTGTGATTGTATGACGGAAATGATCGTGAACAGTTGCTTCCTTTTCAGATGACAATCGTGAGTTGGAAGGGTGGACGCTGAAGGACCCCTGGAGGTGAGCAACGAGAGAGGTATGGTAGGCCCAATCACTGATCCTCTGGCTCCTCTGGCTGGTCGAAAAGGAAGTTTGCGGCCAACTCCTCATTCTTGTCGCACGCAAAGTAAGCCTGAATGACAAGATCGCGCTCGAACCCAAGACGGCATAGACGCTCAATAGCCTCGCGCTCCTCCTCTGTAACACTGATAGCCTGTGCACCTGGCGGCAACGGGGCGTCCTCGTCAGCGTCCTCCGCGAGCAGTTGCAGGAATTGATCAGGGTGGTTGGCGATCAACTGGGCCAGATGAGGGTTGCCAGCACCAACTTGTTGCAGGATAGGCTCGAGCATCTGCGGCTGCTGTTGTACCACCTGTCGCAGCTGCTGGAATTGCGGGTTGTTACGCAAGAAATCCAGACTATTGCTACCGAGCGCGCCGCCAGCTCCAGCTGCACCACCAGTGGGTCCTGAGCGTGCACCACCCGCGCCGCCACGGTTGCCTTGGCCAGCTTGAGCAGCCGCCTCGAACAGATTAATGGGCTCGTCACCGCCAGTAGGAGCAGTAGCGGTTGCACCGGTATTGCCACCAGTAGTAGGCGGAGGAGAGGCAGGTGCCCGCGCTTGGCTAGCCGGGGCCTGTTGCTCCTGGAGTGCGCTCTCTGGAATACCCTGCGCCGCACATTAGCATGTTATCGCATTGGTGCATTATGGCATGTCTCACCGTCAAGAGATACTCCACCGCACGGTCTGGGTTGAAGAATGCAGCGCGCATAGCTCGGTCAATCTCGGCCCGTGGGAAACCCATGCTCTCCATATTGGCAATAGCAGAGTCGCGCTCGCTGCCCATAGTCAAGGCCGACGGATCATCGAAGCGTCGCGGGTCAGAGCCCTGTTGGGCGGAGGCAGGTGAAGGTGTACCCGGGGCAATCTGGGTAGCTGACGACGGCGCGGGGGCAGCAGGAGCGGCGGGAGTCTGCGCTGGGGCAGGAGCCGGTGTTGAAGGGGCAGCTCTACTTGATGAGGCAGCGGTCGTCTTTGGCTATGGAGACTGTTAGCGAGCGCATTTTCCGGTGGCAAACGGTAGCACGAACCCTGGATACCATGCACACGATGAAGCCCTTCTCCTCTATGCTGTAAGATTCGATCGTGTTTGCATCTTGTAGGATCTTGCCTATTTCGCCGGTTAGTGCCTGCGGTTACGAGTGTCTCAGAGCTTCGAGGAGCCGAAGGCAGACGTACCAGAGTAGATCAGCTTCTGCTGGGCGACTTCCCAGCCTTTATCCGCATGAATCTTGCTCTTGAGGTCGCCGACCTGCCATCGACGTTAGCTACCCATTCTGCGCCAAACCCGAGGATGTAGAAGCTTCGCATACCGTCTCCGATGGCTCGGCTTCGATGACGAACTTGTTCTGTTTCAGGTCCTGGAGCCGAGTAAGCTATTTGCTGAAGCCAAGACAGCATCATTAGCATACCTTGAATGTGATCTTCATCTTGTCGATGGTCGCGAAGGGTTACTGTGGAGGCAAGGTTGAGGTCAGTGGCTACTGAGTTGCAAAAGGTGGGGGTGTCGAGTGAGCGGCCTCTGCCTGGGGGAGGTTGTTTTATATGGCGTGGGCGGTGGACTGGCACCCAGGCTCGAATTGCAGTATTTCAAGGCTGCAGCGTTTGCTCGTGAAGAGCGGGCGAAGGTGATGGAACTCAGATATCGCCCGAGGCACCATTCCTTACGTACTCTGACCCACTGGCTCATGGCTGCGGGACAGCTAAGCCAAGCCGGAGCCGGCGGAAAGTATCACCGGAGGCGGCACGCTGTGGCGGTGGCGGTGCATCACGTGCAACGGTTGCGCCAGGCATCCCCGTCACAGCCTCCGTCGTCGACAACACCAGTGTCGCATCGTTGGCCGTCGCCCGCAACGCCGCTTTCGTTCCCTGTTTGTTTCCTGCCAGTGTCATGGGTGGCAACCGGCCCTCCACGAGACGCGAGGGGCGTTGTTTCGACTGTCGCTCATGGCATCTCCGACAGTGGCTGCAGCGCTGTACAACGGTTGCCAATTAATCCAGGTGGTACCACGCGCGAGCACTGCAGGCAATACACTATCGATACCGATCCGACCTCCGTCGTATCGCGCTGTCAGAAGCGCTGTGTTGGAGTGCCGCCCTCGGTTGTCAGCGAGCTCACGCTCCCGGCTCGAAGCTGTTATTTGTTTGTGTGCAAAAGCAACCCCAAACAACGCGTGGGAAATGAAGGGCCACCACGCTAACCGTAACACCTGTGAAGCGTCTAGCATGACGGGCAGACCCTGGGTTTGCTCGTAGTCAAACCATCTTTGCCTAGTCGGCCCTTCAGCCCACGGCCAGCATTGGTTGCCTCCCTCCCCGTTGTACCGAGCATCTGTTGGCCTTTGTCTTTTCGTCGCGCAGTCTTCTTCTCGAAACCGGCGGGAGGGCGCAGTACTCGAGCAATTGGCCCAGCTTCGAGCCACTCATCGCCTCATGCGGCGCCAATGTTTCTGTGTGCCTCGGACAGGTCGTGTAGCCCTTCGGTTTCCCATCTCACTTCGGAGAAGCCAGTCACTCATCTAGGATCTGGCCTTGCGCCATCCTTGTCAAAACGCGTGCTGCACGACGTAGCCCACAAAACAATAATCAGCTCTCCGCTCTCTTCTAAATTTAAAATTTAGGATCCCCACAGCATATGCAGCGTTCTGCTCTGTCTCTCCTTCACCACTCGCTCTTTTATTCCCGCCCATCATTCGTTTCCATCGCTCTGTGCGCCTGTCGCTTTCTCTTGATCTTCCTCTTCTACCAAAACCGGCGACCGGGTCCTGGTCACAACCACATCAGCCGGCCACCGCCACACCTCCAAGCACGTCAGCCTACCGGATTCGGCCTCCGCGTCGCCCTCGTCCGCCGAGCTATAGTACTACACGTAAACATCTCATCTCGTTTTCTCACGCGTTCAGTCTCGTCCGTGTCCGTTGCTGGGCGATCTGCGACCCACCGCGCAGGAGTTGATACTTCCTCTTCAGCCGCATGGCTTTCAAGATCCTATAACCCACTGTTATGGTCCAGTCTTGAATCTCCCGCCACAAATCACCCCAGGGGGGCAACTACCCGCCTGTAGTGCCGAACATCCATAGCCGTCGCGTTGGATTTCGCAATTGGCCCCAGACATTGTCTTGCACGATCTGTGCCCACGACCTCGAGAACGGATCGCGCCAGCTTGAATCCCCGTTCATAGCAGCCTGTGTCCCACCAGAGTTCCGAGGCGCTCGAGTTCTTCTGCTGCTCAAGAGTCAAGCCAATTGCTCTTCAAGCAATATGTTTCTGTCTCGCCGATGCTACCTCTTACTTCTTGGAGTAGCGACATGGTCCACTACCGCCGCGAACTCCACTCTGGACATTCTCGGCGCCACTTCGTTATCGGTCGCACATGTTTCTTTTGCCGGATTGGCAATTACTGCGAGCGTTCTGGATATCGTTGCGCTGGGCTCAGTAACGATATTCTCGATACAACATGCATGGACAAGAGAAGGCATCACCAATCACTCGCGAGGACGAAGGATACTTGCAACCAGCTGTATCGTACTCTCGGCCAGTGCTATGATCGTATCGTTGGCATCGATTGCCACCATTAAGGCGAGGCTGGAAGAGATATCTCTAGCGCGGTCGAGCGCACCCGTTAGCAACTGGAGCAACCACCTCGCTGGTCAATTAGTTACCTGGGTAATGGCTTGCCTGAGCCAGATCACACTGTTCTCCTCCCCTCTTTGGAGTCAATCCAAGCAGGAAGTGCGAACAGTTGCCGTCTCTGGGCCGAGGGATTCAGTCATGTCTGAAATACGACACTCGAACGCGACCACGGATCTTCACATGCTTCAACCGGCACAGCCTAGCTCACCACTCGCGGCTCTTCCCTCGCCTACATTCTCATCACGCTCTTCCAATTCACTCAAGTCATGGAGAGTTTCCTTGCAATACGCTGTCCGACCCGTCACGTCTCGGACCAAGCTCATCAAACAGCCATCCTTTACTCGTGATGCGCAGAGCGTCTACTCGACAGACGGTCACTCCATTGAGAACGCATCCCATCCCGACGGGATTGATTCTTGGGAGGTAGACCCTTCAACCCGAGATGCACTCGTTCAACTGGCGTCGGAGGCGGTATCCGCATCTGCATCTGCATCCGCATCCACATCCGCATCCGCATTCGTCTCGACACCAACATCAGCACCATCAAGGGGAACTGCCCTTGAACCCATCCCGGGTAGCCGTCCAGCATCGCCTGCTCGCGCATTGGACGGCCCGTTTACTTCATCTGACAATGACGACAGTGGGTTGGTGCTTCCACCCAAAATGGTACGTTAAAAGTGTAACCCCAACATCTTTGAATTCGCGACTGTAGATCAAAGCACTCAAAGCTTTTCACATGTAATTTTGCAGCAGCATAAGGATGTCAGCCTCTACCAATTGAAGCCATGCTGATTCAATTTTTAGATACCAGATACATCACGCCCACCAAGCCCCGCTGTCAGCGAAGCCCACATTCACCCTCTCTTCCGGACAGAAAGTCCCACGCCTCCTCCGGCCGCAACTCCAGGAACGAGCATCGTCGCCAGCCCACTTGCAACGCAAATGATCACTTGTCCACCTCGGCCCTACAGTCGGATGCGATCAAACAGCAGCCGAGCTGCGAGTCCAAGCCCTCTCCACCGCGCCATCAGCCCGCAAGGTAGCTCGTCACGGAGTCCCTCACCACCGAGCAGGGAAATGACGCCGCCAATTCCGGATTTTGTATTGAATTCTTCGCCGAGGAGTAGTACGTCGCAAAGTAGACGCAAAGTCAATTTACAAGTGGAAACAGGCTGGTAAACGCACCGGGACGTTGTATAGTCAGGCCGGAAGCCTTCGATCCGACATGTACTAGCGCGCCAGCAAGGCTGCTGATGCATGTGCCAATGGCATGCTCGGAGCATAGCATCCATTACGGACGTTAATGTGTCGGGGACGTAATGTGTAACGCTTTCTTCCACGCGATATGAAACTTACAACTCTTTTTCCGTCTCATCCAACGAGCAAGCTCACCCAGTGCCTCTGAAGGCGTTTCTTTTCTGTTCAGTCCCTCATGAGGGCAACTTTCCTTTATCTTCATCTCACACTGGTTCGAGGACCTTGTTTGTTGAGCGTTCTGGCTGGCGTTTTCGGCTACATTTTCGGCGTAGGCTATTAGACAAAAAGATGGGCCAATCTTACCGAAAACCTAGTAGTCCCTGGTCGTAATAGTAGTTACTTATTTTTGTTGTTGCCAACCGCTACTGACGGTAGCGGGATATATCTTGGGGTGGGGAGGATGGATATGCATGCGGTTGGAGATGGATCTGAGAGTCGATGCGATAGGTATACAGATGATGCTAGCAATTCACATTGAATATTCAGAATTATCTTTCTACAATGCATACAAGAGTGAAATATGCGGGGTAAGAAGTCGGCAAAACTGATATAGAGAGGGATTTCAATCTCATACTAGAAGCAGCACTATCTCACAGTTGCGATGCAGTTCGTACCCTGAGTTAGGTGTTGCAGATGTTGACGTTGGACTACTCTAGGCTACTCTAACGGTACCTCACAGTGGCACGTAAGTTATCTTCGGGATGGTTACAAATTCGTGCTGCAGGTGCTGAATTAAGCGTGGCGCCAGGGGAGCTGATCCACCGCTGACGTGCATGAGCGGGTGGCCAATGGGAGCATTTGGAAAAGTGTGACGTGGAGGAACCGGACATTGAGGGTTTACAGCTTGAGGCTGAGGGGAAGTCGTGTGAAAAAGCTCGTCGAAGTATCGCTGAATGCTTTGAACAGTGAGAGGAGCTAAAGATGGAATTTTATCCTGGAGATGGCGATCTTCTATCTGCGGTGCACTGCAAAAGAGCCCGCGGGTGGGTTCAGCGACTGGGGCGGCTTTCTACACCACCGGTTTAATCAATCTCCTTTGATGCCTTCAAATTGATCATGTTTGACAATCCGCCGTGTATGTTGTCCGAAAGCGCAAAGACGACACGGGAAGTTCCGGGACCATTTAATGTCACGGCTAATGACGTTTGCCTCTGAAACTAGGGATATCATGCGACACGAGACCTGAGATGAATACCAAGAGGTGGAGGATGACTTTGACTAGAAGAGGACGTCCTGCAATGGACATCATCGGTAGAATCACGAAGAATCACGAAACATGGAAGGCCGAGAGGCGATGCATATGGCATTGCCCCGTTGGGTAAGCTTGCTGGGCGCGGCCGCCTGCAGCTCCAGGGTTTGCAGTCCATCACGAGGCGGCTGTCGCTGCCCGCGTGCGGTTAGCTGTCGCATATTCGTAGATCAAACACAAGAACTTGAGGTCGCAAGCCTCAACTCATTCTATCAGCAATAGCTTTCTATTGTGCCCATTGAACACGGCGCTTTGCACGGAGTGTGAGTAAGATGGTGGCGCTAAACCCGGGGGTCGCTAACCGGATCAGGAACAGGTCCCTGTCAAACTCTCACGCTGAAGTGCTTCCATTTGCGACCAAAACCTCAACCTCCACCCCTCCGGTGACCGTTAAACCCTTGGGCACACTTGCTACCTCCCTCTTCTTTTGCTCGCATTAGCGTGTTCCGGCGACAGGTATTGCCGTCTCCTCTATCCGCATCCACGCCACGTCGAGCATTTTCTTTTGCAGGGTTGCTTTCCCTATTCCTCCTTCTCAAGTTAACCTACCCTTAAGACGAACCGCAATCTCTGTGCTTGGTTCTCCATTCTTTGGAGAATGAGTCTCTGATATTGTGACCATCCTTTCCGCATCACTGCCCTCCTCAGTCAATCCAAGGGCTGCGGAGCCTTGAGTACGGTAAGTAACCTCCACGTTCACCACGTCACTTCTGCACGCCTCCAGCCCTATGTCCAGGATGCTTGCATTCTATGCCACGAACTCGCATTTCCCAGCGCTTGAATTGCGCACTTGATTGCACAAGGAAGCTGACCACGCGGGCTGGCTTGCAGGTCTTGCGCTTCACCAACGCTCCGCGGTGAAGCATTTCCAAACCACTACAGCAAACCATTGGCCCTTGTGGGTATTCAGCTCTATTGTAAGTTTCACGCGATGGCTGCGAAAGCCGCCGGGTTCGTGTATAAGATGTGGTCACTGGATAACGGCTAACTGGTTGCTTGTTCCCAAGTACAGGTGTTACCACAATGCCGCCAAAGCGCAAGAATAAAGCAACAAAGGCGCCGACGACCACGCCGCTCAAGGCCGCGCCTGGTACGTCTGCCCCGTCCACTCCATCCCTCTCCATCCCTCCGGCATCTTGAGTCTCGCGCATGCTAATGCCAAGTAGCCGCAGCCGCTAGTTCCGGCTCCCAGGCCATGCAGGCTAAGCGAAGGAATAGTCTTCCAGGAGGGAAGTCGCGACTTGCACCATCAACACCTCTCCACATGACAACCCGTCGTGCTGCAAAGACAGCATCAAATCACAACAGTTCGGGTGCGCCATCAATCGCGAGCTCAAGCAGTCGCCGCAGCTCGCTGAATGACATTGCGCATTTCGAAGACGCCCATTCAGAGCTCGAGGATGAGCGTCCAGCCAAGCGCTCCCGACTTTCGACCGATTCTGGTTCGCCCCGACTTTCAGCGGGCTCGTTCGCAGATCAGAATACGGTGAATGGAAACCAGACGCCAGACTTGCAAAAAACGGCATCTCGCTCAGCATCGAATGGCTCAAAGGCGTCAAGCAGAAAGAGGCGCGCATCGGATGATTCCACCCAGTCCAGCAAAACAGTCAACGCCCGCGCGAATGGTGTTCTTGCTCGGACCCAAAGCGACATTTCCGAACAACAACCGCGCCGAAAGAAGCGCAGGACAACACAGACCCCGACTGAATCTCAAGACCAGCCACCGGAACTAACAGATGCCTCAACTGCGCCCAACTCGCCTGAGCCTGAGCATATCGCTGGAGTCGAAAGCAGCCAAAATCTGCTCCATGTCCTTCCGACCAATGGCGATGCCCCTGCTAAACTGGGCCGGCGACTGCCTGGCCGGCGACGCGCACCGCATCCGGACGTCAATGTTGAAACAGATTTGCGACGGCAGCTGAACTTGAAGATGAACTATCGCAGCCTTGCTAAACTCCAGAAAAACATCTTGGAAGAGCTGTCCAATCGCGCCACCAACAATCTGGAGAAAAACCCTGACTATTACAAGCAATGCCCTGAGTACAAACCGCTCATGGCAGCCCTTGATCAGCACAGGGACAGTCGGCTGTCCCAGGTCAATGCCTTACGCACAAACAAGCTTGACCAACTTGAGCGTGTTCGCATAGCCACAGAACATATTGAGAAACAAAAGTATATCGTATGTATTCCACCTACATAATGTTGAATATTCGGAGCTGACCAAAACAGCAACGCTTCAAAGACCTTCAAGAAGATTTACTCCTGCAATGCTTCTACCGCATGAAGCAGATCGAGAGGGAGATGAAGGGTGTTGATGGGGCCGCTACTGAGGATGAGGTGAGTTTTGTACGTGTTCAGCATAGCAAAGTCACATTCTAACATCTTGTAGGACCATATTATCGCGCCAACACGTGTTGACTTTCCCACAGTAGTAGAGGATGATCGCCTTGGCTCGAAGTTCGCTTCTCGCAGCCGTGCGTATGTGGAAACTGAACGCTTGCTGGACGAAGATATTCTTCGCAAGCGTTTCGACCAAGAGCGGAAGACTTTTGTTGCCAACAATGAAGACGCAGACGACTCCCTTGAGGATATTCCAGGTGGATTTGCGACCTTCGCCGGCCCGGATCGAACAGAAGCCATCGCACACTGGAATTTTATGAGACTGGTCGACGCCGCCACGGACGTTGAGAGCACACCTCAACTATCGAAAGTCATACCTAACGAGCAGGCCGATGCTTTGTTTCTGCTTGCGTCTCTGTCGGCCAGTATACCTCAAGGAGCCCCCTCGCAGGATGAGCAGCACCAACATGAGATGGCAGCTCCTCCAAACGAGCTTCAACGAGCTCCATCACCGGTTGAGCCACTTCCCGCCACATCAACGATTATGGCTTCAGAGCCCGACAAAGTTTATGTCGAGCCCTCGTACGACCAACATACACACGAACAGAGCGCTCCACAGCCAGAGACGAACGGCGTGCATCCTTCAAAAGAACCGGAGCCACTGAAAAATGAGACTCCAGCACGATCTACGCATCGAATCATGGACATGCTAAATGACGATGGAGATGTTCCAGTCTCAAAATTGCGAGAGTCGCAGGTACCTGCTCGTGAGCAGACTCCCGCTGCTGCACCCACCCGTCGAGTAAGCGTTAATCATGGTGCTACACCAACTAGAAGCGGCCTACCGGGACTGGACACGATTGTTCACCGACAAGGGCCACCGCCTGACCGAAGCTCCTCTGGTGTTCACTCAATATCACTACCTCCACCTGGCGATGCTCCACCGTCATCACCGTCGACCAACCGATATGGACCAGAATGGACCCCGAGGATGTCGGGCTACTCGACAGGTCTGAGCGAGGAATCGTTACGCAGAAGAGATCCGCTTAATGCCATCCGCGCAATGCTCGACGCAAAGGCTCTTGCTGAAGGAAGAGTTCCGCCTAGTATGCGGCCAGATAATCCCGAGAACATACGCAAGGCCGTCGCAGAGCGCGAGCGAGCTCAGAGGGCTGCACCACTTCTTTCGCGACCTTTCAGTCCCTCAGGGGCACACGACAAACAAGATGCTATAAGCAAAGACATAAGACACCCTTCGCTTGGCGGCTATACCCCCTCACCCTCAGCTCCACCCCTGTCGTACAACCAGTCACCTACCACTGCACCCGCACATCCACCTCCTCGTCATGGCTCCCAAGATGCAGCATCATCGCAGTGGGGGCGCGCTAGAAGCCTCAGTGGATCGCAAGCACCACAGTCCTATGCGAACAGCCCCCCCCAGCCTTACCAGCCAGAACCAAACAGGACGAGTACTAACCCACCTCCTCACCAGAGCCCATACTTAACGACGAGCGCTCCACAACTCCCATCGTTGAGTTCATCACTCCCACCAAAGCCTTCAGGTCAATCACCTAGCGGCCCTATCAACTTCCGTTTTGCTCATTACGACCCTGCTCCCCCGAGGCCAGCCTACCCTCCAACATCATATCCTCCTCCTTACGGGCCTCCACCGCCGCAGCACTATGGTGGCCCAACATCGTACAGCGGGCCGCCTTCTTACCATTCAGGCTATGTCCCACCGCCAGGAAGCTTCCAAGCTCCCCCACCACCAACATCAGCAATGTCTCCTTACCCACCGCTTAAGATTCACCAATACGGGGGACAGCCTATACTCCCGGCTAATATGGCTCCTCCACCTCCACACTCACAACCACCGATGTCGTTCATGTCCCAGCCTCAGCCTCCACCATCCACGGGTTACTCGCCGTCACAGCGGAATTTAATCCCTCCTCGCCAACCTCCGTATGAGCCCGGGTCTAGTGCGCTACGCGATGCACAGGGTGACCGCTCTTTGGAGTCGCAGGGTCGTCAGCGGAGACAATATAGGGCGTACCATACGCCTGGTACACAATTCCGCTCCTATCAAGGTCCGGATACCGGACGTCGCCGCGGAGGTTAGATGCCCGCCTTGCCATTTCCCCTTACCTTCGGGTATTTTCCATCCCATGTAGCTTTTTTGGTCTTCCTGTATTCCTTCCCCTTTCAAACATACGTCCACGCAAGGAGGACGGTCGGCTCGGACTCGGCGCATGGGGTACAGCGCACTGAGTCCCTTGATCATGGCGTTTGCATAGCATGGATGCTTTGATTTATTACCTGTTCTTGTAATTTTTGCGCGTTTTGTCTAGCTTGATACCACGGGTGGCCCATATGGGACGGTTCTCCTGTAGTATATATATATCCAGCGCGAGGAATAAGAGTTGTATATTACTTGCATTTCGAACGCCCTCCGTTCCATAGTTTATTTGTATCTGTGAAGTTGTAGCGTGAAGACGAGAAAAGTACAAGACAGGTCGATTCATTAGAGTTGTGTTCCATGGCAAGTTCTTCTCTGTTTGCAGAGTCAGTTGTACTTTGCGTGAAGATCAACACGGCTTCGGGCGCATCGTATATTGAAGCACGTCAAAATGTTTGTTCCGCGTGTTTAAAAATGCATGCCATAACTATCATCTTTGGGGTATCAATTCACCACTAACACAAGCCTGCATGAGCACTTCGGCAGGCTGTTTTTCTACCTCTAACTCCTACCATCAAGCTTTCTTTCTTCTCTTCGGTGTAGGCGTCCACACCTTTCCCAATCCAGTCCTACTTCCTTGCCCAAATCCACCTCTCACTTCTCCCTTGGGCGTCCCACCCCCAACGTTCTTGAACAGCCTCTGCGCTGCTGGGGTTAGATTTCCCACAGCCTTTCTTCCAGGCGTCATAGCCTCACTAACTGCAGTCTGCAGCCTCTGTGCCGGGGTGGGCGCGCTCAAAAACCGCGGCGTCTCGGACGTAAATATCCCCAAACCTTTTCCGAGAACAGTTTGAGAGTGTGAGGCGGTGGCCTTCTTTGAAGCTATCCGTTCAACCATTTTATGATGCAACTTTTCACGCCGTTGCGAGTCAGGCATCGTGAAGGGTGTAGCCGTACTCCCTTTCGCACCGAACTTCTCAAGGAGATCCGTCGGTGCTTCCGAGTCAGAGGATGGCGAGGGAGGTCGGGCGTCGACGAAAGCGTAGCCGTTGACACGCGGGGTTTCGGAGCCTGTATAGCCTCCTTCGCTGGGGGTAAGGCGTGGACGGCCGGCGATGGCATCGCGGACTGCCGATAGTGTGGGGCTGGGCGGTCGTTGTGGTTCGGTTTCTGGGATAGGAAGGCGCGTGTTGGCGTGTAGAACGCGCTTCGGTGGGGCGAGGGAGGTGAATTCTGCGGTTTGTGCGCGGGTCGGAGCCCAGTCTTCTATGCTCTCGGGGGCGAACATGAGAGTGTTGAAAGCGGAGTGCTTATGAGTGTTTGGCGCGGCAGGTCTATCATCGAGATCCTGCGACGGACGCAGTATAACACTCGAAGAATCGGACTTGCGGGCTTCGATGACTTTCTGTTGCGCTACGCGCTGCTTGCTCGCGTACCGGTTTCCTTCTCGTAGCCAGGCGGTTTTCTCGAATTTCGCTCTGTTCTGTCGGTCAAGGATCCGGGCGAAGCTTTCTTGGTCTTCAGAGGTGTATTTCGCTTGAAAAGCACCTAAGCTCATATCCAGATCCGCTTTATCCAGCCTCCCAAGCTCCTTGTCAGCATCTTCCTCTGCAACTCCTACATCCGTCCGTGGCGTATCCGCACCCCATACACTCGGCGTTCTCCCTCCATCCCCACTTTCAAATCTCGTTCCCCGCGCTCTAGCGGCTGGCCGCCCAGGCACAGGGGTCATGACGTCCGTCAATTTCCTCCCTGCCTCTCTAATCCACCGGTTGTCCTTACTTTCCAGCGCATTCAAATAATCGCGCTGAGCATCTGTCTCAGCAAGTCCTGGGAAGAAGTCGCGGCGAATAATATGGGAGACGGCTGAGGTGTAGGTATCCTCATCGAGGACCACGGAAGGTCGCTTTATTCGTTTCGGTGCGGGTGGGGGTGCCATGAGGGCGGTCGCAGCGGAGCGCTTCGTGAGCGCTGTGGGGTTTTCCGACGACATGTTGGGTCGGAGTGCAGTGGGAGTAGAGTTTTTCGAAAGAGAGTGTATATTGACGGGGGATTCATGCCAGCGACAGGCTTTCACGTAGGGCGAGCCATCGGAATAATGGTAGGCTAGTGAATAGGTCTAGTCAAGAGTCGACGCCAAGCCCTGGTCATCGCTCTCACCGCCTTCAGCCTTATCTGCGTGGGACGAAGGGCCGTATTTTTACGTCATTTTCTGAGTTCATGAGATGTGAATATGGTCTTCAGGCACACAGAAATAGCAAAAGTTGCAGTTTCCACAATCATATCTTGACCATGCTTGCGGAGCCACGCAACGAAGTGGTATCATTCATTTTCTACATCAGAAAAGTGACGGGACAACAGTCCTGTTTTCCCACGCCCACTTTTCTCCAGACGCCATGCGCCGTGTTTCTCTATCCACCCTAGAAATCTTATGAGGAGAGATGATTTACATCATGCATGCTCTGCCTAGAGATCTGATTTAGTAGAAGGATTCTACCATCGCATCCTTGTGTGTCGTGTTGATGGCGCTGGGGCCGTTGCCCTCGCCTAGCCGGAAGACGGATTCGACGACGGAGAGCTCGGTAGCTGTTGTATCGAGACCTACATAAACATGTCAGCTACCGAAATTTCAGGTGGGAAAAGCAACGTAGACTTACCCGTCACCGCCATCCAATCGTTGACGACCATGCCCGCACCCACCACCGCACTTCCACGATTCACACTGCCCGCCACCAACGGCACTTGTAACAAGCTCGACAGCTCGTCCTGATCCTGAATGCTCGTCTTTGGATGCACAATGCCACCCTGGTTGCTTAGCGCCATATAGCTGCCCGTCAACACATTATCCGCAATGGTCTGCCTGAAGACCTCGACGCCCAGCACATCCGCTATTATCTCTTCTGTTTCACGCTCAATGTCCGGGTGCACGAGGGCGACGTGGTCGTTGCAGCATATTACGTTGCCGAGGGCAGATAACCGCTCTTCTATTCGCTGAATCTTGACGGTATCAGGTATTGAATTGCGGAGGTGCTGCAGTTCTTGATCGGTAGTTGTAGTAGGGACGAGCAAGCCTTTCTTGTTGCTAGAGGCGCTGTTAGCTTGTGATAGTTCAGAGCCGTGACTGCGACGGCGGTCACGGTCGTGGCTCAGCACTTACCCGGCGGTCAACCGACCCACTATCCGTGTGCCTGCTATCGTAGCATGGCAAATTGGTATAACGTCTTGGAGTTCGGCTTCGAAGATGCTGTCGCGCGGCCATGTCAGTACTGCATCGCTTTCCCAAACCCCACCCTCTCAACCAGATGAATGGCGGGTCGGCCAAGGGAAAGAACAGCGCAGACACACCTGTAAAAGTTCTCTGAAGCTCCCACTGCAACAATCGCATACGCGTTCGTAAGAGTCGAAAATACACCAACCCTATGCCAAATGTTAGCCCCTCTGCTCATTTCTCTCTGCGCATGTGAGCTCGAAGCGGGGCAAGAGCTCACTCGTTGGAGTTTTCGAATTGTGCGCGGACCGCCATGATAAAAAATTGTCCCTTGGAGATGTAGCTTTAGGTCTAGTCGGTAAGAGGGGAGTTGAGCGGGTAGGGTAGTCGTGTGTCGAGCTGTCGGTCGCGTGTAGTGATCTGGCGCACACTGTGTGAAGCGGGAAGCTTCTTTTTGAGTGAGGGGCGAACGGGTAACATCGTCCCAGCAAAGTTAGTGCTGTTCGACTCATCTTGACCAATTCACTCCGCCACCACCGCAGGAGCCACAAAGCCAGTCACGAAGATGCACCGGCAGTATGATTCATTTTACAGTCATATCTTTTTTACATGCTGTGGTACGGCTCCTATTCTTTTCCTCCAAGCGAAGAAGAGCTCATTGGCTACTTTGGATCTAGCTTTACAAGCCATGGGTTACAGCCCTGCGCACGAGCACCTGCCATTGCATGAGAAAGGGAACGAGCTTCGGAGCCGCGGTATTTTCCAAGCTCCTGCTTTTGCGCCTAAGCTTGCCTAGCCGTTACAGCTTGACTCGCAAATCCAGGAAAACCCAAGCATTGAGAAGGTATTCGTTCTATTCTGCCTGCCAGCCGAGCAGATGTGTGATCGACTCGGCCGACTGCATTTACAATTACAATATGTCGTATCGTTCAAGACTACATGCATTAAGAGCATAACTTATGCTCATCGTATCTCCAACCCACAAGCCCTTCACTGATGGTAACAACATCCCCGTACCACTTCAAACAACCCCGCAGAAAGACTCGTGGTATACAGGGTATGCGTCTAGAACAGGATGAAAAACGCCCGCTAAGCTATGCAGTGTGCAGTCTGGAATCGAATCGCTAGGAACGCCCAAAGCCACCGAGCACAGGGTTCCAGCTGGAAAAAGAAGATTTATACAGGAGCTGCGTGACACGGAAAAGAGCTTACGTGAAAGCATCAGAGCGTGACGACGTAGTAGGTAGGAAAGACGTGATTAAAAACGTAAAGTGGCGTGAAGCTGTCATGAAAAGGCATTATAGAAGAACATGGTGTAGATGTTGGTGATAGAGATGGATGCTAGGCATAGCGTGGTGTGATAGTAATGAGATGACGATGGCTGTCGTTGTAGGTGTGGTGGTCCAGAGGGCAATAGTAGGTGTCCAACACTTAGGACATCTTGGATGCAACAATAGCTAATGCGATCTGGTAATCGGTCAGTTTGTATAGACAAAATGGGGGTGTGATTGACAAGAACTCACAATGACCCCGATTAGGAGTGTCCCCAGCCCAGACATGATTCGATTCAGATTACGCCACCAATGGGCTTTCTGGTAAGACTTGTCTTCCATCGGCCCTAGCTCTCTTGCAAATTGACGCTCAACGTCCATTTGACTGGGTGTTGATAGTTGACTCATCTCTGGGTCGGGGGGCAAAGGTAGGAAGGATGCAATCATCCATGCTTGTATGAGCGTTAGTATGATGTGCAGAGACTGGGTTTATGCACTAGCGATCGGGAGGGACTTACCGAAAGGAAAGATGAACCCCAAACAGAAAAACAGAATTTGCCGATGCTGGCGGCTGAAAAGCATCGATCCGAGATTTTCGTCGAGCGAAGGTGCTTTCCAAGCGCTGAGCCGCGCCTGACTCCTCCGGTCTCGTCGAAGGCGAGGGCTGAATGGTTCATGCAAATTCCTCCGTGCCGGTCCAATAACGTAGACGTCTTGCTCCATATCGACATCCGATATCGATATTGTATCTGGTTGCGATACCCGCTGATGCGGCCGGTTGCGCGGCCTGTAGATACTCAACGGGAAGTGGCCCTCTGAAGGTGTGGCCGTTCGTCCACTCTGCGCTGTCCCTATCCGAATGCTGTCGGAATCTGTAGAAGACTCAGGAGCACCCAAAGAGGCGCGTTCGCCGCGGCGGTAGTATACCCTGTTTCTCTGGTTAGCATTTTTACCTGGAGGACCGTTACGAGTCTTGCGTACCTTGCCCAAGTTGGGAGTGTATTCGCAACGAAAGTTGACAGGTCGGATTGTGATGAGCTGGGTCGCGAAGAAGTTGTCGACCGTGAATCGCTATCATGTCTCCTCAAGAAGCCGGATCTCTTCTTCCGCAATGGAGGAGACTGCAGTGGTGAGATAGTATCATGGAGTTCATCAGATTCCCTACCGTCGTGTGACGGCCCTGTTATGGGGGAGAATAAAGGCAGAGGCATTGCCACCGACGAATCGGCTGAATCGGCTGAGGCATTGTCCGAAGAAGAAACGCTTCCAACTGTCTGTCTCCGCCGCGGGACAAAAGTGCGCCCGGAGACTCCATGATCATCATACGACTGCGACTGCGACCGCGCGCTGAAGGAATGTGAGGCGCGTTCAATCGACCGAGAACCACGCTCGGACTCTGAAGGTATCGTCGAGAGCTGCGAGCTCCACTGGTGCACCTGTGAGGCGCGGTTATTCATTCGGGACGTAATGGTTGGGAGCTCTTGCGATTCGGCCCATAAGCTGCTTGCCGATGGTGCGCGCAGGACAGGGTAATGAACTCGAACGCCGCTCGCGAGGGTTGCGGTGCGTGCTTCAGGAACATTCGGAGAGGGCTGTGAGGAGGATCGCGGGCGTTCGCTGGTGTGTGAAGCGTCAGAGTAAGTGAATGACTGTGCCGAGGCTTTAGATTCAGGCCGTAGTGGTGCTAGATTATTAGATGAAGCCTGCTTCTTCTTGTAGGAACCTGACGAGCGAGTGTGTTTGTGACCTTTGCCGGAGGGCTGAGTGATGCCGGTATTGGACGAGCCTCTGTGGTGACCAACGTTGCGTTGCGTGGGGGAAGCCGTGGACTCGGTCGAAGCAAGAGGCGCGGCAGATGCCCGAGGTGTTAATGCGTAGCACTCAAGCGGAGCTTCGGAACTAGACGAGGTGGAAGGAGTGACAGCCCGAATAGTTGACCTCGGTGGAGGAGAGGGATCTTCCGGAAGTACCTCTAGTACCTTTTCTTTGGGGAAGAATGCATCTGGCGGCGGCGGCGGCGGCGGCGGCGACGACGGGGGTGTGCTACCCTGGGAGAATCGGGTGGATGAAGGGGAGAAGGAAGATGCCACAAGAGTATCCGCATCCGACGTACTAGTCGAGGTCGAATGTCTGACGGCTTTCCTGTGCTGTAAGGGTTTAGGGACCAGGGCCTGGCCTGCTTCAATCTTTGCGACCACATTGGCGACAGATGTCTGATCTGAAACACCAGAACCCCTGCGCTCGAACGCATATCCTGGCGGATTACGAGGTGCTAATATCTGAGAGGGCCGACTGGGAAATGGCGTTTTTGAATAGACGTCGGTCCCCGGGTCGTCGACTATTCGGATGGTAGGTCCAGAGTACTGGTTGGTCTGCGAGTTTGAACGGTCGTGAAGAGGTCGTCGGATAGGAGACACGTTTCTCGTCTTCGGCGGAGACAATTTTGGAGCGCGTGCGAGCGGCGACGAGACTGGAGAATCTGATGCGGAGCTGTGCCTGCTGGCCGGGGCGGACATGCTGTGGTGTGCGATGGTGTCGTGAACTCAAATCCGTGAGTTCGTGGACGCGTACCGATAAGATGTGAGACGGATCATTAAGGCAGGTAGGAAATAGGATAAATCAAAGGAATAAGAAACGAGGAGAAAAGCGGTTGCAAAGAGTGACAAGAAACTATACAGACATGCCAAAAAGAGTGACAAATGGAGCGCAAAGGCATTAAAAGGTTTGAGGTTTTGAAAATGAAAAGACGAGGAGTGGGCAGCGCGTGTTAAAACTCAGGAGAGTGGCGGCCACGCCTAGCAGAACGAGGCTCGTAGCTGATGCAGAGTGCAGCTCGCGTCTGCAGGTGCCGTCCAATTGCCAGCTCCGCGTCCCGGGGAGCGGTCAAGCACGCACTCGGGCCACTTGTGACGCTGCTCTGTGCACGGAGGTGCCCTTTGGATATAATTTGCGTTCTTAGGACGTTCCCCCGGCATTGAGGCGCGATTCACACAGCGGTCCGGCCGCCAGTGGGAGTTCTGATCTGATCCAGGACTCCCCTCAATCCAAGCGATCTGGCCCCTTATCGAATATCGATAAAGGATGGCGACGCGTTGTGGGCCATCGTGGAAATGAGGGTTAATTTTGGACTGCCAGTGACGTTGGTAGCGGGCCGTTAAGCGGCCTTGCACGCTGGCGCTGAATGCGCGCTGGCCGGGGGTGCGTTCGGCGGCGCGAGCGACGCAGGGGGGATGGCTGGGGCCACGGATTCCTCGCTCGAACGGATGGCTGGAGTGGGTTGCTGGCGTCTGATGGCCGGATCGGTCCAACCATGTTCCGGCGAGGATGGTGTTTGCGTCGTTTGCAGGCGTGGGAGCGAGGTGTGGGGCTTATCGCGTGTCGGATGGGATGGAATCACCGTCTCTCAACCGCCAGCGCTGACGGCCTGTAGTTCCGCGCGTTGTGAGGCTGCTATTCTGCGTAGTTGCAAAAATCCCGTCGCCGCAATGCCGCCGCCCCTCAGAGGCTGGAAGGACAGTTTCAGCGCACTGTACGAGAAGCACATCAAAGGCGGTAAGTCGGCCATCCATTGGCCTGCACGGCTCCCTTTCTTCCAAACGCCCGCGCCCTGCACCACCAACTCCACTTCTGCATCCTAGATGCTCGGAATTCGTTTGAACTACCACCTCATGTCTAACGTGTTGCCAGCACCGAAAGCGCCCGTCGTTTCTCCCAGCACTGCGGCTCTCTTGTCGGTGCGTCCCGTCTCCTCATGCTTCATGCGCGCTCCCTGTCTATACTTGTCTGCCTATCGTGCAGTATGCTTTGACGGAAATCGGCCTGAGGCTGATCGCTAGCTGCAGATCCTCTTTACCGTCATCTACGTGGTACCATTCTACCTCTCGCCGGCAACACGACCATCTCCAGAGCTCCCGCGCGATGCACCCTCTTCGATACGCGCGAGGATACGAGCGGTTACCGTCTCATGTATCAGTAGTTTCGTCCTCGCCATCTACGTTTTGTACCAGTCCAGCCATGTCTCGCCGCTAGACATTGTGCGCCTTCTCGGCCTTTGGCCGATATCGCTGCTAGATACAGCGAGGACAATGCTTCTCGTAGTCATTCTCTTCGCTGGGCCTCTGTTCGAAAACGGCATAGTCGATGGAGCGTTGAAAGACTGGATAAGGGGAAGGAATGTGCATCAGGTCCTCAGTAGCTGGATAGGGTACAGGAACTATGTTGTGGTACGTGCTCGCTTCTTTTTCCTGGAAGCTATATTGATGAAAGCAGGGCCCTGTCAGCGAAGAGCTCATATGGCGCTCTCTGATCATTCCACTCCATGTCCTCGCCCACTTCTCTGGGAAGCAAATCATCTTCCTGACCCCACTATACTTCGGCATTGCTCACCTCCACCATCTCTACGAGTTTCGCATCACACATCCGCGAACACCCTTATTGCTAGCTGTAGCACGCTCCCTATTTCAATTCACGTACACGTCATTGTTTGGCTTCTTCGCCGCATTCGTGTTCCTTCGCACTGGAAATGTGTACTCGGTGGTACTGGCGCACAGCTTCTGCAATTGGATGGGCCTTCCACGATTCTACGGACGAGTTGGAGTGGAAGCGGGCGAGCCAATCGGTCCTCCCGGTAAAAGAAGTGGAGGTGATGGAACTCCTCAACATGAGTCAAAGGGCGTTGGGTGGACGATTGCTTATTATGTGATACTCGTTGCCGGGGCCCTAGGTTTCTATTGGCAGTTATTCCCGTTGACGGAAAGCTCCCACGCATTGCCAGTTGTACTGCGGGAGACGTAGGTTGATGAGAGAGACACGGCATGCCAGAGATTACATACAGCAATGTAGAGAGAAACCATCGCTCTGGATTCAAGTTTTACGCATGACTATCGCCCACCAATTGTCCTTCTCGTACCCAGACTCCACCACCTCTCCTCCAGCTTCCGCAACATCACCTTCCAGCTCATCTTTCCGGTACAAGTGGTAATAACGCAGAAACGTCTTGTCCTCAACCTGCTTCTCAACCCCAACATCGTGCATCTGCTCCTCCGGTCCCTCGTTACTGCCCTTCCTCAGCGCCTTATCCTTTTTCCCTTTCGTAACCCACGGCACCATAACATCCTGTTGGTGCCCCTCATCCCACCCTCGCCGACTATGCTTCTGCTCCAAAGCCCATACATAAATTAGTGCTCTGCCGGCCTTCCACCCCGGACAATCTTCCGAAGCAGGACGAAGTAACTCTAGAATGGCCTTTACAGCTTCTATACGCCGTGCTGATGTGGAGAGGTGGTGGACCACTGCTATTGAGATGGCGAAGTCAAAACTATGAGGTGGATGGGGGAGATTGAGGTTGTTGGCTACTATAGCGCTGTGGGGGTAGTGATTTTTAGCAATCTTAATAAGATTTGTTGAGCTGGTTGTGTTTAGTACTCGAACTTCGAGATCTTGTGTAAGTAGCATACCAATCTGAGCCTATGATAAACACCCTTGGATTTACCGCTAGGTATTTTCCATTTCCGCAGCCAACATCTGCACCAACCGCTCCATCGGATAGTTCCTTCAAGAATCGCTCAACTATCGGCCAAGGCTGCAAATGCGTCAGTCACGTGTGGTCAGAGAGTTCCAATGTTTGCCTGCTAGATCGGATGACGCACACCTTATACCTTGTGGAGGAGAAGTGGGACGCTATTTGTTCGTAGACGGTATGTACGTGTTGCTCTTCGTAATCTGCGCCGTGGCTTTCGAATTCGGCCATACTGGGAAACGTTGGACATGTAAGGAGAGGCTGACGGGGCCAGCAGAGGGTTACAGCAAACCAATAGTGCGGGGTGCCAAGGCGCTAAGCATGAGTAGTGAACTCTGCGGCTCAACACTGAATGCTCCTTCCTCCAACATCCAACATCCTTGATAATATTATCTACTCTCGAGCATGCGTCTTCCATGAGCAACAACTTCGCAAATCCTACTAGTTGGCCACGTGTGACAGTAATGTACCTTGTATTCACAGCTCTGGGTATTCCTCAATGTACCTTAATCCGATGTGGGTTAAGATCCGAATATGCAGAAGAGTAAGAGCAGATGAAGCATTTGGCCTCAGACATATTGAACGGTCCTATCTCATACTTTAGCTTCCTATACCGCTATAAAATCCCATAGCGAATTATTTGTCCGGCTTTGATTCCTTCGCATCACGAAGGGAACAATAACAATGCACCCTTACCGCATCCTCTAGCTACCCGAATGGACCATTACTTGTGTATTGTTAAACATTTCCCTTTGTTATTTTCTAAGAACAATGGATTGGATGTCGCCAGCAATAGAACAATAACCATCGCACTCAACTAAGTCGTTTCTAAATTAGGTCATAAAAATCTTCAGTGTCACGTTGATTCCTTTTCTCCTGCTATTCCTTCTCTTCCAAAGATATCATTCTTTCCTATTCTATATACAACTCCAAGCCATCCAATTATACCCTTTTTATCAAAATACCATCCCAACATGGCAAAGACTTCTCCCCAGCGAACGACCCGCAACGGAAGCGGCAATTCGCAAGGTCAGACTCCGCGTGTTATCGGCAAACCGGTGCGATCTCCTTCTCAGATGTGCAAAGACAGACATGCCGCAAATGTCCAGCGTTCCTGGCCGATCACCAGAGCTAACAAGGCTAGCAGAGGAATACAGCGGCTTACGGGCAACAACGAATGTTTCCGCCTTGCAGCTATCCAGACCCTTCTTCACCTACCGAAGTTCATGAACTGGATTCTCTCGCATAATGAAAATGGCAAATTTCCCTGCCACCCGGACATAGAAACGAAGAGGTCAGAGCACAAGGTGTATGATGGAGTATGTCCTGCTTGCAGTTTCAAAAATCTGATTCAGTATTACTGGGGCGACAGTGGATTGCGTAGGGACGGTACACCGCGTTTTGTTGCGGGCGAGGATGAAGTCATCAAAAGCATTCATCAGTTGGACAATTGCATCTCAGATTTGAATGGTGCTGAATTTCAACAAGATGCTGAGGAATGCCAAACAAGGCTTCTACGGGCCTGTCTTGACTCTGTAGACCATACGTGAGTGATTCCAAATTTCTCTTCAGACAACATTGCTAACTTGTGTAGTCGTACTGTTCATAAAGCGTGGCTCAACCAGCATGACGCACTCTTTATGCTGGATCCCGTTGTTTCCCGGCAGTGTTGGCATTGCCGCGCTGTTGTACCGCTACCAGCTGGTCAAGATAACCCCCAAATCGGCTTTCCTTGCGTCCCGATCAAGCAATCAGGAAAAGATACGCTCCGCAATGCTCTCTGCCGTGCTACGGAGTATGTCCTGCCGGAACTAAAGTGCATCAAATGCGGCTATAAACGCATCTTCGAAAAAGTAAGCATCGGCGGTGCTCCGGAAATTCTTCGCATCAAGCTCAATATCAACCTCGATTGGGATCCGGTAGAAGAATCTTTGCCCAAGAACTTCAACCCAGTCAGATTTCCCCAAAAACTGGACCTCACAAGCTTCCAAAACACTCGTGCGAGGCCATTGAAGTATACATTGAGCAGCGTACTGCCCCACAACGGCTCTACGATGACTTCTGGCCATTGGGTGGCTGCGGTACGCGGTCCTCGACAAGTGTTCGCAATCAACGATAGCTACTGCGTTGCCGAGAAGAATTCTTTTCTAAACTCTAATCCGCAACAGTTTTACAGCCCACCGCCTAATCACGCGGAAGACCCGCTAAACTATGAGGCTGTGGTTTTAACATATGTGCGAGTACATTCGAAAGCACCTTTGAGTTAACCAGCTCAGTAACTTTTTCTGAATATACTACTTACGGTACTTATTCTGTTTCGTGAGGTAGGTTCTATTTGCGTTGCGAGGTAGTTTTTCTATTTGTGTTTGCATTTTCCATGTTGTCAACCCTTTGAGAAGCAGCCATTCTTCTCTGATTCTCGTGTCTCGGTTATTACAGTATCATTTTCAATGCATTTCCGAAGTCTTCCATATATATTTTGTTTTCTCACCTCCATGTATGTATATTTGACGTCCAAACGATTATCCTGGGCACTCCCCCCACTCCTTCTATATCCGCAAACTCCATTTCTTCAGATACAACCCTCCATCCATACACCTTGATTTCATCGCTTCAGGATCATGAGCAGCGGACGCCGAGGGGCCGGATTTCACGCACGACGGCCGAAAATATCACAACTGAAACTGCGACAACATGCGCGATAGAATACCATGCTGGAACGAAGAGCTCGCGGCCATATACTGGCTAAACGAGCAGAAACGCTTGGGTTTTGCAATGAAGTGTTGTCTACACCATCCCTTCACCGCCAACATGGGGTAATATGCAGTCCATAACACAACGGTGCACAACCTGCAAGCCATCCTAACCAACTCCTTCCTCGAGACGACCACAGCGAACTACAGCACTTGCGGAGCAAACATATCGCGCTTCCAAGGCCGCGAAATCGAAGCCGTGCCGCAAGTGCTCAAGATACCGTCTAGCATCTATCGCGTGAGTTGTCGCGCACACGCGGTATTTGCTCCAGTTGTATTTCTTGTATGTACTTGACGCGCGTTTGTTGGATCTCCAAAAGTTACATCAGTTTCCGTATATGCGTAATTGGGTATCTCATTGAAATCGGGCTCTGGATAGCGGGCTCACGGCTAGTATCCCAGCTGCTACGTCTCTCCGGGGGCTTCGTGTTTTGGCATCCTTCAGTCGCACAGATCTGATCCACTCCGATGTTATGCTATCATCCGGAACGAGGCGTAAGCGGCAGATGAAGGCCACGGTTCCTGTCACACAAGCTCATCGCTGCGCAGCATGCCGTTACATTCCTATAACCACGTGCTCAAGATTCATTTCTTCTCCCCGCTTGCCCACCAAATGTTAAACCTCCTTTTGAAAACCTCTACCGTATCCGCTATATCCCGTCCCTTCTCTCTCTCCTCGCGGTTGATGCGTGTCGCGGCAGCGGCGAGTCCGATGGAGATGGCGAAGAGAGGATCGAGGCGTCTAGATGCGTCAGTATACCGACGGGAAGCAGTAGCTAGAGCAGTGAGGCGCATACTTTGAGATAATGTGTTGGTACGCCATATTGCTATGTGGGACCAGCAAGTAGTAGGAACGGGAAGGCGCAGATTTGTAGCTTGAGCGTGGAGCTTGAAGCTCAGAGATTCGCGGAAGAAGCGACGGATCGGACGGACGCTTTCAGTGATATCTGATCGAGAAGAGGGGCTGCGAACGATTCTCCAACCCTAGTGGGGGTACCAGAGTATCAAAGCTATATACGCCTGGGGCCGCGATGGATGTTGAAGTGACGATAACCTTTCTGCTCGGCGGCCACCAGCCGAGGCGGGTCTGTGCATACGCATAGGGCTGGGGCTTGGCACGAGCTAGTGCACTTTTACGCGTCACTGCTGTTCGCTCACCTCCCGTGCTTTGTCATCCAATCGCAGACCAGAAGCCCCCCTATTGACGTCATTCCAACGTAATCGTTGTAAACTCTTGCCGGCGGCTCTCTCTCCAGCTCTGAATCGACTTATTATCCTTCTATCTGAGTGCAAAACTCTTGCCGGCGGCTTTCTCTAGCTTTGAATCGACGTTATCCTTCTGTCCTGAGTGTAAAACTCTTGCCGGCGGCTTTCTCTAGCTTTGAATCGACGTTATCCTTCTGTCCTGAGTGTAAAACTCTTGCCGGCGGCTCTCTCTAGCTTTGAATTGACTTCATCCTTCTATCTGAGTGCAAAACTCTTGCCGGCGGCTCTCTTTCTAGCTCTGAATCGATTTCATCCTCCTATCTGAGTGTAAAACTCTTACCGGCGGCTCTCTAGCTTCTAATTGACGTTATTCTTCCGTCCTGAGTGCAAAACTCTTGCCGGCGGCTCTCTCTCCAGCTCTGAATCGATTTCATCCTCCTATCTGAGTGCAAAACTCTTGCTGGCGGCTCTCTAGCTCTGAATCGACTTTATCCTTCCGTCCTGAGTGTAAAACTCTTGCCGGCGGCTTTCTCTAGCTTTGAATCGACTTGTTATCTTTCTATCTGAGTGTAAAACTCTTGCTGGCGGCTCTCTAGCTCTGAATCGACTTATTATCCTTCTATCTGAGTGCAAAACTCTTGCCGGCAGCTCTCTCTCTAGCTCTGAATCGACTTCATCCTTCCGTCCTGAGTGTAAAACTCTTACCGGCGGCTTTCTAGCTCTAAATCGACTTTATCCCTCTATCTGAGTGTAAAACTCTTGCTGGCGGCTCTCCAGCTCTGAATCGACGTTATTCTTCCGTCCTGAGTGTAAAACTCTTGCTGGCGGCTCTCTCTCCAGCTCTGAATCGACTTATCATCCTTCTATCTGTTATCTCAACGCCAACTTCTCGAGACGACGCCAGCGATAAGAGCTTAAGTTAGCCCGCTCCTTCTGAAGATAGCTATCAAGGTAAGCCCCCGCAGCCCGTCGGGATAATAGCTTACGTATACTATTTCTGATATTGCGCAGAGAATGCGGTCGTTATTAAAGATAGTTAACCCGAGTTAGATACCGACGAGGACCGCCCGCGGGAAGGCGATATGGGTACGTAGATTAGCAGTCAGCCTAAAGACTCGAGTATCTGGCTCAAGAGGTAGCAACTACCCTAAATACTGGTCCGCGTGGACCGTCGCCTTTCGATATGCTGACCTCTGGCCCATCATCTCGAAGAAAAGACCGAGACCAGCTCAAGCGCCGGCGGGCGCTAACGCCGCAACCGTCGCCGACGCCAATACAGCCATCGATGAGTAGGAAAAGCAGGACAACAAGGCCATAGTTATGCTCCTGTCCTCGATCCACAACGACCTTACCATGTCAGTAGCCACCTACGACACCTCAGCGCAGGCATAGGAATACCTGGCAAACCGGTTTAATCGAGACACGGGCAATACCACCATCCTACTCCTCAGGTCCCTTACCAACCTTCACTATCGCGACGGTGATGACCTAAGACTACACTTAGACAAGTTCCACCAGCGTTGGACACAGATGGCAAAGCGGACCCTCTCGTCTACACAGGCTGTCGCTACCGCGATAAGGCCTGTCTTCGAGTCTAACGAAGTCAAAGGCTCCTTCTTCCTAGTAACATTGCCAGGCACTATAGACAATATGATCGACAACCTCAGCACGAGGAACCTCACGGCATTTAAGGACATCGAACCCAAAATCCTTAATATCTCTAAGAAACACTCCCTCGACTCAGTTGACTCATCGAAAGCATACGCTGCTCGCCAATCCGCCGCTCGCCCACAGCGTGGCGGACAGCAGGAATACACATGGTATCGCAAGCACAACCTAACCTTCGTTGGTCATATCTACACAAATTGCAATAAGCTCCGCAAGCATAAAGAGAGCCAGCCAAAGAAGGGTCAGCCAAAAGATAATCGTCGTGGCGGAAAGCGACAGAAAGCCAATACGGCTGAGGCAGTGGATGCCGATGACAGCTCGACAGAGGTGTCGGCCTTTTCTGCCATCATAGACTTCACGTCGCCCCCGCCAACACCACCGAGATCGGCGGAACGTACCCGTAATCAAAACGGGAAACGACTACGCGAAGAAGTAAGTACACTCTCAGTCCGTCAACCATCAGCCACCGACAACCCCGCCTGGCTGTTCGATACTAGTGCCTCACGGCACATATCTGGCGTTATCGATGACTTCGTGTCTCTGTCTACGAAGCAGGGAACGATCACCGTTGCTAGCGGTATCAAGCTACCAATTCAAGGCGTAGGGACTGTTCGGCTGCGATACAAACTACCTAACGGATCCACACAGATCGGCGAACTGACGAACGTGCTCTATAGTAGTGAACTCTATAACACCCGCCTTTTCTCCTAGTCTTACGTTCGACGTAACGGCTACCACCTCCACGCTCACGGCGACGACCTATACCTTTCCAAGGGCGGGAAGACTATATTATGGGCGAAGCACGCACAAGGGACGATTTACATCCAAATGGAACACCCGCCGGTACCACAAAAGACGGCGGATCGCAATCACCCTACATACAACGCCGATACGTTTGCCCTGACATCATATGGCAACACTGTTATAGATACCTCAGATAAGGAAACCTTAATATACAAATCTAATCCGCCACCTATAACCTATACTGGCGGACACTTATTTCCTGTCAACATCTTATGTACAGAGCTACAAATGACGGTAACATCGTACTTTACCTCATACGATGAGTTCCATCATAGGATCGGACACCAACTCATCGATAACCCAGCGCGTGTATACGCTAATGGATACCTCGTTCCTCAGAAGCCTGCCAACTTTAAATACGAGGTCTGCAAAAGTTCTAAATCCACCCGCCGCCACCCACAGGCACCGGCGGACACTAGGCCCACCCGGCCATTTGAAGTCATACACTCAGATCTCTCAGGGAAGTTTTCGCGCCCTAACCTCGGCGGCGCACGATACTATATATCATTCATCGACGACGCCACTCGATATTCATGGATTAGGTTCTTGGAGCGAAAGGCGCAGGCACCCCAGGTAATTGAAGACTTCGTCGCATATGTCAACACCCAGTTCAACGATCGGGGACACGTCAATTTCATAGACACTACCTCCATCATCAAGCGGCTGAGATCTAATAATAGCGGCGAATACTTGGCTACCCGCCTCCAAGATTTCCTGCGGCGGAAAGGGATCGAACATAACACTGTCCCACCATACCACCATGAGCTCAATGGCGTTGCTGAGCGATACAACAGATCGGTGACCCAGGTTGCTCGCTCAATGATTAATTCTAATCACTTGCTCCCACTATGGGGCGAAGCTATCAGGACTACGAACTTTCTGATGAACTTATCACCTCATTCATCAGACCCGTTACGCCGTACGCCACACGAGCGCCTTTATAGCGGAAAACCCGCTATCAAGCACATCCATCCCTTCGGTATCAAGGCATAGGTACATATCCACCCTGAGGCTCGCGCTCCCGGCTCCAAACTCCTCAATCGAGCTGAACAAGGAATATTTGTGGGCTACGGACGTAACGCCAAGACAGCGCCTGTCTGTCCCAGCACGAAACATCGTTATTAAGTCACGTAATGTCCAGTTCCAGTCTTTCAAAGACTATCAATCCCCGCCACTATTCCAGGGGACAGTGGAAGAGGATACTCCTGAAAAGACGCCTCCTCGTAAACAGATCCGCCCAGTCAAGACTAACGTGGCGGCTCTGGGGGACACACCTACGACTCGGCCTACATCGACGACTAGACGTAGCCAGACACGAATACGAGATTCACCTACATCTCGTAGCTCACCCAGCCGTATGCGTCCGCCGCCTATACCCAATCCCGGCGGATCGCCTGCTAGCCCACTATCTACTCGAGGACAAAGCTCACGCTCGCGCCCGCCAACGGATGCTCAACGTAGCGGAAGCCAACGAGGTAGCAGACCAACTCAAGACAGTGGCAGACCAACTCAAGATATACCATCACGATCGGCGACACCGACGTCTACAACTACCACTCGCGCCGGCCGCACTATCATACCCTCATAGAAAGCTAGGGATAACATGGACAGCGGCGAAGCGCATATAGCCCTAATACACCCGCTAGAAGATAATGAAGCGGCGGACGTCATGAGCTATGCGGCATCGATGAGCATCGATGATAAAATACCACGAAACTATAACGACGCTGTCAGCGACACGAACGCTGCGCTATAGCGTCCACCTATCAATCGAGAGATCAAAGTCCATGAGATGAACGGTACCTAGGAAGTCATCGATCACAATAATATACCGCCAGGTACCACACTCGTCGGCACTCGATAGGTATTCGATATCAAACGAAATAAGTACGACAAAGTAATCAAGCGTAAGGCTCGTATTATTGCCCAAGGCTTCTCTCAACGCCCTAGTGTTAACTACGATAATACGTACTCACCAGTTGTACGATATAACAGCCTACGCCTATTGTTAGCTACCGCTGTCATCTATGGCTGGCAACTGCGTCAGATCGATTTCGACGCAGCCTATTTGAACGGCAATTTATCTCACGTTATTCATGCCCGTTACCCGCCAGGCCTTACTACTCATGGCGGATACAAGGTGCTTTAACTACTCAAGGCACTGTACGGCTTGAAGCAATCAGGACGCGAATGGTATACCTTACTGTCCCAATAGCTGAAGGAACAGAGCTTCACCCAGTCGTCATTCGACCCCTACGTCTTCATGACCCGTGGTCTCATTCTGGGTATCTATGTCGATGATATCCTGATGTACGGCACTGATGGCCGTATATCCGCCTCCCTTGAAGCTGCTGGCGGACGATTTAAATTCAAGGACCTTGGACGACCTAAATTGCTACTCGGCCTAGAGATCGATTATCGCGATGGGCTATTACGCATCCACCAGCGAACATACGCAATGGCCATATTGCGACGTTATTCAATAGATCAGTATAATGGACACCTCACGCCTCTTAACGCCAACTACTTCCCTTCTCGCTCCACGGATCCTGTGGACAAGGATAGGTAACCCGAGTATTAGTCTATCATTAGTTCCATAAACTTCCTCGCCATTGTCAGCCGCCCTGACCTAGCATACACTGTCAGCATACTAGGCACCTATAACGCGAACCCATCAGATCTACATCTCAGACTGTCACGTCAGGTGCTGCGCTACATCCGCGAAACCTACGACAATAAAATCGTCATTAGATCCTATGGTAACGCTCCGCCAAGTCAAGAAACCAGTGGCGGACATAGTCATGTATGCCGACGCTTCATTTGGTTCTGATCCGGACAACGCGAAATCATTCTCTAGCTATCTGCTCAAAGTCAATAGAGCAACACTAGCATAGTTATCGAAGCGACAGTCATGTATCGCACGCAGCACATACGAAGCCGAGTACATAGCGGCATCATATACAGCAAGTCATCTTGTATGGACACGACAAGCCTTGAAGGAATTAATAAGTTCCGCCAAGTACCCGCCCTATCGGCTGATGATCGACAATAAGCCTGCTATTGCTCTCACTCGCGACAACAGAATCAGCCATCGCTCGAAGCATATTGGAGTCCATTACCATTTCGTCAGAGAACGTTATCATGAAGGCCAATACAGCGTTCATCACGTACGCTCAGCTGATAACCTTGCGGATATTTGCACAAAGGCTTTACCACGGCCCGCCGTTGAAGACCTTACACGGCGGATATGTGAGATTGGCTATTGATGGAAACTTTGGAGGACAATGGCTATTACTACTATGGACATCACAACGCTCCGCCATCTGGGAGGACTGTTGGCGGAAGCAGCTATCAGAGCATTGTTTATTGATTACGTAATAGCTCATGCACTAGCCCTAGTATATAGGCTGGCCTTCTGGCCATCCTCCGCCAATAACAATACAATAACTTTCACGCTTTCAACAGTTGATACGTGTCGCATTTGGTGGGGTGCTTGGCGAACCATATTTTTGAAACATGACTGTAGAGGAGGAACAGGGAGAAGAGTCTTGGAGTTAGAGGGGAGAGAAAGAGGGTTTATATACATAGAAAGTGTGTCTTGGGTAGTCGGAGAAACAAAATTGGCTTTTAAGCTTTTACTTTTGCCAGGAATTCTTCTAGATTTAGAATTTATAATCCTCGATGCGCTCTTAGGAGACTCTGACCTTCAGCGGGTTTAAAGGTCGCGCTAGCCCTTGTAGTCTTCTACTTCTCAACGCCTCTTTACGCCTCCGCGTATCAGATCTCCTCTACTTCATCGTCCTCCATCGCTGCAAGTATCTCTCGCTTCTGCTCCTCTACCTTGTCCCACACTGGATCCTCGGTACCTAGATCCCAATCGTATTTCGTCCGGCGGAGATAATACGAACACGGTTGGAGGAGGGTTAGTTGAGGTGTATCGTTACCGATGTAGAGTAAGGACCTCATGAAACATAGACCAAGGTGCTCCCAATCGCTGATGAGATACAGCCACTCGGCTACCATAGATCCGCGCGCCAGCTGACGGTAGTGCTGGCAAATTGAGTGCACAGTCCAGCAGTTCAAGTGCTGCTCCTGGGCTGTGTGATGAAATACGTACTCGATGTTGACGATATCGAGTTCGTGGGCCATTGTGTAGATGAATCTCATACAGGAATCCCTAAACTCTAGCGCTCCGTACTTCTCGCCCATAATCCAAGCTCGAATTGGTAGCCAGACCTTGCCCCGTTGCACGTCAGCGGACGTAAAGCCAACGTCGTTCCATATTGTAAACCTTAGGAGGGACTCGAAGCATTGAGGCTTATCAACAGGCAGGCGCACTATCTGCTCTTCCGTCTCTTTCCAGTTATGCTCAAGCATATTACTGAAGAATTTCGCGAGGCGCCTAAAAAGGTCCTTATTCAGATTGTACGTTCCAGTGTCTTCGCCGGTGCCTACAATGACACGAATGGCCGGTGATTTAAAGCTAAACAGAAGGTTAGCCTAAGGCCGTCGCGTATGAACAATATAGGTTTACCTCCGAAGGACGCTAGCTTGCGACGCCATGACGATAGCTAAGAGCAAAATGTGCGAAAGGCGGACCGGACATTGTATATATATACAAACTCAGACTGTAGAGAGGTAAAGACGCTTGGGGCGGTGAACGGTGAACGGTGAATAAACAGTGGCATCGCCATTCGCAGCTGTATTGACGGATCGATTGAGACGGCGAGACGGCGGTTCCGTGGAGTATTGGTTTGGGGTTCGCCTTCATTAGTTCTAGTACGGCGTTATATTGTGCACCGCTACCAGGCTGATCCGACAGGATATATAAAGGGTGTCGCCGTCCACTTAGCATGGTGAGTCTGAGATCGGAAACGAAGATGCTCCTGCGACACCTCGCCGCAGGCATGGGAATACCCCGCTCTTCAGGTCCCACCCGCCGGTTTTCCATCATCTCTTAACGCATTAGAACCCAGGATGTATCGAATTCCGAATCCTGATCTGGCCTATTCTGCTATTCTACCCTCGATACGGTTCAAACAACGGCCTTGGCGGACTTATCCGTATCTCTTTTCGTCTTCACCATATCTACAGAGCAATCCTCCTTCACTCTAGCTTCTTCTCCACTTGACGTCACCACCTCGCTCGCTTATTAGCGCGTCTCTTATATCTGCTTCAACCCACCTCCCCCCCGACCTCACTCCTCTCACCCTCACCCAACAATCTCTTAAAAACATGGTTGGGCAACCGGAATACAAGGCCAGCGCGAGGCTAGCTCTGGGGCAACAGTAGTAGATGAACACATGAACGTGGTCAATGGGGCAGGTGGGTATGTCACGCCAAAGACCGATCGCTCCGTCACCCATACCGATCTTTCTCGCCTTAGTCAAGACTTGGAGCCACTGAATCTCAACAACGAAAAGGGTAAGCACGAGTTCATATACCTATCACGCTATTAAACTGATCTGGATCGCAGGTGGTCACCGAGCCTCTCAGTGTACAACCTTCGACGAAGTACTCCCTTTGTTCATCAAGATGGAGCCCTCCAGTGACCCCCATGATAAGTGGCATGCTCAAATCATCCTCCGTCAGAGCTACAACTATGACGGGAGGAACAGGAGCAAATTTCCTGGTTGGGTCCCTAACCCGAATCCGACGGATGTTGAGTTCGCATCGACCGATTCTCTGTCTGCGCTTGAAGATCTCAATGGACGAACTCAGCTAGCAGCCCTCTGCCCTATGAGCGACCCGACTGATGTTGAGTTCGCATCGACCGATTCTCTGTCTGCGCTTGAAGATCTCATTGCACGAGCTCAGCTAGCAGCCCTCTGCCCTATGAGCGACCCGACGGATGTTGAGTTCGCATCGACCGATTCTCTGTCTGCGCTTGGTTCGCTGTACCTGGTGAGTCCTCACGATTAGTCGACTAATCGTGAGGGCTCTAGATAGTATTTAGAGTAATAAGAGAAATCAATTTTTTAAAAAGATTTTGCCGTCTTTAAACGTTTTTTTTTTCTTAAAATTAGGGCCCCGCCGCATCCCCCTAATTTGGAACCGTAGTGGTATTTGGGGCATCAGTTGGCGGAGTGAAAGTCAAGACGATTCACATTTAGTTGCGACCTTCAAACTGTTCACCTTCACTATCCTTCATCGCCGTAACCGGCACAAAGTTCCACCGCCCCGTCGCACGAATTTTTGTAAATACTTTAACGCCCGCCCGCCTCTCCCACTTCCCTTTCTCTCTTCAACACACATACAGACTCTCTGGGCGCACGTCTTCAGGCGTGCATAACGACAGCTTCAGCAGCGTTTAGTGTTCAACTCACTCGGGGCTAGCATTCCGTAGCTAGCTAGGTGGTAACTGTAAGTACTGACTGATACCGGGCGAGCCCGCCGGCCCTCAGGCGGATCCTGCTCTCCGAGTACAGGACTAGTATGAAGCAAACACTGACGCGTGCAGGCCAAATTCAGTCACACCCCCTGCTCGGAACCGTGCGCATTAACTTGCGCGTGGATCCTGTAGCAAAGCTCTCTAGTTTTCTAGGGAGTCTAAAGATCCAGCTCTCCGGGGTTCTCGCCGCTCGCAAGAGCAGCGGAGTTCTAGAAGTTGTGGGAACGGCGGCTAGACCAAAGTTTCCTCTTTCTTACCTTTACCATGTCTGGTTTAGGACTTAATAATTCCCAATGGGGGCCAACCACTGAGGTGGAAATGCGCGATGCGGACGCAGCAGCAGCGGCGGCACAGGCAGCAGGCGAGGCTTCGGCGGCGGCAACAGCCAAAGCGACAAACCAGGCCGCAAAGAACGTTCAGATGGAGACCTTAACCGGTTCTCTGCCTGAGCGGACGCGCAAGACTGAGGACGAGCAGATGGTTGACGTCGAGCAGTTTGAACAGAAGCGCGAGAAGGACTTAGTCAAGAAACGGGCCACGACCACGGAACCTACTGTAGCCAAGGTTACCAGGACCTGCCCGGCTGAAGTGTCCGCACCTGATCTCCAGGCCCAGCTGTTGGCGCTCGATACACACCTCTACCCGGACACGCTTTCACTGGAACTCGACAGTGACAATTCCGCGTCGGTCGACATGAGGGATATCTTCTCGCTGCGAGCAGACGACGCGCCACCACGGGACAAGATGCCCAACGAGCTCCGAACGGGCAAGAGGGTTTGCACGGTCATCGCCTTACCTATTCCAGGCCAAAATGACACAGCTAGGTACATCGGCAAGCATCTCGAGATGTCTTTGGAGCAAGCGCAAGCCGCAGATGAATCGTCGGCAGACCCCGGCAAGGACGCAGGCAAGAACAAGAGCAAGAGTAAGGGCAAAGGCAAGGCGCAGCCGGTTACCAAGAAGGGCCAGAAGGCTCCGGTCAAGACCCCGGCCCCGGTCAAACCACCTGTGGGTGACACGGTCAAGGCTGCATTCCATCTCGAAACCCAGGTGCCTCATATCGAGATCAGCGTCGTCGATGCTCATACTGGAAAAACCCTATCCACTAGGCTATATGCGCAGGACTTTGCTTATGGGGAGGATAACTTTGTTAGCATGGGATTCCTTTCCGAATTCAACGAAGGTGTCTTTGCTAGAGCCGATGGGTATGATGGCGCCGTACTGTTGGATCGCATGTCGGGCCTTCAGAAAACATACGTTTTTCAACTCTCTTTTCAACTTCGTAAACAGTTCAAGGCCCGCCATTGGGAAGGTATATCACAAGAGCGACTTACGGAGATTGTAGAATCATACGACGATTCGGATACGCGAGACGCACTTCTTATGTACCTGGAATCAGCCAGAGAACTCTGCCTACACTTCTCTATTAAACGAGGTCAGCTCAAGTTCTGGGAAGCCATGGCCGATTACATGAAGCGTATCTTTACCGTCGCTAAGTACTACGGTAACCTTTGGTTCTTCCGTCTTCAATGTGAGAAAGCGAAGCATCCTCTTGGGAGTAAAGCGATCGAGGAGGTCGAGTTACCCAGCTTCGCGTTCAAGATACCACGTTGGCTAGTTAAGGAGTAGGAGTTCGAGGAGATGACGGTCACGAACGGTACTAAGATAACCAAGCAACTATCGAAGCCCAAGCCTTAGAAGTGGCTGCCAATTAACTTACCGCAATCATACGGAAATCCCAACGAGACGGCATTCCTTTTGAAGCTTGGCGTAGAGCAAGAACGAGAGCGTCAACTACGGGACCTTAAGTATACGATTCAGAGCGATACGGAGGGTACCAAAGTCTGGTTTCGAGCTCGGTTTACTTCCGTTCCCAATGACAAAGGCCGCTATGTTGTAGAACTATTCCTCGGGCGCGACGAGACAATGAGCGATGCAGCAATCAACTTGCCCTCCGCAGGTACTCGTATCGTAATCGAGGTCGACTCAGTTAACGCCCAGGAACCCAGCAAGGGCAATACGGTCAAGCTCAGCGGACAGGTCGTTCCCGATTCCTTAGACAATGGAGCGTCTTTCATAGCAGTTGTCTCCGGGAAAGCGCTGAAATTCCGAGCCGATAGTAGCGAATTCAACGTCTTTGTTAGCTACCTCGTCGACGATGTCCCACATCAACGGTAAGTAAAGGCCATATCGAATATCCAAGCAATCGATTCGTCGAAAAAGCCCATCGGTCCAGATCTCAAGCGCATCCTCTTAGGCTGTTGCGAGCCTTCAAACAGTCCTAGAGCATTGGCTGCGACCTTAAGCGAGGAGAGGCTGCAGATGCTCCGTAATTATCTACGCAATATGTCTCCGCCACCGAATAAAGAACAATTCAATTCGATTAAGCACACCCTAACTTCGCTATCTAGTTACACCGTTGTCCAAGGGCCACCGGGTACGGGTAAGACCCGCGCTGAAGTCATCATTAGTAATATACATGGCCGCCTTGGTCGCAGAGTTATGTTTTACGCGCCTCAAAATACCGCTGTACGGAACCTACTCGAGGCATTTCTAAAGCATACTATATCCACTATCCCCACACATGAGTAGGTACTTTTTACTAGGGCTCATTACTTAGTTAGTCAAGCCGACCGCTTACAGGCACGACAACTTTCGGCCGCAGAGCGAGAGCAAATAGATATACAGAACGATCTCGTGAAAACGATACGGACCGCCGACTCTCGAAATACGCCACCGAACCACGAATGGACTTTTAGCTTCAAGTTGAACGAGCGTATTAAGGTATAGACCGCCGACAAGACCCATACCATACATTCGTCAGCCCAGAGCTATCAAGACACTTCCGCCAACTTAAAGTTCTATACAACTACAGACGAGAGGAAGAAAGCCAGGGAACATCTCAATAACCTAGAGTATAACCTCGGCCTCTATTTCCTTAATAACGAGGTCAAGTATTTGTTCTGTACGTTGTCGACATCAGCTCATCCCATACTAATTGAGGTCCCGGTTTGGCACGAAGTCATCATAGATAAGGCTACCCATAAGATCTTATCTGGCTTGGCGGTGCCTCTGGGTACACACGTCGGTCGTCTTGGCCACATAACTCTTGCCGGTGATCAGCATCAACAGGAAGGCATACTACTATCTATAGACTCAAACCTTGGCGGTCCAGTTACGGCTCGTACCTTGCTCAGGGCACTAGCGGAAGGCGACGACTATCAGTCCAGCGTCTTCATGCTTAAGGAATGCTACCGTATAACCAACGAACTTCTAGCTTGGTCTTCGAAATAGTACTACGATGATAAGCTTGTAGCCGCCGAGGGAATCGAGCACAACTTCGCATCGCTTCGGAACACGCTCAAGGCATTCTGGGACGGTGTACTTCGAGATGGCTCTCAAACCTCGCCTTTCTAAGTCGCCATCGATGTCACTGAAAAGGATGTCAAGGACGAGACGCTACCAGGTCAGACTACTCGGATCAACCGAAAGGAGGCGGAAGTTGTCGCGTGGGTGATAAAGGAAATGCTTACTTTTGATCCGCCACCAACCACTACCACGGGCGTCAAATTCAGGCGTATCCTAGGAGAGGATATCGGCGTCATCTCCAACTACATTGGGCAGATCTGGGAGATTAAGGCACAGCTCTACCGGCAGTACGATGATCAGGCGTCGAATCGTAAGGCGGAGATCGATAAAATTCTCATGAACACGACCAAGTCTATCCAAGGCTTTGAGAGACCGATCACCTTCTACAGCACGGTCATCGCAAACGGCACGACGAGGCTAGCGGCCAAAGAGAATCTGCCCATCTCTTTTATAGCCAAGAAGAACAATCTCAACGTTTCCGTGACGCGTTGCAAGGTGGCCCGCTACATCATCGGTGCCATTGGACTGTTTGCCCAAGCCAAAGCCGACGGGCATAGGATAACCCATAAGCAAGCCCCCTTCTTCGATTTAATCGGCCGTCTCCGCGATGGTGATAACATCATGTCACGGAGCGATTTCCTGACGTGGAGAACAACGAGAGCAAAGCCGGTCGATACCAACCAGTCGTTCGCACGTCAATTTGCAAACAAGCTCTCGTTTGATGAGAAGCCGGCAGCAAAGGCTCCATCTATTAATCCAGACAATTTATTGCGTGGAGTCAACGTCAAGACCGGAACGACTAGTAGGAACAAGTTTCAAGCCCCCCCTGCCACTGGTCTTACGTTTGCCGGTAATCGCGACGCTAAGGGAAACCTCTTACGGGAAGCCCAGAGCAAGAAGCGGCAAGAACCTGAGCCTGAATCTGAGAAGGATGAGAAGGAGGAAAAGACCGAGAAGGCCGGGGAAACGCCTGTTAAGAAGACGAAGAAAAACGTCAGGCGAGGTGGCAAGGGTAAGAAGAAGCCCGGCCGAAATGACAAAGACGACAAAGATCCATCTGCCCCCGGTGCCTCCACCGCCCAAGCTCCGACCGTGACGTAAACGCCTTCTCGATTGAAACGGCGGGGTGGTTGGGTGGGTACAGACAAAGCTCATAGAGAGCATCATGGTTACATGGGAACTTGATAGAGGGGATCCATCTTCGTGTGGAGCAAGCTCTCCGGTAAGGATACTTGTGGGGCTATCAAGAAAAAGTTCTTTATTTCTATACATCAGGTAAGTCATAAAATATTCCTCATTTGAGAGCTGCTAACTTATATGCATTTCGTCATTAGGTACGTCGACACCAGCATTGAATCAAAAGCCATCCAGATCGCGCAGTCGCTCATTGCGTTGGGCTCGCTTACTATGAGTTAGGTTTCAACATCAAACATCCTCAGCTACTAATTTACAGACGTTATTATCGTTTGCAACCCAAATGTACCACTCTACAAGGTAGCGACAACGCGAGGGCATATATAAGGCCTCTTTCGGTTGAATATCCTCCCATGTAACGAAGGAGAAGAGCGATGATGCTCCCAAATATGCCAGACTTATCGCAAAGTAGTCCCAATCGACGCGGTAAGCTTCTTGGCTAACTATCAGGCTAGCTCCCACACCAGATCAGCTCACATGACTGCTCCTGGCTACTACGCCGCATTCTGTTCTATATAAGCTGCTCTCATACAGAGCTATTACAATCAACCGCAGATCTTACTTCTTTCCCTCACAGTGTTTTACTCTAAACCCTCACTGTGACACCAGCTCAACGTAAACAGCCCCCAGGATCCATCGGCGTCCTTACGTACAGGTAATGACCAGCCTTAGAGACATGGACATAGTCTCTGGACTCTATTTCCTCTTCTTCTGTCCATTGTAGTGTGTATGTTGTGGTTGTTGGCTCTATACCGTCTTATCCCTTTTCGGACTGAGGGAAGGTGCGCTCGATGGCCGGCTCCACACCCACCTCAGAAGGAAGGCACGATGTAGCGCGTATACCGCGTGCCTTCCACAACCGTACGGATTACGTACGCCGCTGGGAGGAACTTAAAACTTCTGCTGGCGACCAAGCTCTTCTCCTCTTCATCTTGTCTCTGCTCGCTCGATTGTATCCTCTGGTTGCGATTAGCTTGTACGCGAGATCCCCCACAGGTCCCATCCCTGTGTTGTGCTCAACTCTGCTCACTTAGCGCGGCTTCATTGCCAGTCGCTGAGTTGTAGCGGGACTCTCTGGTTCGCTAGGGAGTATAAAGATCCAGCTCTCCGGAGTTCTCGCCGCTCGCAAGAGCAGCGGAGTTCTAGAAGTTGTGGGAACGGCGGCTAGACCAAAGTTTCCTCTTTCTCACCCTTTTACCATGTCTTCACAAGGCAACCCCAGACGGACCCTTCAGAAGCCCGGAAAGAAGCAGCGGCAGGCGCTCAAGGCCGGTCAAGCCCCACGTAATGAAAGGGAGCTAGCCTACGTAGCTACGCTGCCCCTGGATGTTTACCGTCCTGAGCACTCACCAGAAAGAGCGAGACGGGATGTAAGGCCTATTAGGAGGCCATCACCCTCGCCGCCTATTGACCGCTGGCGACCGCCCACCTCGAGTACGTGGACTCGCTCTAGTAATCAGCGGCCTCAGACGCCTCGTAGGTACTATCACGGAGACGAGAGGCGGTTTAGAGAACGTTCCTCATCGCCACGTGGCTCCTATAGCAGAAGCTACCACCGACGTGAGGAGCAAAGACGCCCACGGTCGCGGTCTCCTCGGGATCAGAGGTCTCCTACTAACCGCTATAGGGCTCCATCACCCCCGCGCTACAGGTCTCCCCTGAGAAGTGTCGATAGGCATCGGCGTTCATATAGATCTCCTTCTGCTAATCGCTCTAGGGCTCGGTCGCCTCGTCCTTACAGGGCTCGGTCGCCCCTAGATCGACACAGGGTTCGGTCGCCTATACGGAAACCTTCACCTCCACCACGGCCTCAAAGGGAGCTTTCTCTGGCGCGGAAGACGGCTCCTGTAAATCCTCCCCCACCTGTTCCAAGTGTAGGACCAGCTGTAGCATCTGCCGATAGTCCAGACGGTAACAAACCCCACGGTCCCATCGCAGGTGGTGAACATGAGTTCCAGCTACAGGTAGAAGACTTGGAAATACTAGACGAAAGCATGCAGTCTCAGGACGAAGAAGATGAGCAGCATCTGCCTGATGAGGATTACGGCGATGACCATCTCTTTGTAGGTGGCAGCGACTCCCCTGAAGCTAGAAGTAGCACTCAACAGAGCGCCAACAACCAGCAATTTGGCGCTGAGCAGTATCTTGCTGCGGCTGAACGGGTCAGTGATGCTGAGATCAAAGCTATTCGTGAAGCAATAAGGCGACGCGCGGAGGACAACAACACGGCTGACAACAACACGGCTAAAGAGGTCAATATTCTGCTCGAACATCTCGAGACGATAGCCGTTGCCCAGGGAAAGGATCTCGCCAGGGCATCGTTCAAGTTTAGTGAGGAGACTGAGACACAGCTGTGGTATCAGGATCTCTTGAGCCTCTTCTACGTGAGCGGTTACGAAGAGGCGGCGTACTTCACCGAAAACATCATCCAAGCGTCTCTTCAGTACGAGGTGAAGAGCGTCGACGGGGTATATCTCTTTTGCGACGCTAGCGCGTGGCTCGATACTGGTCTTGCTTCGCGCAAGGAATTTAGGGAGAGCCGCGAGGCTGACATTCGCAAAGCACGAGAGGAACAAGGGAAGCCAAACTCGACCTGGGCACCAACGCTTGGTTGGCCATTGCCAGATCTAGAGGCAAGCGACGAACGAATCTTGTTCACCTACAATCCTTCGCGCGTCCACTGGGTAGCAGTAGAGATCACCATCAGCGACCAGCCGAAACTCCTCGTGTACAACTCTTGGAAGGCAAATACCAGGCCTGGCGGAGGGCTCAGAGCGGCTCAAGAAGACATCCCCCTTCTCCTCGAACTCGCTAGCCTGCGGCCAGGCTCGCCACTTGCTGGGATCGACTGGAAGTCGATGCGAGCGGAGAGCCCGCAATGTCCGCAGCAAGGAAGCCTGAACGTCGACTGCGGGCCATTTGCGTTATACTTCGTCACCCAGCGTATGCACAAGCTACCGCTCACCACACCTTTGACGACCCCTGCGCTCAATAGCGACGACATGCGGCACGCCTTTGGCCAGTGGCTGCGATGTCGGTGTATCAAGTCCATCCATTCCACTCTCGACGGAGGCGTACCAAGGGATATGACCACGCTTCGCTACTGGTTCAATCATGGGCAACCATCCATCGAGCAGCTCCGTGCCCCTATGCCAACGTCGGCCGGCATTGTACATCAATGGAACGCGGGTGGAAAAGACAGCAATCACAGGCTGGATAAGCCGGCAAACCGCAAGAAGTCGGGCACGTCGGGCAACCAAGCGCAGGACGCTGACGTTATGGAAGTTGGGCAGGCTGTCGTGGACCAGTTAATCGAGGCTGCCGGCGCTAGTCAGGGTAACGAACCTAAGTATGGTCCTTGGCGCATCGAACTCGACGAGTCAGACGGACGAGTCAAAACGATTATCATTATTATACGATACTCGTCGGCTCCGAAGTGGTCTAGGCGGGTGATGCCCCCCGCCCAGATAAAACAAAGGTTGGTGGCATCTGCCTTATCATGGTTCCACGCGTACAAGGATGCCAGTGGGGATACTAGGACCGAAAAGGATGTAGTTGTCCATGCGGGCTTTTATATACGAACTCGATCCTTTCCGGGCTTCTTCGAGAACGACCAGGATGGCGGAACTGTCGAGAACGACCAGGATGGCGGAACTGTCGAGAACGACCAGGATGGCGGAACTGTCGAAAACGACCAGGATGGCGGAACTGTCGAAAACGACGAAACGACGGCAGAAATTCACTGCACTATATGCACCTACAAGTTTCGATGTGACAACTTAGTCCGAACGAACGCCCCAGCAGTGCTTCAGCGAATCGTGGAGCATATGATACTTCATATGCTCACTAAAAGAGATTGGCAAAAGAATCTTAATAGGAAAAAGAGGTTGTGGAGTAGGAGATGTAATATACCTGAGTGTACATGGACGACTTCGGACGCCAAAAAATATGTGGTGAACAGAGCTGCACGTAAACACTACCGCGCCAATCATATACAACAGTGGCTTGATGATAATGAGGAAGCTATAGTCTGTATGACCTGCACTATATGTGTAGACTGCCAGGGTAAATGGAGTTGGCATCAGCGGGAGGACTTCTTCGACCATCTAAACGGTATAAGGGTACGTCGCGAATATGAATGCCCATATTGCCTAAATATATACAAGACGGCTGCAGGACTCGATTTTCATGTTCGGATCAAACACAACGAGGACCGTGTACCACAAGGCTGGTATCGTTGCGACTATTCAATTATAGGCGACTGCGAGACCTGGGGACAATTAGGCTCCTCTTGTAAGAAGATTTGTTCAGACCTTAAGATCTCGGGTAGCCTAGGGCTATTCTGCGCGTGGGCGCCAGACTATTGCGAAATTTCGACACCATTCCGATCAAAAGGATTGCGCGAGAGTCACTACAACGCGGTACATAAGGACGATATATGGCCTTTCTCAACACCAACATGTGGGCGTATATTTTCTTCGACAGACGCTTTACTAGAACACCAAAAACGTCAACATGTCAAGAATAAGACCTATAACAGGGCTACCTCTAACAGGGCTACCTCTAACAAGGCTACCTCTAACAGGGTTGGGCGTATACGATGTATCAACTTCACCGAAGCCATAACGGAAGATCTAAATCAAGCTACAGTATCTGATCCTGTTATCCTCTCTGTAGGAATCGATGGATTTACTTGCAACGGTCCGTTGTTACTCACGTGGCTTCGGCAGCAGGTAGATACAAGGTTCCAGTTCGTTTTCGGTACTACTAAATTAGCGACCCTCGACGCGCAACTTCTCTATAGAGTCGATAAAACCTTCTGGGGCTTCCACGATTCTGTAGCGCTCGTGGCAGGTCTTTCTAACCCGACTCAGGCTTCACCCGCTCTGAAGGACCTTATTCAGACATGGGCTCAGCAGCAGACGCATAAGGACCAGCAGGCGAGCGTCAGTGTAGCGCGGAATGTGATGGCAGCTAGACACAGACCACATAGTGAAAGCGAGGAGGAGGATGAAACCGATATAGGATATGTATAAAAGCTTTCTAAAAAAGTTACTTATATATCACCTTATTATTATATAATATTTGACGTGAAAGCGTGTCACAGTGAGGGTTCAGAGTGAATCACTGTGAGGGAAAGAAGTGAGAACTGCGGTTGATTGTAAGAGCTCTGTATGAGAGCGGCTTATATAGAACAGAATGAGGCGTAGCAGCCAGGAGCAATCATGTGATCTGACTTGGGCTTGACACGAGCTAGTACACCGGCCGTCCGCAGGTACAATCCTCCTCCTTTGGCAAATCACATTCTATGCCCCCTTCTCACGGCGAGAGGCAAGGATGGTGCTGCCGCGCGAGTGACTTGGTGACTTGGTCGGTCAGCCTGCCCTATGGCGTCATGGGTTCCAGAGGGCGAATGAGCCGCAAGTCACGCTGGCGGGTCAGTAGTCAGGAGATAGGGCACTTCACGAGGAACAGCGGGAGTAGAGGGTTCTCGGATCATGTCCGGTTCATTCGAGCTAAGTAGGGCAGAAGCTGACCAAAGTACAGTGCAACGCAGGGGTAGAAAGAAGACAAGGAGAATCAACCCATCACGCTACATAACTCGTCTGATTCCTTTGCCCGTCCATCAGACATCATGATAGTAGCCGCGAGAAAACCCAAGACGCCTACATCTCTGCTGAGTATTGTGCCTCGAAGGCAATCGGGACAGGCAATCCATCCAAGAGCAGATGCAGTTGTATTGCTATGATCGTGAAAAGCCCACAGAAACCAGAACGCCCGTTGCGTTCACCGCGCCCCTCGATGTCCGAAAGAATACCGTAGGAAAGGGAAGCGAGGGATCATGACATTCTTAGACGGACTCGCCGAAGGTGTTCTCGCCCGAGTACCTGCAATCTCGTTAGAAGCCGCCCTAAAAAATGGTGGACGAAGGATAACGTACGTGATGTACAGGAAGCCGTCCTCATCCTTGTGTTCTTCGTATATGGAGCTCATGAGCGCAGCGGTCGGGGGCAGCACCTCGTCGACGAAGATGAAGATGGCCTTCTCCGGCGAGAGCTTGATCCTCTTACGGATCACATACACGAACTGGCCGACGGTGAGATCGGCGGGCACCAGGTACTTCTTCTTGTCGATGGTTGCGATGTCCGACTTCTCGACTTTCTCGCAGATAACCTGTGCCTCTGTTAGCAAGCAGCTTCGCGCGGAGATGGCGGTCGCGCAGGCAGACGTACGGGAATGCGGTCGTTGTACTTCTGGCGAATGCGCTCCGCCTCGGCCTTGCGCTTCTCGAAGGGGTGCTCGTCCTTGAACTTTGAGCGCATATTGTCGGCTTGTGGTGTTGGGGTCTGTGGAGTGGTTGATGGAATATCTGCAGCGAGGGCGGTGGTGCTTAAGTGCGGGTGTGCTGGGTGGCGGTGGGTGTCAAAGGTCAGGTCTGCAGCGGTGAGGGAGAGGTTATGTAGGCAGCAAGACGTGGGCGGGGGCGCAGGACCCCGCTAGCACCAACGGAAACCAGGTCGCACTTGACTGATCCAAAAGCATTCACGGGCATTCGCAGCGAAAGACAATCCGATTACGAGCTAATTAGAACCAAGTGTTTACTTGTTCCCTGCACCGCCGCCTTTTGTCTCGTCGATGGATGACTCTTTGTATCGGAGCGATGGCTGTGCGGGCGCTGACCAGCCTCACCCAAGGCCCGAGTCACTCGCCCAGCTGCCCATGGCCTTCGTGACCTGCACCCGCCATTCTTTGACTCATTACTCCTGCGGTACCCCGATATTGTCCCTCGGATATCAGATGGGTCGTGTTGATGCGGTACATGAGCAGCGTTTGCATTAGGCATCGCCGTTTGCGCCCTTGAACCAAGGGATCGAGCGAGACACGTCTACATGTTGCTGGCAGAGAGGACTGAGCTAATGGAACGACTACGACTACGACTACTATTTGCTGCCTTGGTACGATGGACTGTCTCCGCCAGGAACAAGACATTGCATAATTACATAAGCGAGATGAACGAGAAAGCACGTGATGCAAAATTAGTCTCGTTTGCATCCTCGGGCTGCTCGTACCTGCATGCGCCCACCGTGGGGTGATGCACCGACAACATTTTCTTGTACTTTACCGCTTTGCTATACGCTAGACATCCTTCAAAAGGCGAGGCAGCCCCGCAGCACCTACAATGTTCCCATCGTAGCGTTCTGTTTCTAATCGATCTGCAATCGGCCCGTCATGCCAGCATTCCGACCCTTGTTCCATCTTGCACGAGCTCTAGAGCTCCCGCGAAGCTCTCCAGCACAGCGCACCTTGCATCCCAATTTCTTCACCACAAGACAGATACCAGCACCTAGGAGATGTATGTCAGACGGTCCACCAAAACCTAAGCCTGACCCGCTGGAAGAATGGCGGAACCCGAGGCCTAGCAAATGGCCGAACAGGATACGGCTGCTCATGCTGCCCTTTCTAGGCGCCATAATATACTCAATGGTGCGTCTCCTCATTTCACCTAAACTTCGGCCAAAGCTAATCGCGATATCAGTATACCGATGACACCATCAAGACCGAACCTCCCACCATCGCCGAGAAAGACTCCATAATCAAGCGTGAGAACGGAATCTCAGAACAATCGCCTATGCGCCTCCGCATGGAGCACTTCATAAAGAAGCATCAGAAGCAGATTGTCTCAGAGCTGGAAAAGGTTGATGGCCAGAAGTTTATAGTCGACACCTGGCAGCGACCCGAAGGCGGCGGGGGCATAAGCTGTGTGCTGCAAGATGGCAACGTGTTCGAGAAGGCGGGTGTCAATACCTCAGTAGTCTATGGCCGCCTCCCTCGCCGTGCCATTCAGGAGATGCGGGCAAATCACAAAGCACTCGACCCAGACGTCGATAGTCTCGAATTCTTCGCCAGTGGACTGAGCATGGTGCTACATCCCAAGAACCCCATGGCACCAACAGTCCACCTGAACTATCGCTACTTCGAGACGGCCGACGAGCAGGGCAACACAAACGCATGGTGGTACGGTGGTGGCTGCGATCTTACACCGAGTTATCTGTTCGACGAGGATGCGATACACTTCCACAACACGATCAAGCAGGCTTGTGACAAGCATGACAGAGCCTACTACCCTCGCTTCAAGCAATGGTGTGATAAATACTTCCGTATCACGCACCGCGGTGAGACACGGGGCGTAGGCGGAATCTTCTTCGACGATCTCGACCACACAGAGAAGGACCAGGAGCAACTCTTTTCCTTTGTGCAGGACTGCCTGTCTGCTTTCCTGCCGTCATACATACCTATCATAAATCGAAGAAAAGACATGCCGTTTACGGAAAAGCAGAAGCAGTGGCAGCAGTTGCGGAGAGGACGATATGTCGAGTTCAATCTCGTGCATGATCGGGGGACAGCATTTGGATTGAACACGCCAGGCGCGAGAGTGGAGAGTATCTTGATGAGTTTGCCGCTTACGGCGAGGTGGCAGTATATGCATGCGCCGGAGAAAGGCAGTCGAGAAGAGAGGTTGCTGGAGGTGTTGCGGAACCCTAAGGATTGGGTGTAAGATCTGTATGACCACATGTAGCATAGAGTATAGAGAATCACGCGATGCAGGTATCTAGACTCTGGATGGGCGAAGATTGTTATATCGTTTAGAAGCATTGCAGCTCCCTGATGTGAAATCTTTACCTGTTGTGATCTTAGTCGACGTTCTTGATCCCTAGTTCTACGGAGCTACAAAGTTGCTGGAACTGCAAGATGCACTTCTGCATTTTGCTCACAGCCTGACTTGCAGTCACTGCGCATACCCATTCGCCTTCAACCACTCCCTTACCACCTTCTCATCCCTGCCCCGGTACTTCGCATGACTCCGAATAGTATCGTCAATAACATCCAGCCCCTTGTTGTACCCCCTCGTATCCTTGTCCTTGAAAAAAGCCGCAATCTCATCAGCGACCTTCTCATCAGCAAACTTGTTCAGGCCAAAGCGCAAAAAGCGCTCCAGCACGACCATGTTGCCAGACAATGTGGGATGCACGTGACTGTCCCAATTCTTGCGGACAAAGTTCCACACTTCGATGCGCACTTCGGCGTTGCTAGCAAGGGCGATGGTGCCGGAATGCTTATCTTGCATGGCGACCTTGTCGGAAAAGATGAAGTAGAGGAATTCTTGGGCGAGTTCGGGGGTTTGAACGCGGCCGAGAGCTTGCAGGCAGATTTCTTTGCCGTCAATTGAGGTGGTGGTAAGGTATTCGTTCTGGATGGCCTTGAATGCCGGTTCACCGCGTTCCTTGATGGCGATCGAGAACACGCCTTTGCGAAGGGACGGGTTGATGGCGGACTTGTCCTCCCCGGAGATGTATAGGTCGAAGCGTCGTAAGGCTTCGTCAACAGTACTCTTGTGGCCCAGAAGACCAGCGCTGGCAATGAGCTGAGCGCGCAGTTGACCGACAAGGAAACCTTCGCCGTCCTTGAAGTCCCAGCCGACATGCTCGACCGCGGGGGTCACCAACTTGAGTGCATATCGCTTTAGGGAATCGCTAATGTCTTCGATGCCGGAGAATACATTGCGAACGTTGCCCAGATTCGTGAGAATTTGAGACCATACCCTGAGGAAATTATCAGCTAGGACCTCCCAGAGAAGCCAGCATCACTCACAAATACTCCCTCTCGTCCTGGAAGCGCTCCATCAGAGCCAAAAGACCGGGCGTTGAGCCATAACCCGCCACAGCATTCGCGTATGCGTCGCCCACAAGTCCGATCTTATCCTGAACGGTCAAGCTCTGCCGAGCCTCACCAAGCTTCCTGAGACGCTCTGCTGGGTAGTTCGTTCGGTAGAAGCCTGTCAAATTCTTATTGACCTGGTAGAAAGAGTCATCGACATTTCGAATGGTATCCTCCTTCTGAGTTAATGCATTGGTCTTGTGGAGTGATGCCTCAGAAGCTGACGACCCAGAGTGCAGACCTAATGGAATCCACCAAACAGTCTCATCCTCTTCGGGCTTTGCATCGCCGGCAAGTAGGAAGCGCTGTTGACGGAGACCAATCTGACCAGGTTCCTCGGCCACAGTGATCACCGGGAAACCGATCTTGCGAATCCAGTTATCCATGAAGCTGTTGACGTCTTGACCAGAGGCCTTGCTGAGGGCTGACCAGAGGTCATTAGTAGTAGCATTAGAATACTGATGCGCCTTGAGGTAGTCCGCCACGCCCTGCAAGAAGACCTTCTCACCAAGGTGGGAGCTCAACATGCGGATGACCGAACTTCCTTTCAGATAGCTGATGTGGTCGAAGATTTGATCAACCTCAAGGCCGTCGTAAACAGGGACTTCGATAGGATGAGAGAATCGTAGGGCGTCAAGTTGGAAAGCTGTTTGAACAGATTCAGTCTAGAATCGTTAGCGTTGCAAGGAGCAGAGCTACCTCTAGATTTATGACGTACAACAAACTGCCCCCAGACGTTCCACTCTGTGCTGCACGTCAGCATTAGAGTCTTGTTGAACTGCGGAAAACATACCAGGATATAGGTGATCAATTGCAAACCATCCAACCCAAGTGGCGAAGCCCTCGTTGAGCCAGAGCTCGCTCCACCAGTCCATGGTGACCAAGTTACCGAACCACTGATGAGCAAGCTCGTGCGCCACGACATATGCCACCCGGTTTCGGTAGCTATCCGCGGATGTCTTCGGGTCAAACAGCACTGCCGTTGTTCTATCAAAAGTTAGACGGAACCATCTGAATGTTATGCGATGGCTAACCGGTAGGTAATGAGACCCCAGTTTTCCATGGCACCGTGTGACTAGAAAACAACGGTCAGCTAAACATCCCAAAAGGTCCTGGAGAGTATACGTATGATTGGCTAATAAATTAGTACAATCCTCAGTATCTGCCTCCGTATGCCATGGAGTTTCACTCACAAATTCATGAACAGCCAGCAAGTCAACCTTCGGAAGAGGGTAGTCGATCTGGAACACCTATGGACACATTCAGCCACGTCCACCTTTTGCCAGAAAAGGCCGTACCTCGGAGAAATAGTCCACAATCTGGTGGCAGTTCTCCAGCGCAAAGTTTCCCTGCTCCTTTAGACCGCGGGTTGTGTAGACCCTTACGGGAATGCTCTTTCCGTTGTATTTGCGCTTCGTGAATGCCTCAACATACTCGAAGTCTCCAATGGCCCATGCCAGGAGGTACGTCGACATGACTGGAGAGCGCTCAAAGACCACAGTATGGAATCCATCTTTCTTGCTCTCCTTAATTTCCTTCTCCGGCATGTTGCTGAGGGCAACCTGGTCTTTCGGAATCTCAATCTCGACGTCGAAGGTTGCCTTCAGGTTCGGCTCGTCAAAGCAGGGGAAGGCGCGGCGGGCATCGCAGGATTCGAATTGGGTACTGAACATGTAGTGGAACTCATCGTCTTTCGCAACAGATGCGGGGACATCGCCTTTCGGTTTGTATTTTGAGCGGTAGAAGCCAGCCATGATCTAGTACAATTAGCAACCCCTCTGCGACCTTTACACTGTTCAGCATACGTTATTAATGGCACCCTGGAATTTCAGTGTCAAGGTAGCCTCCCCCGAGTATTCAATCTTCTCTCCATAATCTAGCATTACGCGCTGCCGCTTCTCGTCATAAGATATGTCCTTGGCCGATCGAGTAGAATCACCGGTCTTGAGCTCCGCACTCTCGATCTTGAGTTGATGCGCATTGAGAACAAGGTCACTAAAGCCACCATCCTTATTGATGTTGGTTTTGATTGTGACAGTACCGTAGTAACCAAAGTTGCCACCAAACTCGAGGTCGTAGAGAGAGACAGTGTAGTGCGAGGGCTTGATCCTGGAATAACACCGTTAGCTGAGCTGTTCATCATCGCAAGTGCTATCAAATGACAGCTCAGTGGGGCTCTTGAAGGGTGTTTGAGACCACAATGGGATCCAAGATGCTGCTATCATGGGGGCTCCAACTCACCAAGCAGGAAGAATATCCCTATCTGACGCCATGGCGATGAAGCTACTGTTCGCCTCACTCGAACAAAACCGAAGCTGCCTCCCAAAGGCTGTAGCCTTGACCGCAAGCCTCGCTTGTCTATGATTGAAGCGCGCACGTGGGGTGACTTCTCGGCTTCTTTCCAAAAAGAATTGTTTATTCTTGAACGCGAAACTGGATAGAAAACGGGGTGTTGGTTTGACGAGAAGTTGTTTCCACGGTTGTGGTCGAGAACAGCGTCTCGAGAGCGTGGGAAGGGCGGCCAGCTTGAAGGTGGGGATCGGAGTATTACCTGCGGAACAGATTGCGGAATGGTACCTATTGCATCAGGGACTGGTCGCAAGGTGCAGGTGACACGCGCCATCGGCTCTGCTCCACAGCACGTACCCCGCGCTAAGCGGCCATCTACTTGATGCTCGAACTTTCATCACAGCGGGGGGGTCTACAGAACGTTTGAAGCCACTTAAGGCAATTATGTTATATAACAAGCCCAATGGCATATTAGAAAAGTGCGTAGACGTGTGCGCCGAACTCGAGTCCATGGTCGCACCGAGTTGGTTCAACAAGTATCAATGCTAGACCGAGGGCGATTCCCATTATGGTACAGGCGACCCTACCCAAATCCATGAACCTAAAGTCGCATATAGGTACGAAGTGTGGTATGGTATAGAGGTGAAATTGTCCTACCAACGCCACGTGAATGCCCTCCAGATTCCGTGACCTGCGCCGAGTTATGCAATGATATTACGCCGTCCTACTACTAACTTGAGACAGAGTCCTGTCCCAGCGCCTAATTCACGTATTCTTGTGTACCAGTTGCTCTTGTCGGATTTCGACCGCTCATTCAGATACGGACCAAGACATCAAGACAAGGAATGCGCCATTCTTTCTTCCCGACGAGACCCTTCACCCACTCATAGTTCGTGGCATTGCTGATCTCCGACGCTCCTGCACCCTTCTCGCGCATGCCCTCCACAGCGCTCTTGAGTAGCGACTGCGCCGTGTTATTCGCAGCCTGCACGAAGACCCCGGCGGTCTCAAAGATGGTGTCCCGAAACGGCGTTGTGCCGTTCAGAGCCAGCTCAGCGGTCTCGGAGGAAAGCGGCGCTTCGAACCATGGCGTTTGGAAGTCGAAGAGTGCGACTACAAGTATGAAGAGGAGGAGCGAGCAGTAGACGCACGGTCGGTTGAGAAAGTAGGTTGCGGTTATGAAGAGGACAAGATATACCGGCGAGGCATTGGTTCGTAGTCTAGGGGATCAGATGTCGCATTCTTCCTACGGATATGGGAAGGGCTCACAGAAAGAAGAGAACTGGTATCCAGCTCCGTAGGCAGAACATGATAGCCTCACGTTCGCTTACACGGTGAAGCAGAGCTAACACGGAGGGGTATCAAAGAAACGCAACGGCAAAGGAAAATCAACGACCTTGACGGTATACAAAGGTGGGCGAGAGTAAGGTGTATTAATAGGTGCGACGTTGAAAGGGCAAGAGGAGGTTAAGCAGCGGAGATGCGACGGCGTCGGGAACAAACATGAGTGGAAGCGGTCCGCGAAGTCCGCCTGGCAATTGTCACGTGATGTGGCGTCACTACTTCTAAAGTTAACTTTGGCGCGTGAGATTACAACATACAGGTGTGGAAGGGCGTGAGCTCTGGCTATTGTTACGTCTTCATCATGATTTCCCGGCATGGCGCTGTCGAAAAAAAGGAATGGAAGAGTGGAAGACGTTGACGTTTTTGCCTACCAAGGTTCTCGAGACTGACATTTAACATCATCTCGCTAGATTGGTGTCCTCATTGTTGCTTCATACATCTATCTTCTATAGCACAGCGGTAGCAACATCCTACATGGTAGGACACATGGTAGGACACATGGTAGGATACATGGTGATAACCCAGCCCGCTCAGTATTGCGTCGGGCAGAGAATTTGGCTCACCTAGTTATATAAAGAATGTTTACACGTACAGTTATGTGTTAGCCCTTTACCATATAATCCTGAGTCTGACTAGCATCTGTACTACTTTCAGGAACTCATTTATCCATTTTGCGCAACGAATCGCAGCAGATGAAGCGGTGAAAAATATCATCATGTTGCTAATTCTTCTCTATCAGTTCGTCTAGCATACGGTTCAACATTTAACATCACACAGCAAAGGCAAAAGAAAGCTTTGCCTCCTCCTCAAAGTGTTTAGCGAACTCTAGTAGAACCCTGTTCCTCTCCCCGGCCATCGCCCTCCCACTATCCGTCTTCATCATGCCCGGTAGCTTGACCAATTTCTCCTCGAAATGCTCAACCGCAGCAGCCATAGGCTGACCCTGCTTCTTCGCACCTCCGAACGCAAAGCATCGAGCAACGCCGACAGCACCGATAGCGTCCAATCGATCCGCGTCTTGCACGATCGCGAGTTCGGGATGCTTTGCCAAAACATCAATGACTGATTGCGGGTTTTTAGTTTCGTTGGTGTAACCGACGTGCTTGACGACAGTTTGCACCTTTATGGCGAGCTCGTGGGAGGCCCCCCGTTCAAGAAGGACATTGTAGACTTGAGTTTCTACGTGTTCACTAGGTTTGGCGTATTTATGGTCGCCTACGTCGTGAAGAAGAGCCGCGAGGAAGAGAGCTGTGGTGTCGTAGGCGACATCTGGATGAGCTTTTTGCTCCGCTTCGAGTATGCGATTGGCGTTGGAGAGAACGCGGAGGATGTGGTGGTAGTCGTGGGAATTGTCGTGCCCTGGGGAAGACATGTAGGTGTGGACGAAGTTGTTAATGGACTCGAAGAGACCTTTGTGTTCTGAGGGAACTGGGACGATAGGTAGAGGGATGGAGGAGGGCATTGTGGTAGGAAAGAATAGGCTTGGTTCTGAGTGATGGCTCGGGAGCGGGATATTGTGGGAGAAGAGAAGTGGAGTGAGGTTGAGGCGTAGAAGCGGTTTTGCAACAGCAATGCGGCCGCCTTTGTACGAAGTTAATGTTTCTATTTCTCTAACACGGACCACGAAAAAGATATGTAAAGAGTTGTTCGCTTTGTGTTAAAGAATGAGCCTGCTTGAGGAGCCGTCGAACCGTTCAGCAATCGCACTAATTGGAGATGGGCGCGAGTACGGTCGACGCGCGTGGTCACGTTTTCGGTCGAGCTTCGCCTAGTTTGTACCTAGTTCTGCCCTTATCATGCTCTGTCTTACCGTTGCCGTAGAGAACGCAGCGCAAGTGCATTCAAAATGTTCTAAAGACCCAGATTGCGCATTCCGAACGCCCCCGAAGGACAGTCCAAAGGGCGGACCCTGAAGCCTAGGGGGACGATGTCTAGTGGGCTGGGAATTGACCGTTCGTAAATCTTTTGGACCTCACGGGATCATAGTGTGGCTGCGTGTGGTATAAGCGACTAGAATTCGATTCTGAAGTTGATCGAGCTGGTGAAATTGTGTGACACTGGAGAGCAATAGCGAGACATGAGCTTGTACCTCGGCAGCGGCCGCGCGCCATGACTTCAACGCTGCCCTCCCGCCCCTCGAACTTCGTAACCAGCCTTCCGCGCTTCAACACCACAACTCGCCGCGCGATAGGTTGGCCCACCGCACCCATCCATTGGGGTGACGACCATGTATAAGCAGGCGACGCAGAAGACTACAGCGGTCTTGTCACTGCCGCCGAAATGGCTCGGGATGTATTCCGAGTTCATCACCAAGAACAGCAGCGCGGTATCGCAAATAGAGTCGGCGCTGCGGTCACTGACATATATCATTCCGGGTGCGCGTTCTGTAGTGGCAATATTTCGATGAAGTTATAGCTAATTGAATATAGGACGTTTTCGAGAATCTGAAATAGCATCCGAGTCTCGTAGGACGCCTAGTTGCTCCATTGTACACCCAAGCTAACCTCTACACAGTACATAGCGGCGTCCAACTTCTCTCCTTATACCATGACTCTCTCCTCGCGAAAGCTATGGCGCGGTTGCCAGGCTCACAGCGACAACACCCCAGTCCCCATAACCGCTACACTAAATTCTGGACCGAAAGATCGCCAACATACAAGCGCATCGCGCTTGCTCTGCAGATGGTCCAATACACCGAACTACTATGTGAGATGGCTGCAAAGAGAAAGGGTGAGAAGGTACGGTGGCGGGTAGTGGTGTTCCTGGAGGCTATTAAGGCTCTGTGCCGGCTACTACTGTTACGGTTAACGAATTCAAGGCCGCTGGTGTCACCTCCTCTACCGCAAAGGGAGGTTGATCCCAGCTCATTGGAGGACTCATCAGCTTCGGCTAATGGAATGGACACACCACCAAACGAACAATCGGTCGAGGCGGAGAACTGGGCCATGCCTCGGACTGGACTGTCGATGCCAAGCCTACCTGATTCTTCTGACATCTCTAGCTATCTGCTATCCAAGGTACTTACGGCGGATGATATCAAGCCTCCGAAGGCGCTCCTTCACCGAGTCAGTGGCAAGGGTGAGCTGGCGGAGGCGTTATACATTCTAAGACCCGTCATCTACGCACTCGCATTGCAGCATTTCAGCGGCGATAAGAAGAGCTGGCGTCCATGGCTCATAGGAGTGAGCATAGAATATGGTGCGAGACAGCTCGCAAAGAAAGATTTCCAGGAGAGACTTGCCGGAGGGCTTCGAGGCTTAACAGGATTGGAGAAGGAAGAGCTGAGGAAACGAGGATGGGCGTTGGGCTGGTGGATGATGCGGGGTGCTTTCTATGAGAACATTACGAAGTATGTTTACTGGGTTAACATTCGTCCGAGACTAGCTAATAGAAAGCAGGGCTTGGATACACGCCGTTACGCGAAGACTTCGGAACAAACCTCTCCTTGACATCCTAGGTGGCGTCATTGAAGACTACGAGTTCCTGTGGGATCAGTACTATTTCCCAACGGCGACGCTCTGATTTCGTTTTTCTTTTGTAGCGTAGTTTGTAAGAGTAAGCTCTTGGTACAAGCGGGCGGGCATTTATAGGAAGCGAGGGCAATGAAGGGGCTTTGGTATGGGGTCTGGGAGACCTGGTATTGTCTCTCAGTTTTTCCGATAGTTTTTCGTTTTCGTCTTCAAGTTCATTAGTGCGTGCTAATGAACTGGCTCGATGCAATCTCGAGTATCTGTACAACATTTGTGTCGGATAGTGAGATTGCTATTTGCTGTTCTGATGCGCATATTCGGTTCGCCCAGACCATTCACTTAAGCGTCTCCATGTGCTTGGCTGACTAAGTGATCCAAGCTCTCAGGCACTCGGAAAGCTAGATAGAACATCAGAGCCTCATCAACACCAACCCAAAACACACGCCGCCACCAAACGCCCGCCTCCGTCTCACCCGCAAACGCTTTCTCTCGCCTCGGTTTGCCCTAGCTACATAGCGTAAACATGCCGGCCACGACAGCAGAGACGCTGTCGCTCGTGACGCGCAACGTCTCCGTCGCACCGCTCGTGCTCCTCTCCGCAGCAGATCACTACGGTCGGCAAGCAAAAGGAACACGAAAACGAGTAGTCGGCGTACTGCTAGGTCAGAACGATGGCAAAAACGTGAGGGTATCAAACAGCTTTGCTGGTAAGCTGCAGCCCCACCATTCTGCTATCGCCGAATATTTCACCTTCGTTGGAAGAGCTTAAGACAGCGCTAAATTTGCTCGTAGTACCGTTTGAGGAGGATGAGAAAGACCCATCGGTATGGTTTCTAGACCACAACTACGTCGAGTCGATGAACGACATGTTCAAGAAGGTGAATGCAAGGGAAAAGCTCATTGGGTGGTATCACACGGGTCCCAAGCTGCGGGCGTCGGACTTAGAGATCAACGAGCTGTTCAAGAGGTACACGCCGCATCCGTTGCTGGTCATTATCGATGTGCAGCCGAAGGAGGTGGGCGTGCCGACGGATGCGTACTTTGCAGTAGAGGAGATCAAGGATGTGAGTACCAACCCCATGACTACCCCGCTTGCGTTGAGCTCTAAATGAAGAAGTTATATGTTTGGAAGACATAGAAGTTAATCTTGAATCCAGGACGGCACAACTACATCCAAGACCTTCGTCCACACCCCTTCGATAATCGAAGCAGAAGAAGCAGAAGAAATCGGCGTCGAGCATCTCCTCCGCGATATCCGCGACGTTGCTGTCGGCACACTTTCCACCCGCATAACTTCGCAACTACAATCGCTTCAAGGCCTCCACCTTCGCCTGCGCGACATCGGCCAATACTTGCAGAAAGTGCTCGACGGAGATCTTCCCGTCAACCATGCCATTCTCGGCAACCTCCAAGACGTCTTCAACCTGCTTCCTAACCTGTCAACACCAAAGCCGACACCAGTGGGGGGCGCAACGAACGGTGTGGGACCCGCGGCGGGCACAGCTGGCGCATTGGATAATTCGGAATTGGCGCGAGCAATGAGTGTCAAGACCAACGACCAGTTGATGGCTATCTACCTGTCAAGTTTGATCCGTGCGATTACGGCCTTCCACGACCTTATTGAGAACAAGATCCAGAACAAGCAGCAAGCAGAGGACAAGGAGTCGAAGAAGGATGAAGGCAAGGAAGGAGAAAAGGAGAAGAAGACGAATGGCGTAAATGGAGAAGCAAAAGAGGACGACAAAGTGAAGGGTAAGGACGGGGAGAGGAAGAAGGGCTGAGGGAAATAGGTGAATATGGGCAGTAGAAAGACCATACAGGCTGTATGCTTGCATGGGTTATGTACTATACCACACGTTTGGTTTCCCGGCGGGAAAGATGGTATTGCACGCCTGGTGTGGCATAATGGCATGATAGATCTGCAATGAAATGAAGCAAATACATACAATGACTCGAGGGTCTTTGATTCTTATGATGCAGAGCTTCCCATCATCCTCCGAACGTGTCTGGGTCGAATACGTGGTGACAGAGTCTCCTACTTCCCAACAAACACCCTGTTACGTTATACGCACGGATTCACTTGTACATGCTGCTTGGCTAGGCTCGAGATTGTATGCGGCGTCCGGGTAGCAGAAACCCAGTTGATCCTATGCCGAGTTCACCGCCATTCACCAATTGATCCGCACTAGTTCGCATCTCAATTGTGTTGCATAGATTATTAAACCGTGCTGCATCTAGCGGGGTATCATATCGTAACCTCCCTTTGTCGTATCGTACAATATCTCTGATCTCGCAACGGACGCAGCATTACCCTTCGTAAAATACGTTAATTCGTGCCTTGTCTTGCGGACCTCTGCCAGCACACCTTAGTCTCCCCACCCTGCGGCCCAACCAGCCGCCTCCTCGACACCGACATCCTTCTCCTCCACGAAAGCACTGAAGAACGCTGCACACCTTTCCACCAGGACACATGCCAGCAAATGCTTGCAAGCAGGCGGCGTTCCCAAGCCTAAGCTCATGCCGCCGAAGGTCCATCTATCCTGCTCTGTCTCCCCGAGTCCCGCGGCGTGGCTAGTTAAGTCGACTTTGGCGAGATTGCAGACTGGCACAGGTGGCTCAGGATGCATCGAGGGAAACGCAGAAAAGGCGAAGGCTGGACATGAGCAATTCCACGCCTTGAGACGGACTTCATAGAATGTGGTGTTGTCGTAGGATGTGCTGTAACGGGATGAGCGTTGTTGGGCAGAGCGGACGTAGTATATCGTGTTAATATCTGCCTTGCCCTTTTGATGTCTTGTTGGATCGCCGCTTTCTTCGCCACCTGCAATTCCTTCCTCGTTTGAACGCGGAAGGCGAGTAACCATCTCCGCATCGGGGGAACCCATCTGGCCGGCGGTGCACGTCAGCGGAGTATTGAATGCTGATGACTTGGACGCACGTGCGGGGCGCTCCTCATCCGATTGTACCGCCGCATCGTCCATGTTCAGTCCGTGGACATGCGACGATGTTGTCGAGTCAAAGGTTGCAACATTTTGCGTCGACGGCACGGCCTCCGTACGTTTGTAGTCGGGCTCACAGCGTATGCAAAAGCGCGTAACGAGCCGACGGTCAAGTAGGTCCAGCGCCGGGAGCAATTCGTTCGGAAACAAGACATGCAGGGCAAGCAATTGCTTTTTCACGGGTTCGGGTGCATTGACGAGCGGATTAGTCGTGGCGGCGTTCATAGCGTCATCGGAAGCGCGCGGAAGAGCGCACGCGGAATCGATCAACTGCGTTACAAATTCGCGGGAGGTCGGTAAGTCTGAGGACGACATAGTTGCGAACTCGCGCGCCTGTTGTCGGCATACTGCAGGCGTATGTGGCAAACAACATTGGTGGGGTGCTGAAGCATCCTGACGGTCGGAATAAAGTTGAGATTGAAAATGCGGGGGACGCGATTTAGCGTTGACAGGTTTCCGACTGCCCAATGCGTGGCCACGTGACCGTGGCCGCAGATTTGACTCGACCCACAAACACAGCCTGTATGACGAATCATTACGTACGACTGCAATGACACGATGATTATGAGGAATTGGTCTTCCGAGCGGTGCGTGATTATGCCGTCAAGGCTTCAATGCGGCGATGGTCAGCCTGGTGTGATCCTTTGGGCATCCACATGTGTCAGATCCGTGGTTCGTATTACAACCTACAAGCCATGAACCAGGCAAAGCGAAAGGAGCCTACCGGTACATGTTTCTAGTGTACCCATGGCAAGACCGAAAGCCCCAAGTATCCGAACTCTGCACTTTGCGTGGACACGCTCTCCGTTTCCGCCGCCTTGCCAATGCATTGGTGCCCTTGTTTGACCAATTGGATTGCCTATTTCGGAACCGACCCATATACGGATTACCGGTCACCGAGACGATATTGCAAGCCATTGGCCGTGCCCTTCTTGACGGAAAGGACTGCGCCGCTGCTAATTCGGCCAAGGCGACCAGAAGTCTAAGCATTATGTGGCACTCTCATATAGGGCATTCGTGTTGGTAGGCTGTGCTTGACATCATCGACGACGTGGTCAGTGGTGGAAGGAGATGAAGGACCACTTCATATTAGTCTCAAACATGAGCCTGCAGCGGGCGGCGTTGGACAGCAGGTTGGAAGCGTGGCAGCTGCAGGGACTACAGGTCGGTCGCGGGCATGCCACACCCTGCAAGTCAGGGCGAACGAGGGGCAGTCGGCATTGGCGAATCGGGCTGATCAATCAGTGCGGGCCGGGAGACGCAGATCTTGCAGAGGTGTCGCGCATTCGCTGGGGCCGTCTGTCCGAACGGGCGGTCGAGGGTAAGATCCCATGACGAACGCGGCGTGGTCGATATGCCCGTAGACGGCGGCGGCCGACAGTCTTCCGGGGGGGCATTGCGATGCCGATAGCATTGGGAGCACCGACGATGGCCGCTCGAAAGGCGAGCCGGTGCGTGTGGGCAGCGGTCTGGCGGCCGACGCGATCGAGTGAGGATTGGGGAGCACGGGTGAATTGGTGAGGGGTACGAGGGGCCAGATTGCCAGCCGTGAGAGGTGACAAGTCGTCGCTGCAGGCGTCGGTATGCAGCGGCTTTGGCTTGCGCAGCATTAAGCGCCGTATGCTTGCAAAAATAGCTTTGATCGCAATCTCACCACATAACGATATTGACCTGGGCTGACCATCATCTACAGCACGAAGCGAGGTGTGGGGTGCCGATAACGATAACACACCATCCCCGCCGGTAACATGACCCTCAATTCCACCCAGATGGTGCGACGGCGCATCCTCGTGAAGAGCTCAGCTGCTTCTTCGGGGCTAGGCACGAGTTCAGTACCCCCGGGGGAGGGGTGTATGTCTTGCGCGTGCTGCCTGGCCGACACTTTCACAAGCCAATTCCGTGCGCGCCGGATGCTCACAGGACGCGCTTCCATCGCAACGACAGTCAGATGGCTTTGCTCCCGGCAGCGCAATGCGACGGGCGACTGATGCAACGTGCGTCTGGTGCCCGTCGCCCGCTGCAAGACATGTTTTACTCGCCCTTGGGATCACTGGCAGCCGCGTGGCTGGTGGGCGGCGTGCCAGATGCTCAGGGAGGAGACGTCGTATCACAAGACCAAATGGGCCATTCGGCGAATAAGCAGCAGCCCGTGTTGGGTGTGGCGGCTATGTCGCTTTCTACGAGAAGGCTGCAATCCGATGCTGCTCTGGGAGAGAGTGGTGTGCGGACTAGGCCGTCTGGTCGACAGTGACCCCGAGCGCGCCGTTCGTTATCGCTATTGCGCTGGACATGGAAGCCCGGCGCAAAGCAGGACGGCCAGGACGGCCAGGACGGCCAGGACGGCATGTACCAGCCCGTGATCCGCCCATGGCCGTCGCGGTCCGCAGTAGGCAAGTCGAGTGAATGCAGGGCTGGGGAACAGCAGAGAGCCGGGCGCGGAGACTGGAAGGTCGGGCGACAGTATGATGCGCTCCGGCGGGATAGATCAATCGAAGCGGAAGCGTCCGGTCGCCTCTGGAGCGGTCAGGCTGCGCCGTTCTCTGGCTCTGCGCAATGGCGCCTTCAAGGCAGCGAGTCTCCACCGGACGACGATGACGCTGGCCCAAGGCACAGAGACGCAACATGCGCTGGCCACGCCGCGAAGCCGCGCCAGAGGCCCAATTGCGGCGCGACAAGTATCGCGGAGAGGATTGCGTGCAATTGAGCGTCTGCCGGGGGCGCATTGGAAGCGCCGTTCGCAGCAACAGTGGAGAGATGATAGAGAGCTCTCGAGGCGCGGCGACGGCGGTGCCGCTTTGGGAAGAGGACGTCGCTAGCGGCCGCTGCTCCCTGCACCACCAGTTGCCGCCTGCTTGCGAAAGACTCCAGCCCAACAAGGCCTGAGTCACTCTTTCGCACATCCACCCACCCCCCCCCCTCCCCCCCCTGGATTGGCTGCCCGCCCCCATGCGTCTTCTGTTCGTCGCCCTTCCATTTCGTTCTTGGCCACCCGCCGCCCACACCCTCACATATGTCAGCGTCCCCCGGCCGTGGATGTCGAGGGGCGCGCGTGCGATGCCTGGGGGACATGTGTGTCCACCTGCCCACATGCCCACTCCGCCCACTCCGCCCACCCTTCGCGCTGGGCCTTTCTTTGTCCGGCTGCGCGTGTTTTAGGCCCAGCTCCCCTCTGCCTTGTCGTGCTGCTTGTCCTCTTTCATGTCGCCTGGAGCCTGCTACGGTGCTCCCTTCCCTTTGAAACACTGCCACATCGCGTTCCGCCTACATAAGCCAGCCCACCCCCATCTCGCGCGAGGTTTGGCTCAACTCTCGTCCTAACTCCGTCACCCACTGCTGTCGCCTCGGTGATATTATCCATTCCGTCCGCCTCCGCTGGTTGCACGCCCATCCGTGTCCCACCTGTCACGCTGACAGGAGCAAACCCACGGCCTGGACGTCGCCACCACCCACGGTCCGCTATACACAGTATTCAATTTCCAGTCATACCCATCCGCAGCTCGCAACAAACGCCCCGTCGTATTCATTGCTGCCTAGCAGGCGTATAAGAAGACGCATCCGCCCCTCCAAACTCCGACGAATCCCCCCCCACTTCGCCCACGACATGGCAAACCCGTACAAGACACCCCCGAGCCAGCGCCTCCCCAGCCTCTCTTCGCTCCTGCTCTCCCCGCCGGAAATGAAACGCTCAGAGTCCTTTGGCTCGTCAATTGCGCCAATTGCACAATCGCCCTTCTCCTCGTTCAACGCCGAGTCGCAGAGCATGGTCATGGCTGCCTCGCCCCAGGCAACAGCCTCAAACCGCGATGCGTATGCGTCGCCACCAATCTCGCCGTACGATTCACAATCGCACAAGGAGAACATAACCTGCCCGGGAGAGGGTGGTGTGCGGGACCCGCAACTCTTCGTTCGCAACGATACGACCAGCTCAATTGCGCCCGATGAGCCACTGTTCCCTCAAGAGCCCGTCGACCCAGCAGCACAGAACGTTATTTCGGAACACATGAAGTCTCCCACTTTCGCCAGTCTCCAGCACAAGCCTGCCCGCCAAGATTACGAACTGGCCGTCTCCTTCGTCTCCACCGTCTACCAGACGTACAACAAGAACCCGCGCGCATGGTGGAACCAGGAGCGCGAGTTCGACCAACGATACGGTCGACCGAGCGGTGTCCAGAAGAGGCCTGCACTAAAGAAGCTGGCACCCGCCCCGTCGTCCGGCATCCGCAACAAGCCGAAGATGATGATTCCGCGGGTCCCTCGCGCTCCCCGCGCCCCGAAGCGGACTCCCCAGGCTCGTATCCATGATTCTTTCGATTATGGCTCAGTTTCGGTGTCGCCGAAGCCTCCACGGCCTGCCACCCACCGCGATGACACCGACTACAATTCGCTTCCCGACTACGCGCCATCTCTCGACACTTTACCTAAAGGCAATGCCAAAGTTTTGAAGGCCGACTGGAAAGGTCAGGTACTCGACCTATCCAATGATCCCGATCGGCACATATTGCACGACGCAGAGGTCAACCTTGCGGCAACGCTCCGCCTTTCGTGCGCCACCTACCTCTGCAGCAAGCGACGCATCTTTCAGGCTCGCATCGACGCCCTTAGAATTGGCAAGGAGTTCCGCAAGACAGATGCCCAGCAGGCCTGCAAGATCGATGTCAACAAGGCCAGTAAACTGTGGCAAGCCTACGACAAGGTCGGCTGGTTCAAACCTGAATTCTTTCGCCAATTTCTCTAAAGCGTACGCTTTGGGTCTCAGCAATCTCGCGCGCACAGAGGGAACTTAAAGGCCATTGTCTGCTCCCGCCCCGTTTTCTTTTTCCTGCTTTCGGATTGCATATGGGCACATGTCCATGGATGGTGTTGTTAGGGTTCTTTTTCACCGGTCAGATTGATATACCACGGCGTAGGGGCCGATCGGAACCCCCCTCTCACCTCGACGATTCATGAAGGGCGTTATCTCCACTTGGGTACTATGCATGGGCGGGTTCATGTTCGGATCTGGGTCCTTTTGTTGTGGCGTTATATCACGCCGCTCTATTCTTTCATTTGTCTACGCATGCGATACCCCCAACACCATGAATGATATTTTGTCTTGTCACGTTTGCACTCCTGTTGCTGAGCAGCAGCGTGCTGAGAGAATTGATCTTCTTCCGTAGCTAGAACTAGCAATGCCATTGCGCACTATTGTGCGAAACGAACATATCGCATTGCACTGATGGACACCAATGTGACGGTAAATGCTTCCATCGACGACCTCCGGCGTCCTACAGAAGACGTTTTAGAGGGAGATGATCACTTGAAGGAATCCAAGATAGTATATTTCGGAGAATAGGGTCGCGAGTAGCAATCTGGAGCGTTGGTTTGTGTTCGAGTGACATCGCTGACCTTGAAATGTTCGTAACGCCCAGGCCTGCTGTTGCTGCGGCCGGGGCGCGTGGCCGTGCCTGAGCTCTAAATTTGGCTGGGGCGCCACCCTCAAACGCTCCACGAACATCATCCAACAACGACCACTACACCCTTTCACCCCGTCCACGCTGCGGAACAGCGCGGAATCTACACCATGTCGCAGACACAGCAGGTCGAACACACCGACTCTATTTCCAGCCAGGACCCGCACAGTGACCCCGCCGCGAAGAAGACAAAGAGCAGGAGGCCCCCGAGTAAGCACGCACGACCCGGTGCGCAACGGCCGACGATATTGATAAATATACAGATACTGCGTTTCGGCAGCAGCGATTGAAAGCATGGCAGTAGGTTCCCATAGACACGGATGGTGGAGGAGTGGAAGCTGACCGCGCAGGCCCATCCTCACCCCGAAGACTGTCCTCCCCATCTTCTTCATCGTCGGCATCATATTCGCACCCATCGGCGGGCTGCTATTATACGCAAGCTCAAAGGTGAGCCAGGGAAACCTGGGGAGTGGGAGCGGTAGACTGACACCTGCCAGGTCCAGGAGATCGCGATTGACTACACAAATTGCGCCACCGACGCTCCACCAGCATCCGACGCCGACGATTCAACTCTACATGAAATTCCTAGCGACCGCGTCTCATATTCATTCAAAGAGCCGATGCGAAACGCCCCAAGATGGGGCCGTATGACTGCAAACTACACTTGGCGGTTTTCACACAAAACGCAGATGACCCAAACCTGCATGCTGCTCATGACCATTCCCAACGACATCGATCCGCCCGTTCTCTTCTACTACCGTCTGACCAACTTCTACCAAAACCATCGTCGATACGTTAAGTCGTTTGATGTCAACCAGCTGAAGGGCGATGACGTGAGCGTTGCTAGCATCAGATCGGGCGAGTGTGATCCTCTGGATGTTGCCCCCGCTGCCAACGGGAAACCAGAACGCCCATATTACCCTTGTGGTCTCATCGCAAATTCCATGTTCAACGATACCTTCGATGACTTGGTCGCAAGGAACCCATCCGGGGGAGATAACGACCAGGTACAGCAGAAGTACAAATTTGAGAACAAAAGCATTTCCTGGAGCACCGAGGGCGATCTCTACGGAAAAACAAAATACCAGCCCGGTCAAGTCGTTCCCCCTCCGAATTGGCAGGAGCAGTATCCGGAAAACGGTTATGATGACCTTGAAGTATTACCAGACCTACATACGTGGGAAGAGTTCCAAGTGTGGATGAGAACCGCCGGGCTCCCTACGTTCAGTAAATTGGCCGGGAGAAATGACCACGATAAGTTGAAAACCGGAACCTACAAATTAACAATCCGAGATGGTATGCACCGTTTCCGTCCTTCATAGCCGAGCAATACTAACTCCTGAGTAGTTTTCCCTGTTGAGAAATACGGCGGGACAAAGTCCATTCTCATCTCCACTCGCACTGTCATGGGCGGCAAAAACCCTTTCTTAGGCATAGCGTACGTCGTTGTGGGTGGTCTCTGCATCCTGCTAGGCACCATCTTTACTCTAACGCATCTCGTAAAGCCAAGGTAAGGCAGCGTTAGCCTTTACAAAGAGTCTGAGACTAATGACAGCAGGAAATTGGGCGACCACACCTATCTCTCATGGAACAACAATGAGCCTAGCACGGCAACGACAACCGGGCGCGCTACTCGCCCGGGCGATACCGCATAATGATGACGACGCGCCTTCCTTTTACTATGGAGGCTCTTGTTCTTTTCCTTTTGCGGCCCTGGTAGTCAGTTTGTACAACATGTCTTAGGGAGTCCTGGAGTCGAGGCGCATTAGAGCCATACTTTGATTCACCGCACCATTTTTGCCTCTTTCATTCTCGTCCATATCAGTATAGTACTTGCTATGCCCTATCAAGAGCTGTTCAAACGACACTGTAACGGCTTCCATGTCCAATGAAATACCCTTAGGCAACACCTATATACTGAAGGTATCCAGGTGTGTGTTCTATATAACAAACATCGACAATGTTGTCAGAGTCCGTGCGAGTTGAGTTGTTCTATCTGTTCTGATGGATACTGGGGAGCGCTGTAGGTTATGCTCCTCTCGGGCCAGGTCACTAATCTTCGTCTGACAGAAGTGCAAAGTTGTATCCGAGACAGGTTGTCATGACAAGCCCGCTTCCGTCCACGTGGACGGCGGGGACCGAACGTCTAGACTGCCGTCAAAATATGCTCAGATGGCTGTTCTGAGACATCGCAATCCAGACCATCACGAGCAGGAAGATATAAGCTGCGATCGAGGCCCAAATATCACAATCAGCAACGTGCAGAGCACCCCCATCCAAAATATTCCTATCAACAACTTTCTCAAGCGGGCCCCTTGGCTCCAGACGGGGTGGAGACACATTCTTCTATCCTTATCCGGGGACCGACCATGGTCAAACAGCTCCTCCTTGCCTCCCTGGGGCTCGGGTTCCTAGCGGCAGCAAGCAAGCAGCAATCGACAATCAAGCAATTCGACTGTGGAACCGATGCAAGTCATGCCTCTGAGGAGTTTCTCGGCACCATTCAATCGCTCCACACCGGTCCTACCGGTGGATCGCACGCCGCGCGGGCGGTCCTTTCGGCACGTGAGAAAGACAACAACACTGCCATCACCGTAGACGCAGTGTTCCACATCGTCGCCAAGGAAGAAGCCAAGGGTGACATCACAGACAACATGCCGCAGGCACAGCTCGATTCACTGAACGAGGCGTACAAGGACTACGGCATCCAGTTTAACCTTATCAATGTAACATGGAACACCAATGATGCCTGGGCCATTGGCGAGAAGGACGCCGATTTGGAAATGAAGAAACAGTTGCGTCAGGGCACGTATCGCACCCTCAACATCTACTTCCAGACGGATCTTAGTGGTGGTGTGCTGGGTCGCTGCACACTCCCTTCGAACATTGCCAATGGCAAGTCGGATCCCACAGTTTACAGCAACGATGGGTGCAATGTAAACGCCAACACGATGCCCGACGGCGTTATGGACGGATATAACCGCGGCAAAACGGCTGTTCATGAGACGGGCCACTGGCTCGGACTTCTCCACACTTTCGAAGGCTACAGCTGTGATGGACCCGGTGACTACATTGACGATACGCCTATGGAGAGGGAATCCACTGATGGATGCCCTGACTCCCCACCCAAGCAGAGCTGTCCCGGACAGGCGGGTGACAAAAATGATCCGATCCACAACTTTATGGATTATTCAACCGACGCTTGCTACACGGGCTTCACGCAACAGCAACATGATCGGATGCATTACATGTACAACATGTTCCGGGACGGCAACTGAGAAGCCGAGATGAGCTTATAGGTTAGCGTAAATGAACTGTTAAGGTTGACGCTAGATTGTGTACACAGGATTTCTTCTGCGGTTCTAATTGTTGTTATGACTGCGTCCAGGCATTGGATCCGCCTTTCTCTCCTCTGTACGCCCTTCATTATCGTTTTATATTACCTTATTATTTCCCTCGTTTCACCTTTTAATATATTCGTGCCTTGTTCCTACCCAGATTGCTGCACATGTCAATGTTGGTCTGTAGATAAAAGTCGAATCAAATACATCGCTCAATTCTTCACTTCTCTCCGCTCCAGAGTATCTTGGAGCATAATTTCCCACCAACCCAACCAGCTTTCAGAATCCCTGGTACTCGTCTTTGCCGCAGCCCAGACACCAGGTTAGCGCACTCCTCCCTTACTTAATCGACGACGGCTTGGAATCATTCCTATTGGGAACGCCATTTGCATAGCATTCCTAGTGGGGGAGGAGCACTGTTGAGGATGATGCGTAACGACAGGTTGCCGCATTGTGATTGCGGTCACATTCCAGACCAGGCCGATGAATTTAGATTGGATGGCGGCGGGCCAAAGTATCGTGATATGCGCACTCTCCTGCAGGTTCACAAGCACCGTCTCAAACAAATTGAGTATATTACCTTTTCGAATGCCATTTTTCTGAAATGGTGCCAGTCGTCCGCATCTGGGTTGCAGATCCCGGTGTTCTAGTCCCTTGATGAGGGCAGGCCGATGCCTTCCGACAAATGAGGACGGTAAGCACGGTAGAACACTCTCCACACGCAACATTACCAAGTTGTTACTTCCACGTGGTATTGAGACCAGCAGGACGCTCGAAACTACACGTGGTGGGTCCAGCCTTGCCTATTTCCACGCCGTCTCAGACAGCATAGTCCCCTGCGGCATCACTATTCCCAAGGAAAGACACACCAAGCGTCCGGCTACACCAATTTCTACGACATGCATACGTCTGGCAGTCGCCAGTTTCGTAACCCCTCTCAAAGGGCAACCGCCGCAATAGGCGCAGCTCTCCGAATTCGTTCTCTGTTCCGGATGCGGAAAGTGGAGTGCACGTGCAGGTGTTGAGATGAGCGGTTGCTGTTTTCAATGCGGGGAAAGGAGGAACGGTAAGGTGCGTATAAAGGGACTGGATTCCTTCGATCGTGGTGCTGGAATAGTAAAGCCTCTGCCATTGACGAAACGACGACGCAGCACTAAGCACTCGGCGTTCGAGTACGCACTCGGCGACGGACTTGCACTATTTACATTCGTTATTTGAATGCCATCTTTGTACCGTAGTAAGAAATTGGACCTCCGCATACGAACGGCGAGCTATACGAACCTCCACCAAACAATCTCTCCTCTATCATCGACCATACCCGCAAAGCCTTACAATTCAAACTCTCGCTTACCCTACTTCAACGAGCGGAGGCCTCCTAATGCCGAACGTCTTCCATCGCCGGACCCCGTCCACCTCCTCCACAACTTCTACCACCACCAAACCCCCGTCCGTCCTCCGCTACACGCTCATCCTACTCAAAGCACGACCCACTGCCACAGATATCGATACTATCAGTGTTTACTCTGAAAGCCGAAGTGCACCGGCCTCGCCCATGTTGCCTACCTACTTGGAGCGAGAGCAAGACTACTTTGTTATGTCGGGGGAAAGAGCTGACGCAAGAGTCGAAACGCCGCCACCACCTTACGAACCGTGAAGAGTCATTATGGAAGGACAAGGAGCAAATATGAGAGCAGAATTGGGGACGATTGACGTGCCGGGTATTGGGGGGAGAGAGAAGTGTTGGGCTTTATGCGAGAGAGTGGGGGCTTGGTGTCTTCAAATTCCATCCCTACTTCTGCTCGTCGATATGTTATTCGGTATCCTTTCGGTTAGGCTAAAGGCTTCGCTCTCCGAAAAACCCAATAACAAGCACAGATCAGCGACCCATTCTGCTGCATTCCCAGAACTGGTCGGTCAACCATCACAACCGCAACTACAGCCTCAGCGCCGTACCTCTGCCGAGAAGAACGGGTGAGATAGCGTGAGAAGTGTTCTCGAGAAAACAGACTCGGGCAATGTTACAAGCTCGTTTAAGGATACTAGTATGAGTGCGAAAATGATAGATAGAAACGGAGGACGAACAAGGAGCCGTGGAGAACAAGAGCATGATGGCGAGCTGGACGTGGAGGACACGTGTATCGTGCAATGAATATTCACGCTCATTTTGTCTTATCTTTTTGTCCACCTTTTGCTCCTAACACGCAACTATACAATATTCCGTCCCTCGATGCACCTTTTACGTGTTCGTGTTCTTTGCCTATTTTAGGCAGTCATGGATTATGCTCAACCTTATCTATGACTGAGTTTTACATGGTGCATAATAAGACTTCAAATGGGCATGCTGTCCCCCGATCGAGACGGTGGCACGCCCCTTTTACCTCCTTTTGATATTTTCGATTCTTTCCTGTAATTGCTTGGTAGTGGTAGATTATAACTAAAAATGGCTTTACCTTCTTTTGGCTAGGAAAAAAAGGAGAGCGAGCTGTCACCCGAAGTCCGTATATAATTGCAAAGCTAGTCGCAAAACATATAGAACCTATAAAATGTAGATATAAATAACAAACACAGTCTTCCGTCTAACCATAGCACACACCTACATAAATAAACCATGCCAATACTTAATTCCCTCTCAACTCCATGGATTCCACTGACAACCCATCGACATATAAGACGAACATATCGAGTCTACTACCCTAACAACACGAAGAATCCATAGCAGTCAATTCGACTACTCTTCATATCGTGTATACGATTTCGAGGAATGACTTGGCTGCTTCGAAAAGACGTTAACATTCAGAGAACTCGTCGTCTATTGCTGCCTCTAAGTGTGCCCTGGAAGCAACTAGCCAGCCTAATGGTTGGTGGTGCTTGCGTAGGCGGTATTGGGGCGGGGACAGCTCTTTTTCATTTATGTTGGAGCTTCGCCTTGTTTTGTTCGACCTTTCTGCTGGCATCCCTGACAGGGTTTGGCTTCGGGAGTTCAAAAAAGTAATATGACCAAATTTCCCCCCCCCCCCCGGGGAAAAGCTGCATCGCGCAACTATGCTATTGTAGGGAGGTTTCGTACTCTAATGGTAAACTGTATACATCTGAAGACCAGCACTGAAGTTATATATGGCCATTTCGCTCTGCTCCAACGACACTTCGCTGATGTGCTCTAAGTCCCAAACCATGACGGTTTGGTAGGTTGGCCGTAACTGGAACGTTGCAGCCGTTTAAATCTACCAACATGCTGTACACCTGCTGAATTACTCACGGTAGGGAAATAAGAAAAATTCCTCAAACGCTAAAAGTAGAATTAAAGACCGAGAAGATATACTGGTACATAGAAGTTGGAAGTTTTTGGTCAACTCCAGCAATGCAGAAGGTAAATAGACATGCAACCGATCCTCCATGCTGGATGCGTGTTTTCAATCTCCAAGACCCACGTTTGTCCACACCACTTTAAACGCCGAATTCCGCAACGCGCCCGCCCAGAAAGACCAAAAAGAAAGCTTAGCGTCCACTTCTGCCGCCGCCACGACCTCCTTTGATTTTTTTCAAAATGTCCTCCCCTCCGCCCGAACCCTTCTTCATGTTCTCGTTGAATACGACATTGCTTTTGGGAACGACAGTATATGTTGTAGGACCGGCTTCCAGACGCGCGCGTTGGTAGGCACGCGGGGCCTCAAGAGCCTTTGCACGAGCAGCTGCGGCAATGGCAGCCTGGCTGTTTTGCGGGGCAGCGGGACGTGCGGGAGCGTTTCTAGGTCTACATTAGCATAGGAACAAAGGAGGGGGAGTAGAACGACATACGTTGGGTCGTAATCAGCCTGGGCGAACTCCTTCTTGCGGTAATCGTCGGTTCGTCGCAGGATAGGACGACTCCAATCTGTGTACAGGCGCTCGGCTTGCCGCTTGATATTCAATTCGGGCCGCTTGCTCTTGCAGTAGAACATGATGACCTTGCCAATACCGGACGCAACCAGACTGTCTTTGTTGACAGGCAGCTTAGTTAGCGCGGCGAAAAGATCTTTCTGGATGTCGTAGGCTGGAAGACTGCCGTCACTGAGGGGCTCAAGGAAGAAGCGCACTGCTTCCAGTAGATTATTCTCGGGGTCGACAATAGAATCCTTCAGCGTATTCTTGTTGAGTAGAGCAACGACTTCAGGAAGGAGCCTCAGCTTGTGGCGGGCGGGCTCGCCACGCTTCCGGCCTTCATTGTCGGCTTCTGCAGCGGCTGCCATACGGCGGCGCATCTCGTCAATCTCGGCGTCCGCCATTCCTTCGAGGTCGATGTCACCCTTCTTGCGCCGGCGAGAAGTGCCCGGCTTGACGATCGCATTGATCTGCTGGTCGAGGGCGCGCTTCCGGCCTGTTTGTCGTCGTCAGTATGTAGCCTTCAGGCCAGATCTCCATTATACGTACGTTCCTCTGGTGTCAGGTTCTCATCAGGCTCTTCGTCCGGACTAGCCCCCCGGGTCCGGCCCTCTTTCCGTGATCTCTTGCTCTTCCGGGACCCTATCTCCCCACCGTCTGCCTCATCGCCCTTTGCCTTCTTGCGCCGCGGCCTGTCGGCCTTCTTCTTCTTCGTCTTTGGTCGCTCGCTGTCGCCCTCGGTTCTCTTCCTTTTGTGTACGCTAATCATGCCCACATTGCTTTCGTCGATGATCTGGGCAGGACGCTCCTGGATGGCGATGTTGCTGGCATCAAAGTCATCCTCGAACTGCTGATCCTCCAGCTCAGAGAGCTCCGATTCATTGTCTGAAAGACCGGCTTCCTGAATATCGTCTGGGTCAGGCATCTCGGCCTTCTCCTCCGTGACTTCCATGTCTTGATCGGGATCGCCTATAGGTGGGTTTGGAGTAGAGTTTTCTTCATCGATCTCGGGACGCAGAGGGTCGTCTGGATCGTTGCCAGCCTCTGGGAGCGGGGAGTTGGTGTGCGAGCGGGTAAACTCTACGTCTTCCATGGTGACTGGCGGCTTCTCGCCAGAGTAAAGGCGACCAGATGGATCGCGTTAGCGGTATCTGCGTTTCGGGGGTGGGGGCTGCGATATTGGTAAAGGCGCGTAGGTGGAGAGAGTCGAATGCCAACGTCGAGTGAAAGACAGTGAGGGTGAAGCCCTACAAACTCCGGCCCGGAAAAATGATTAACCGTCGCGCGGCTGTCCTCGGCCACCCGCGCCAAGTGCCTGCCATAAAGAACGGGCTGCATCCTTCATCGCCTGCCCCATCAACCCTCGTCTCACACCTCACCTCGCTCACCAGTGCGCGACCAGGAGCGCCTTCCGCTCTCCCTACTTCTTCATCGGTAGCGACCTATTCGTCGCCCCTACTAACAACAGCTTGCCGTCCGCCATCCATCAGCTTGCTCTGCATCACTCTTCTACCACGCAGCCCGACTGCTCCCGGTCTCATTCAGTTCTCACACCGGTTTGGCTTGAAGGAGGGAGGTATCAGCACTGGGGTGGTCCGACAGTGGCAGGTGGAGTGCGCGTATTGTCACTGGTTGAGGTACACTGGCGCGACCTCTCGCAGCTTTTGCCTGGCGAGACACTATAGCTAGCATCAAGGCAGAAAGATCCTTTGATTTCGTGTGCACGAGAGCGAGGAAGCAGTCCATACGTCTTTTTATTCCCACGAAAGCCGTCTGCTCTGGTCCGTCGGCGACAGAGCAACAATCTTACCCTACCTTGTCTTGTTCACGAGACCGTACTTCTAACCACAGCCTGCCTTTGTCTGTTATTCTCCTTGCGCGAGCTTGCTTACCATGTCCATACCATCCGCTGAGGTCGCTGCCGACTTCAGAGACGCCCTGCAGGACTTGAAGCAGAATAGCAGGCCAGAAATAAGCAACCTAACTATCATCGCCAAGGAGAACACAGAGCATGCGCAAGCCATATCGCACGAACTAGAAAGTCACATCAAAGCAGTAAGCGGCCACTAGCTCTCGTAATGCGTTTGTCCATTACTATTCTCTTTACCTCCTTCACTCCCAAGACAATAACTAACTCTTGCAGACGCGACCGGAGTTCAAGCTCCCGTCCCTCTATGTGCTTGATTCGATTGTCAAAAATGTCGGCACGCCATACACCGTTTACCTTGGCCGCAACCTCTATCGAACCTTTATGGATGCCTATCTGGTCATGAACGAATCAACCCGGAAGGCCATGGAAGGCTTGCTGAGGACGTGGAAGCAACCCGTGCCCGAGTCAATGGATCCGCGACCCGTCTTTTCGCCTGAAGTAACTGGCGACATCGAGAATGCGTTGAACAAGATTCGCTCCGTCCAGGTCCAATCGACTCCAGCTCATCGACCTGTGCATGCGCTACCTCCCCGGCCTGTTACAAATGCAGCCTGGAGGAACACGCCCACGCCGCCTCAGAACGGTGCCCACCAGGTTGCTTCGCATGATCCGCGCATTCGACTGGTAAGTCCGGTGCTCAAGCCTTGTGTGAAGCATGCTGACAGGCAGCTCCAGCCATACGCACCGGCTCCGCAGTATGGACAGTACCCACCTTCGGTGCCAGCACCCAACCCATATGGTCAGCCTCAAATAGAGACTCAGCCTGTATCTTCGGTGGACCTTGAGGACTTGAAAACTGAAGTTGCAAAATCAATTTCCGACTCTCAGCAAGCTTTCGCTTACAATCCTGCTGATGCGAACCTCAAACAGAGATTAGACGCTCTTGTTGCACTCAAAACAATGCTAAATACTAAGGCTTTAACTCCACAGTCTTTAAGGGATATTCAGACTCAGATTCGAAATCTAGCACCTCTTCCTGGACCTACACCGATGCCCGCTTTTGTTCCTCCAACCTCAGTGCCGCCGCTCAATATACACTCCCCGCTGCACTCGGCACCCCCAGCCTTCCCACCCGCGACTGCCCCTCCTATTAACATTGCACAACTTCTTGCAAATATGAGGCCTCCAGTACCTCCTGTCCCAAATCCGATTGCTGTTCCGCCAACCCCTAACCTGGCTGACTTGCTTCGGCGTGTATCGTCGCCCCCACAATCGTCGTCGACTCCAGCCGCTGCGCCTTACTATTCATCTCCCTTCGCCGTACCACCTCTTAGCTCGACTCCCGTGCAAATGCCTCCTGCCCCTGCTCCCGCACCGGCTGGGACACCCACAGCTAACCTCGCACAACTGTTGGCACAATTCAACAAGCCCGCAGCAGCACCGCCAGCTCCTGTTACGCAGACTGTGCCGGTGCCACCCAATCCTCTTCCTCAGCTACTCTCTCATCCAACAATCGCGGCCCCGGCTCCCGGAAGTGCGGAGTGGCTACTCAATGCCTTGAAGGGTCTTCCAGCGAGCGGTACACCCTCAAACGTCACCCCTTTGGCGTCCGAACCCATGACTCGACAGTCCTCGGCACCCACAAGCGTGCTTAATGAGATTGAGCTGACGACTGCCTCAATGAAAAAGTAAGCGCATTGTTCTTCATGCTGTAGCTGAATTGCTAATTATCCTCAGGCCGCGACTCCACCTCATATCGCGACTGTACGAGGCATACTCAAATCAGTGTACCACCTGTGGACGCCGTTTCGAGAACACAGCGCAAGGCAAAGAGAAGAAGGCTCGTCACATGGACTGGCATTTCAAAGTGAAGGACCCAGATGCTGCCAAACGTGGCATCCATCGAAGTTGGTATATCAGCGAAAAGGCAAGTACTGTCTCTGCAGACACCAAGTTATTTACTAACAGCTCTAGGAATGGGTCGAGTATCGTGAGGTCGATGAGACGTCCCCTGAGCAGCCCGCCAACGGTACATCGGGAAACGCTACCGCTACCAAGAAGCAAGCCAAGGACAGATACGTCCCCGTCCCTCAGGATGCTGCCATTGCCCATGCGCCCTGCGCCATCTGCCAAGAGAAATTCGAGACGCAGTGGCTCGTCGACGCGAATGACTTCGTATGGATGGATGCTATTCAAGTCGGTGGTAAGATCTACCACGCAACTTGCTGGGAAGAATACAGCAAAGGGGTTGGTATACCCATGCCCAGCACACCTGAGTCTGTCTTGGGTAAGCGCAAGGCTGAGGTTAGCACTCCCACCTCTGGGAAGAAGCCGCGTGGTTACTGACCTGCTAAGACTGACATCATCGGGAAGAGAACGAGGGGATGAAAGGAGCGATATTTCAATTTGTGTTTCCTATTTTGAGATTCACAGTGCATAGCGCCGGTGTTGGGATAAAAGGCTTTGCGCCTAATACAGGTACAACTTGTAGAGACTACATCTGGGAGGACTTTGCCTTTGCAACAGGCTTCTTCAACTGGTCAATTTATTCTCAATAGTGAAATGCACACATGCTTTCATGTCTACTTGCTAGTATTATCTGAAACATCTTTCCGGGCTCAAAGACTGTTCTTCTCTGGCCTTCTTTGCTTGTTGAGATCAGAGCTTGAGGCTCCCGGTAGCTTCAAATCCTTAGGAACATATGTTCGGCGGTCGGTCTCTCCTGATTGACTAGTGTCTCTCCTACGTGTGGTCAACTCTTCCAGTAGCAATTTTTCATCGTACTGAAGCATGTAACTGTAGTCTTCAGATAAAATATGCGTTTCTCAGAACTACATGCCATTTCATTTTAGCATGCCAGAGTGACGTCGCGTCTCGGCCCTTTAATTGTGGGGTACAGGGTGAACAAAGCCCGAGGGGTCATTACCTATCGTCTTAGACTGGAGGCCGCGCTGCCTTACAAATTGCGACGCAGGCCGTACTCTGAGGGTGCGTACGGGTAATATCCGCACTTGACCTCGGGCACCGCTCGGGCCAAGTCTTGGTTCCGTTCCCTCTCAACCGAGAGGCTCCCAAGTTGGCATTCACCAAACTCCAACCTCAAACTTTTGCTTCCCGCCATTGCCTGCCCACACCACCTTCATCGCCCCCGAGTCGCATATCTACCTCCTCTATTGTCTCTCTTCTATCACAAAAGCCGTCACAATGGCCCCCATACACGACACTGTCGTCGATGACCTAAAGCAAACCGTGGCGCGACTGGAGTCGAGAATCATGGAGCTAGAGAACCGGATGGCAGGTGGATCAGGCAACTCTTCTTCTTCTTCAGAAGGCGTGAGGATGATTTTGATGGGTCCACCGGGCGCTGGTGAGTAGAGAGCCCAAGTTTCGCAGTCGGCTCGCTGCAGGGACCGGGATTTGCTGACACGGTACAATAGGAAAGGGAACGCAAGCACCGAAGATCAAGGAGAAGTTCTGTGTCTGCCATCTCGTACGTAGCCTGGCCACGACCCAACTCCGATGGCTGTTTGGGAGGGTTGACGGACACCGATGCTGACGATTGTAGGCTACCGGAGACATGCTGCGGGCCCAGGTCTCGAAGAAGACGGCACTCGGCCGGGAAGCGAAGAAGATCATGGATGCTGGCGGTCTCGTGAGTGACGAGATCATGGTCAACATGATCAAAAACGAGCTTGAGAACAACCAAGAGTGCAAGAACGGGTATGTACAGCTACAATTGAGCGCATGAGCTTTGCCTTGATTCAGAGTCATATTGCTAATACACGCTCTGTAGCTTCATCCTCGATGGCTTCCCGCGAACAGTAACTCAAGCCGAGAAGCTCGATGACATGCTCGCGAGTTCCAAGAAGCCGCTCCAGCACGCTGTCGAGCTCCAAATCGACGATGCGCTTCTCGTCTCCCGCATCACCGGCCGTCTAGTCCACCCTGCATCTGGTCGCTCCTACCACAAGATCTTCAACCCCCCCAAGACCTACATGACCGACGACATCACCGGCGAACCGCTGATCCAGCGCTCGGACGACAATGCCGAGACTCTCAAGAAGCGATTGGGGACGTACCATGCGCAGACCGCACCCGTCGTATCGTACTACCAGAAGAGCGGTATCTGGAAGCCGATTGATGCCAGTCAGGAGCCAGGACAGGTGTGGAAGAGCTTGTTGAAGGTCTTTGACAACGACAAGACAGTCATCAGTGGCCGAAGTGGGAGCCTTCTTAACAAGATTGGCCTGAAGAACTAAATTTGGGGTAGCGGGAGTGGGTTGCGGGTAGAGGGAATGAGAATAACGAATGAGTGGGAAGCTTTCGTCTCAACGGCTCACGCTTGGATCCGCATGCCGAACACGTAAAAGTTATGCCCCGGCTCAGGCAGGATGGGGCTATGGATTGCACATAATGGTCACACCGGGATCGCCTTGTAATTGTAAAACGTATGCGGGGGAATGAGGCATTGCATTGCGGGTAGGTCTTTTCTTGTAACTGTATATGCTCTTTTTGCCCGGCTTCTTGATTCTAATTTCAGGACGAGGGCGTAGAGAGGAATGCATGCTTGATACCGGAAATCGTTACTCTGCGCTACCAGAGCAGACCCCTTCGACACCAGTGACATGTTATCCCCTCTCCTAACACATTTATCTTTACTAACTTGCCGAATCCCCCATCATACAGCCACCAGTGACACTCTTAACAACTAGCAGTAGGACCCCCGACTTCTGTCTCCCAATCTATAGCATACAACCCTTTTGCCCCTACTCTTCGGTCCTGCCGTCAGCACGACGACTCGACCCGGCTAGACAGAACCCCTCCTCCCCCTCCACTCTGGCAACATCCCGCACTCAGACCCTATGTAAACACTCGGCTAGGAACTTCCTACACATAAAACAGTGTCACATAAGCCAATGTACGCAGGAAACCAAAATGTCGATGCCTAACCGGGGCGGCCTGCCTGGCGGCTTGGAGGTATAAATGTCACCTTGAAAGCTCGGAATACCGCATATTGCAGAGGTAAAAAAAAAAAAAAAAAAAAAAAAAAAAAAAAAAAAAAAAAAAAAAAAAAAAAAAAAAAACACAAAAAAAAAAAAAAAAAAAAATTTTTTTTTTTTTTTGCCTTTAAAAAAATATTTTGAAATGGT